>VZTQ01001871.1:0-37297 GCA_013400755.1 Pelecanoides urinatrix
GGCCGCCGGGGACCCACCGAGCTCCCCCTCTCCCAGCGCGGCCCGGCCGGGCTCGCCGCTCCCCTCGGGCCTGGCGGGGTCACCTTCATGGGCGGGCGGTAGCGCGGGGCCCGGCGCACGGCGGTGCCCGGGGCCTGGTGAGGCGTCGCCGGGACAGAGTGGCGGCCGGGGACGGCGGCGGGGCCCGGGGCGATGTTCGTGCAGGAGGAGAAGATCTTCGCGGGGAAGGTGCTGAGGCTCCATGTCTGCACCATGGAGGGCGCCGAGTGGCTGGAGGAGGTCCCCGAGGACACGACGGTGGAGAAGCTGAAGGAGCGGTGCCTGAAGCACGTAAGGAGGGGTGTCCCGTCCCGTCCCCCGGGGCCGGCGGCTCCCCGGGAAACCCTCGGGTGTCTTGGGTCGTGCGGTGCGCTGGGGGGGAGCGGCGAGCCCGGGGCGGGTGTGAGGCACAGATAGCGCCGAGATCTCGGCGTTCCGGGCTGGGGCTGACAATCGCGGTCGGGGGTAGGGCGGGCAGGTCCCGGTGAGATTTTTTCCAACGCCCTGTAAACGTCTGGGGTTTTTTTTTCCCCTAAAAAAAAAAAGCGTCTGAAGTAAACAAGTGTTTTTGTGTTCTGGTTTCCTGATTTGCCGTGTCTGCCACCCCCTCGAATTATGCGAAACTGTCCCATATGGAAAGAAAATGCCCCTTTCAAGAGTTTTGTGTGTTGGAAAAGGAGGATTTGGGGGGAAATTATTTTAGTTACACAATTTGGCGCGTGTTTGGTGGCAGCGTTAGAGATCACCAGCTCCTGCGTGTGCTTTATGAACTGGTGACCATGCGTTGCGAGACTGGTGAACTGGCTTCTGATGATTTCCCCTCAGAAATTATAGCCTGGTTTGTTTCTTGTTTCTATTTAAGAACAAACAAGGAAAGCGGTAACTGTGGTGAACTTCTCTTTTTTGAAAAAGTCCTAGTACAGCTTTACCCCGTGTTGGCTCGGTGGCTACTGGGATATTTGGTGGGGAGGTAATAGGCTCTTTTAATGCTCTCTCTGTGCTCTAAGCAGTAAGGTCTTAATGGATGTGTCCAAAGGGTAAATTACTAATCACTGTCTGGAAGAGAAAATGTGTAAAAATGCACAGGCACCGTCTGTAGAAGTTGAGCTGGAAAACACAGGCTGGCTGTGCTCGCATGCTCGGATACCACTGGTGTGTTTGCGGGTGTTAAATGTTAAAACCAGTGGTTTCAGAACTATCGGACTGAATTTTGAAGGCCTGCCATGACAGTGTTTTACTTTAAAGCAAAAACATGATTGACAACAACAGCGTGTGAGGTTGTGACCCATGGCCAGGACTGTCCTAAAGTCTGTCGTTCTGGAACCAAGACAAGGTGGTCTGGCAGCTTGAGTCACAACCTGCGGAATTTCTTGCTGAGACGTGTCACTGCTGAGCGGCAGAAGCAAGAGCCTGTGCTCCCATCTCTGGGAGCGCAATTTACTGAACCACGTTTAATAGTATTTTTTGTCTTCGAAGTCTTGCAAAGACTTTTTTTCATAAGGCACAATTGCAATAGGAGAACATGCCTGTAATATGTAATTACTTAACCCCCGTCTGAAGGGTAAAAGGTTTTGTTTTCAGAATGAGCATGCTGTGAAGTAAGGGCAGCCAGCAGCCCGGGTGCCCTCTGCCTCGGGCCTGCTAGTTGTTTGGTTTCAGCTAGAACCCCCACAGCTCACGGGGCACACTGTTTTTCTTGTCCCCTAGTCTTTCTAAGTGCTTTTTGATTTAGGGATGAGAAGGGCTGCGTTTGGGGTTGCTTCGTCTCAGGTAGGTGTGATCCTTCTGGAGGGAAAATGGGGGTGCCCTGCTGAAAGCAGTGGGGTGCAGGGCTCTGTTACAGTCCTGGAAGGAGTCTGGTGCTCCCCTCTTGTCCCCCTTCAGTGCAGCTGAGTGATTAAGGAGAAGAGTGGTGCAAAGACTGCCAAAACAGGGTGGGGTAATGATTACATGCATATGTGCAGAGCTGAAAGGCCTTTAATTATCAGGAAGCTTAATTGAATAGATGCTTGCATTGCCGTGCGAGTCAGGGCAGAAGACAATTGATAACTTGGCATGATGTTTGATTTCATTCTCTCTGCTGCTTTGTGCTAATGGTGTGGATTTGCATAACCATTATAGATAATATATAGTTTTATGGAGGAGAAAAATAGAAATGAAAAAATCATGACTCCTGATCATGGGTATGTTGCAATGAATCTTGATAGCACCTTGAGATAATTTATGCAGCCGTCTCTTGTAAGATGCTGATTATTATGTTCCCTAAAGTCTTTGAAATCATTCTTTCAGGAAGCAGAGGAAGGTAATATTTGTAAGAGATTTGAGCAAGGAAGGTGGCCACTTTCCCATCCATAACATTCAAATGCTTACTGATCTCTGAAGTGTCACTCTTGATGTCTTTTTTTTTCCCCTGAATTTTATAATTTTTTTTTGTTAATAAAGGAAAAAAAACCCACCCTCCCACTAGTTTTATCTCTTGACCTCTAACAATTTAGTGGTGATTACATGGTGTTAAACTCCTGCCTTCAGTAATGCTGTCTATGTATCTGTGAACAAATACCTGATAATAAGTTGTTTCCCTTCCTAGTTATTTTTTAACTCAAGTTTCACCATCAAAGTGTTCACTTGCCCCTGCGCAAGGCCTCACCGCCTCAGTGGGAGCAGGCCCTGAGCTCTCCTGTGGTTTCCTTAAAAAGCAACTGTTCATTTCGGAACCAGAATTGAGAAGGGTCAGCTTAACCACAGAAACTCAAGCTTAGCTTAAGTATTTTTATGATCCATAATTCTTGTGCCCAGCGTTGACAGTCCAAGTACGGCATTGCGTTGGCCAGAGGTGCTGCAGACAGTCCTGGTTCTCGTACTTCTATCACAAAAGACATTGCTTCTGGCTGAGGCTCAGCAGTGTTTCTGAAATACTGATGTAAATTGTGGTTGCGCACTTGGAACGCACAGATGTGGGCTCTGTGTGTACGTAAGCTCTACCTGTAATTTTCCTGGCAGTGTGGGGCAAGCTTCTAATGCTTCTGTGCTTATGTTCCCCTTTTCCTTAAGCTGCCTCAGTGATACTCGCCTGGGTTTTAAGGTATGATAAGGAGTATCTGTGGAAGAGAGATGCAAGGTGCTAGTTCTCAGAGTACAAAGATAAGGTAGGTTCATGCCCCTGGGCATGTTTTGGATGCTTTGTGAGGGATGCAGATGGCTTAAGCCACCCAAGCTTAGTAGTAGGGAGTGTCAGTACTGTTTTCAAATGTTTCTGTTAATAAAAGCAAACAAAAAATGCTTTTTCTTATTCTAAAAACAAACAGAAAGCCTTGTGGTTTATCAGGATTCCAGGCTCTGCAAATAGCATTTAGCATCACCACGGCTTACAAGTTCAGCAGTTGCTCAGGCACCTGTGAGCAAATGTTTCTCACCTGCCTGGCAAAGCAGCCTGCCGTAAACTCCAGCCTTGAAAAGAAATGCAAATACTTATGCTGGAAGCAAAACCATGAAACAGCAGATCCCCTCCTTACAATCCTTTTGTACAAAAGGATGCGAGAAAGCTCATCTTCCCCAGCTTGCTGCACCTCTGATTGCTGGGGGAGCAGCGCTCGCTAACCAGCCGTGCCCCGCAGTGCCCTGGGGCTTCAGGGTGCCCCCTGATTTCTTGGCTTCAAGGTGCCCCCTGATTTCTCGGCTTCCTTTCCCTTGTGTGAGAGATGCTTCCTCTGCACTGCGCGGGGAATTCCTCTCCCCCTCACCGCTCTTTCTGTGCGTTACCAGTGCTCTTTTCTCTCTGGGCCGGAGGATGTTTTCAGTTATGCTTTAAAACATTGCATTTAATACAAAAATACTGTATTTTGGCAAATATGGTTCTCATGAAGCAAGATTCCACAGTGAGATCTGATGGCTAGTGGTGGTAGTTCCTTGGTGGGCTGCTGAGAGCTAGTAGAGGCAATGCCTGTTAAGATGGCCTTTCTATTTCCCGGGCATGTTAAAATGTTAAGATAAGCTAAGTATTTCACTCAGCACCCTCTTTGACATGTATCCCGTGTTGTTCTATGCAGTTGTTAACAAGGTGGTTAGAGGAACAGGACGTATGAATAGGTGTCCACAGGACTTTTCTTTTAAAACAGCAACTTCTATTTTTTCACTTTCACTTTATTAGTATTATGATTGCACACATACACACCCCCCCATATGTGTGCTAGGGAAAAAATGGCTAATAGATCTGTGTCATGTCCCATCCCATCCCACCCCAAACATACACCTCCCAGCTCCCATTTTCCAGTTTTTCCTTTTGGGGTCTGCCTCTAAGGATCTGTAACAGTAATATTTTGAGCTTGTTTGGAGAGGAGATGTTCCACTGATGTACTCTTACGCATTTTGGGTAACTTACCAGATCAATTACAGGAGGTCCTCCAGCTGCTTCTAGGCTTTAATGCATTCTTTGGCTTTCGTTCAGCAGTTAATATGCCGAAGGATTAGGTAGAAGCTACTGTTGTACAAAGCAGGACTCAAACGTTCTCGCCTCAATCTTATTGAGGCATCAGAACTGTTACGGAAGTTCAGATGAGGCACTGAAGAACTGTGTTGGAAACAAGGGCATTATGTTTGGAAAAAGAGCAGGGAGCTCACTTTTCCATCAGTTGCAGTCGCAACAGAAAAGGTGATGATGGACTAAAAGGATTTCTTTGAGGGAGGCTGGTGATACATATTATGATGGACAGGACTAAATGCTACAGGGGAGTGAAGCACTGATTGCAGTGGGGTTTCTGGAAATGTCTCTGTTACGTGAAGGGTGAACACGCTTTTCTGCAGATATGGTAAAAGTGGCTTGGTAGAACATGTATTGAAAGAAGTGTCATTAAAAGCTGTTTTGTGTGAGCAGAGCAGGTGAGGTCAGTATTAAGTGTCCTCTTTTGTGGTGAGAACAGCAGCATCAATTTCGTGGTTTTGGTAGGTTATTTTTAATTTTGCCTTTCTGGAACTGCAACCAGGAAGACACGTTTTTCCACTCAAACAAATTAGAAGCTTCTAGATGCGCTGATGTAATGTTCTTGAAATCTATCGCTGTGGATCTGGGAGCCACTCTGGTGTGAAGATGAGTCAGTTCAAGGCCTGTGTGTGCGCACACACTTTTTTTCAGCATTTGAATTTGATTTCCTAGTGAATTAATTGACATACAATTTAGACCTGTAGTAAGAAATTGAGCACAACCTTCACATGTGAAAAAATCTACTGTATGCTGATTATCTATAGTTGGGAGGAAAAGTTGTGAATGTAACTTTGGTTCAGCACTTTCAGCAGGAACCCAGGTTAGGGCTCCAGCAGCCAAATCTGTTGATTTCAGCTTGAAACAAGGTGCAGAAACTGCTGTTTCCTTCCCAGTTTAAGGTCAAGTATACCAAAATCACTGCTGGCAGTTGCTTCTTTAGTCTGACAGTGTGTGTAAGTAATAATTATTAGATGAAGCAGGGAGTCTCTCATCTATTTTGACACTAGTTACAAATGAGAAACATACTGCATTATTATAGCCTTCCCTCTGTAAAACCACTGGATGCTCTTTGTAGATTTGTGTTCTTGGTTCATGATACTAATTGCTAGTCCCAGACTTCTCGCTAAGAGCGAGTGACCTTGGTGATCTGTGCAGCATTAATGCAGCTGTGGGTCCTAGAGCATCCTTGCTTTGCTCCAAATCTCCACAGGCCTGAGTATAGGACCAAGTACTCAGAATTAAGTGTGATAGAGATGTACTGTACTGCAGAAGTATAAATCCACTTACATAGGCTGGTGCCCTTGAAGGGCTCATTTGGGGCAATTGGGCTGTAACGTTAGGTCTTTGAAACTGGCTATTTAAAGAAGTTTTTTAGACCATCGTAATCAGTTGGAAATTAAATCATAAGTCATAGAATATCTCAAGTTGGAAGACACCCGTAAGGATCATCGAGTCCAGCTCCCTGATGCAGCTATTAATTTAACAGCATCAAGGAAGGAACGCTGGAATCCTTCCTTTTGTTGATTATTCTTCCCAGCCAGGAGCTTGGGTATGCAGGTAGAAACCTACCACAGTCGGTATCGTTACAGCACAATTCAAGCCACAGTTTCTTTAATAAAATACATTCTGTGCACTGGCCTCTAGCATATTGTGCTGTTACTTAAGCTATTAAGAAGCTAGTAAATGGTGGCGCAGTTTGTATGTGGAGAATCTGAACTGCAAAGTGCAGGGATTCATGCAGTAGGCTTATTTCTGTCGCTGATCTTCAATATTTATTATCTTCTGCAGTGTGTACCTGGGAGCTTGGAGGATCCAAAAACCGTGACACATCACAAATTGATACATGCTACTTCTGAGAAGGTGCTGACAGACACAAAAACAGTGTTGGAGGAAAACATTCAAGATAGAGGTGAGATTATCTGTTTTTTAATCCGATCAGCCTGGAAACATGAGATTGTGTTTAACTATTTGGCGAGTTCCAAACAGTAGCCTTTTTATTATCTAGTCTTTGCTTTAACATAGGAAATTAATAAGGTGGCAAAAAAGGAAGAGGAAAAAAGACCTTTTTTTCCCCCCCAGAGAGAGCACCTTGAGCAGTTTGCTTTTCTTCACTCTTCCTTTTAAGAGTTGAAAAGGAATTAGGAGTGTTCATTGAGTTGATAAGTTTAAACAGATTATTTTTATCTCCTTTTAAAGGAATTTTTTTAAACCTCCAGGGCAGCATTTATCCTTCAAAATTATTCAAAAACAGTGATCATGGCTGAGTATTCCAAGACAGAAAACCCAATGCTTTTGGGGGGTTGCTTGAGGTCTCCAGGTCAGGCAGACGGATGTTTGCTGAATTGTACTTGAGTGTCTGCGGTTTAAATCTCATTCTGTCCTCTGCAAATGTAGGTCGGAATCCATCACGCTATAGTATCACCGACTATAGTAGAGTACGTGAGGTATGTATTTGCTCCTGAACTTTAAACGTGTAAAGGATTAATGTGAAACAAAAGAAGATCTAAAGATGATAGCTGGAGTCATTTTTTACTAGACAGCTTAAGCTAACGGCCCCTTCTGGAGATAAAGGGCAGTGGTGCAGAAAGTGAGAGAAGCAGGACTGCTGTAGACTGAAATATTGTCTGAACCAGAAACTCAGCAGGAGTAGAGTTTCTGGGTTTTTGCCCGAGTTCTCTGCCATGAACTGCTGCCATGAACACGAGCAGTTCGGTCTCTTCTAAGGCAGCGTCACCTATCACCTTTAGAGCTGAACAGGAGCTGAGAAGTGCCGTCTTAGGCAAAGGCGAGGGACAGCATTTTTGCTGATTGGCGGTGTATTATTTCTAGGCGAGGCGCCGGCTCCTACAAGGTTTTGAATTGCAGTTTGCAGCAGCGAAGCGGTATTAACTGTGTAGTCAGAGTAAGCTGTCAGGCGAATGCCTCTTCGCTCCTTTTCCCTCTGCAGTGTGCTCTACCTTCCATGTGCCTTGCTTGTCAGGGAGGCAAGATCGCAGCCAACAGCTGATTGCCACCGGCTGACTGCACAGGGCAGCCAAGAGTCAGCATGTGGATCCTTTCACGTTCGGATCAGCTGGACAAATGAGGGTTAACAGCCTTCACCATCTGTTGCTTTGGCTGTGATGTGCTGAGCCAGACCAAGGAAACTTGTTGTGCAAAGCATGCTTTGTTTGCTTTTTACCTGCTTAATATAATGGACTGAAAAATGCACGTCAGGCCGTATCTGGCTGAAGGACTGCAGATGCTGCACAGGCCTGGTTTGGGCTCTAAGCAGTGTTTCTGCATCTTTCCACCCTTAGAATGCATGCGGTAGTAACTGAGGTGCTAGAAGCTTGTAAAGCATCGCATGATCTCTAGAAAAGGGGTGCCTTGTAAAGGGAAAGTATTAGCCTTAAAAGCCCGAAGCAAGCTCGTGCCAGGTGCTGTGGGATATCTGAAACCGAAGACTTGTTTGCCCTCGAGACTTGCCCTGGTGGGCTACCAGTGATGCATCCCTGCTGTAGACCATGACTCGCTCTGCTGCCATTCACACACAAAGGCGAGCTTCAGCCTGACACTGGAAGTTCTTGTTGAAGCTTGGTGCTTGCCTTGCTGCAGTTGGAAGGCCCCAGCTTAGACCAAAAACCATCCGTGGCCTGTCTCTACTGCTTCATTCTCAGTGGAAGCACTGAAAGTGCTGATGCTTTTTTATTATCATGAGCCAATTGCTGTACAATTAATGTACAAGACAACTGGAGCCTGTAATATCCTTTCTTTAATGGTGTTGTGTGAGAAGAAACCAGTAACAGTCAAAGCGTAACTAATAATGGACCAAGTTTTGAATTCACTGTGCACTAAGGAATTGCAAACACTGAAGGGGTGTAAAGTCATACAGGTTTTCAAGTGTGAAAAAGGTCTGATGCTTCTTCGGAATTAACACAAAATTCATCTCCAGGAAAAACTGAATTTGTGAAGTATGTTACAAGAAGTAAGTGTGAAACAGTGAAACTTTCTAATGTATTTCAGTATCATTCTCTTTCTAGATGTCTTGCTTTTGATAAAGAAGCGTGCGCCACCTCCACTCCCCAAAATGGCGGATGTGTCAGCGGAGGAGAAAGTGAGTTTGAAAGACTTCTTGACTTGGCTGTTTTGATTAACCGCTTTATTAATGATATGAGGAAGGATTACTGTGGTGTACTCTTTTTACTTGTAAAGGCAAATGCTGCCAGTTAAATTCTAGGGAAATTACTTCATATTTCTTCCAAACGTTGAGGAAGCTGATTTTACATTTTTAACTTTGATTGTGGGAACATTTGCCTTAGAATAAGACATGCAGATACACTCTGTGGAAGTGGTATAGATTTGATCTTTGAACAAATGTCTAATGACTGTATAAGTATAGTTCAGCAAGTGCCTTGCTTTGTCTCTGTTTGAAAACCCAGTAGAAGTATGCTGACTTGCTGTCAGGCTGTCATCTGTCTTTAGCTACGTGTGGCTTGTCACCCTCTAACCAGGTCTCTAGAGCTGAAGTGTTGGTCCCTTACTATTCTTTTTTTAATTTTATTTTATTGGAATGTAATTGTTACTAAGGGTCAGTGATGCCAGGGTGATGCTTATGCACGAGTGGTACTGCAGCTGATGTTATCGCATAAACACTTTGAGCAATGCTTGCGCTTGACATTGTGAATTCCTGGGTCTCTCTACTTCGTCCCTGCACAGCTTTGTTTCTTCTTGCTTCCTGTAGGTATTGGTGTATGTCTCTGTGTCCCTTCCTGTAGGTATTGGTGTATGTCTCTCTCTTCAGTATGGTCTTGCTGTACAGAATGTCCCTGTAAGAGCATAAGTTATACGACTGGGAAATATTTATAGTTTGTACCCTGCTATGTTTTGTCCTGGACCATAAGCATGTACTGAAAATGCAAGGCACCATATATCTCCGCATGATACTTGCAAGCGGCGAAGCACTTCCAGTGCTAAGCAGTTAAGTGTTAGTCCGTGCACAGTATTGGTACACCTCTCAACAAACATGGGTTTGAAGTGAGCGTGCTATGAATAGACCACGTGGAGCAGAATATGGTCCTGGACACCGAGGCCTCTGAGTTCTCTCCATGTTTGATACATCACCTGACCTCTTTATGCTGGAATTTCCCTGCGTGTTTAGATAACAGAAACAGGTATAAGGACTGAAAGCGGGGCAACCCCACAGGTCCAGTTTTGCTCTATAATTGCAAAATGATACTGGTGCTATTAATCCATTGTATTGCTAGACTGCTATTTCTCTTAGTTGCAAGTTACAGAGCACTGCTTGATGCCTTGGTGAAGAATATGAAACTGCTCTCCGCTATGCTGTGTTCTCTGTTCTGTGGGTAATGGGTTATGAAACCTGATCATGTTTCCTATCCTCCAGAGGAAACAAGAGCAGAAAGCTCCTGATAAGGATGCTATTCTCAAAGCGACTGCAAATCTGCCCTCTCGCAATGTGGATCGCACTGTGGCCCATCACAACATGAGGGATGTAAGTATTAGACTTGACTTTAACTCACACACTAATGTCCAAATAGGCTTTTATCTTGTATGACCTTTTCTCTTACATGTGAATGTGATTCTCTTTTCTCTATAAGAGAAATTCAGATGTATAGAATGTATATTAGAGTAGATAACTTAAGACTTAGACACAGGTCATACTATTTAGTGATAATAAAACACTGTTCTAAATTATGATTTAAGTGTTTTGTTTGTCCATGGGAAAGCCTCAGTAAACGTATTCAAGATCTGGCAAATGTGAAGTTAGGGCGTTGTTTTTTTTTTTTTTTCTTCAGTCTTAAATAGTTCAGATGTTTGCAGTGGTTTTTTCTTTTCCGTGGTTTTGAAAAGGGAAATTAGGCATAAAGGTTGACTTCAGTAATTGAATGCTGATAGCGTCTGTAGTGCTTCTAACTGTCTTCAGCAGTGTAGGGACAACGTTTACCCTTCTGTACTAGTAGGGGTATGAAGCAGCAGATCTGTCTACATATCGCATGCTGTCAGAGTGCCCTAGTAACCTAAAGGGGAGGGTTGGCATTTAAGCTGTTTAATGGCCAACATGACCTACTGAGCGTGGCATTTTTAAAACCAAATGTCCAGCTGAAAGGAATTTGTGATGCTTCAGTTTAGAAAATAGCTTTGGTCTATGTTGTTCAAATTTAGATTACTAGAAGGCAAATGATAGACCAGGAAGGCTTATTGGGTCACAGAAAGCAAGTAGCACTGGAACGGAGCTACTGTGACTGTCTTCTCACAACACTTCTGCAAGGTGGGAGTCAGTGTTTCTGTGAAGCAGCGAGTTTTCTTGAATTCTGCACATCTTGTGGTGGTACTGGGTGGCGAGCTGTGGTAGAAATAAAAGGAATTTCTGCTCAGTAGCTTTCACTTACATGCAGCACTCCACAGGAAAGGCCCAGTGCTTCCTGAGAGACTAAACAGTGAAAATAAAGCCCTAATAAAGCAATTTCTGCACAGGGGGCCAGACTACTGCTGAGATCCTAACAATAGCTATATTAAGATTTAATGATGGCTGGTAACTTCCTGTCTAAATGTTTTGACAGTTTCCTTTCTTGCAGTTCCAGACAGAGCTCCGGAAGATATTAGTGTCTCTCATAGAAGTTGCACAGAAATTGCTAGCACTGAACCCAGATGCAGTTGAACTGTTTAAGAAGGCAAACGGTATGAACATATCTTTATAGTTACTACTTCAATCCTGGGATCTTGTTTGCTTCCACAGCAGAAGAGTGGGCTTGCAGAGTGAAGTTCAGAGCTTAATGTAATAGCAAAGCTACTACAAACTTTGTGGTAAAGATTTCACCTTGTGGTTATAGGTTGTATAAAACTTGTGAATTTATAAGGTCCCTTTGGGATGGATGAGAAGTTCCATTTAAAAATATAATCACTAGTAGTGAAAAAATTGGAAAACTTCATGAGTTGCGCTTTAGGGATGGTAAAGAATAGTTGAAAATGCACAAGGAGATAGTAAAATGAGGAGAAAGTGTAGCTGTCGATTCAGTTTGTGGGAAATGCTTGCCCTTGAGATCTGCTATGACCAGATCCAACTTACTTTCTAGATAAATGATAAATAGATCTTCAGTGAATCTCCTTTATATTTACTTATGTGGAAAATACCATGGTAATGTGAGAGCTGGCTGTCTTTCATTTGAGATCTTGAACACATCTGGACAAAGTCTTTGTCCTGGAAGAATCTAGCTAAGCCTGACCAAGCTGAGTGCAGCAAATTAAATGACGAGATAGCAAATTCGGGGCAGAAACAAAAGCAGGGATGAAAGAGAAGAATGGGCTTTGAACTTAACACATGCCATTCCATTGAGAAAGGGTTTTATTTTAGCTTGAAGTCAATCTGAACGTTGTTTTGTTTGTGTATGTGTAGCCATGCTGGATGAGGATGAGGAAGACAGAGTGGATGAGATAGCTCTGCGACAGCTTACAGAAATGGGGTTTCCAGAAAGCAGAGCTGTCAAAGCCCTTCGATTAAATCAGTAAGTTTACTCAGCACACTGCCTGTAAATTACTTGATATGGTTAAAAAAAAAAAAAATGCGTTTTTTCTACTTATGCGGGTCACCTAAATCTAGGTTGGAAAAAGCATTTACTCAAAGAACAGTGCTGCCTCAGGCAGCGTGCAGGTGCAGATGGCATAGGGAAGGGGAAACGGTGCTGTACTTGCTCTGGAAATAATAGCTGGTCTGCAGTTCACAAGGCTGCTAGGCTGGCACCGTTTCCAGGTATTAAACTCACATTTTCTTCTGCTTTAGAATTCAGATTTTACAGAGAAAAAAGCAAACCTAGCCCATCCACATTGGTCTTTCAGCTGTAGAAAAATACTTTGTGCTGATCTTTTAAAAACATTCCAAGAATATTGTAAAGTCCAGGGGAGCAACTGTAGGAAAATAGGAGGTGATGTAGTTCTTCTCGTGCCTTGAGAAGAATGAGCTGCACTGCCTCACTCCTGAGAGGGGTTTGTTAGGCCATTCTCGAAAATTTCTAATGATAGAGAATCTACAACATATTCCAGTCACTCTTCCAGTCTCTCTCCCTTGTGGCTCAGAAAGACTTTCTCCCCTGATGTCCTCCACCTTTCATGTTGGAACTGAAAAGCCAAACTGAAGGCTTTCCTTTCCTTTCTATGAACATGTAATAATTCCTGTGTGTCAAATGAAATTACATGTTCAGTTGCCCTATCGTTACCTTTGCTTCCTCTGTATTCATTGGGAAGAGATGTGTTGGGGTGCTTTCAAGATCCCTTAGCTTGAGCACTTGCACTGGGTAGCAGGTGACCATGTTATCATCGTCATGTTCTGTCCCCTTGGGCTGGTGTCTCCTTCGAGGGGTCACAGATTTCTTAAGTCAGAGCGGAGGAAGAACAGAGTGGTACATGTCCAAGTGCAATTGCCTGTGTTGAATTTTGCTCTTGCTCAGGGCATATTGTGCACGTGTAATGTTTTTCACCCTTTTTTTTTTCTTGTGGTGTTAATGGCATTCCTTGATCACTGGATGGATGTCTGAGAGAGATCTTAAGAAGCAACAAAGCGGCTTGCGTCTGAGATGTGGTTCCATGTAAATTTGGAACATGCTTTGTTTGCAGTTTTGTCAACAGTTGCAAATAGTCAGTGTTTGTCAAAATAAAGTGTTGTGAAATAAAGCAGATGATGTGGAGAATAAGGTGACTCCCTCAGAAATGCCTTTTAAGATCAGGATTGCAGCTATCCAGGTTGGACTTCATTCCTCTTGCTTCCTGGTTTCAGAAAAGATTGTGGTGACCTGAATGCGCAGAGAATTAAGGTACTCTGAGATGGGCTCCAAAACTTTATTTATGACTTTTCAGATACTAATTAACCTGCAAATCAGTATACCACAGGAATAAATGCAAAGGCAAATGTATGTGGAACACTACTGTACATCTGGAGTGTTTCTCATCCCTGTGTTTTGATTTGCTTTTCAGTATGTCAGTGACACAGGCCATGGAGTGGTTGATAGAACACGCAGATGACCCTGCAGTGGATGCTCCGCTTCCAGGTCAGACTCCATCAGAAGCCACAGCTGAAGCTGGTGCATCCTCCACCGAAGAGACTGCGGGTCCTAGTTCAGAAGCAGGTGGGGAAGAGGCCAAGGATGAGCTGACAGAAATATTCAAAAAGATCCGAAGGAAAAGAGAATTTCGTCCAGACCCACGAGTACGTGCTGTTTAACTCACTATTTATGTAACTGTTAGGATTGGAAGGAACTGTGTGGGCACCATGGAATCCAAATAAATGTTTAGTTAATAAATGAAATTAAATGGGTAGATCTATATTATGCTGGCTTGACAGTATTTTAGTGGAAGTCTTTAGGGACTGTTTAAATTCAGGTTGCTGAAAGGGATATTACCTAATTAATGCATCACTGTCTCAGATAACAGTATCTAAATTACTGACACTGTTACTTCTATACCTGAAAATTAATTGATGGGACTGAAATGAGCTGCCACACTCCTGGCATTGCTTTTTAAAACTGCTGTCTGGGAAGGAAGGGTTGCAGGACAGGAGTAAGTCCTTTTGCTGTAGAAAAGGACAGAAGGGCAATAATAATTGTAGGGAGCAATGAAAAGTATCACCAGCAGATTTAAGTCTTGCAGCAAATGCAAAAGTTAGCCTTTTTTCAGAACACAGTATTAGCTGAAGTGCAAATGTGTTGTTATCACGCTGTAAACTCACCAGGAGGTGCTCTTCAGAATCCAGCACTTTGCTTGTGATTTCCGTCAAAAGCTGCAAAGGTATTTGATGAGCTGGGTACAATTTCTAAATGATGACACGTTCTCATAACAATATCTAGGTACGCTTGTCTAAATACATAATGCTCACTAGCAATATAATAATCCAAGAAGTAAAGTTAAATTGAGTGAATAGAACTACAAATGAACGTGGAACTTGATCTGTCAGTGAGATGTGAACAAATGCTTTGTGACATGAGAGAAGTTCTAAAGTAAGGTGTTTCTGTCCCGCTCTTCTTTCTACCTCCGGTACACTTGCTCTTTGCCTTGCGTTCAGCTTTCAGTGTTGAGGATGGGAACTACTTTAGCTTTTAAGATTTATTCTTCTTCCGTAATAAAGGCACTTTTGATATAGAGTATTTGAAAACTTTATAGATAAGATTACGTAGTGCTCTACAAATGGAAACAATGGGGTTTTTTACCCCACAAAATGCTCCTGCACAGAAGGTGAAAGAATTGATTGTTCTCGTTTCTGTTTTAAATGTTAACTTATTAAGCTGTGCAAATGTCATATAGGCTGTCATTGCCCTGATGGAGATGGGATTTGATGAAAAAGAAGTGGTAGATGCCCTTAGAGTAAACAACAACCAGCAAAATGCAGCCGTGAGTACAATGTCATTTCTGTTCCTTACTGCTATAATAGTCTGCTCAACTGATTCTTTTCATCATTGAATTGGTTGATGTTTTCATGTATCATAAAGCCCAACTGTTACCGGAGATGAAATGAGCACTATATATTTTGTGCCTCTTTCAAATTAGATCCACAACTAGAATACAAAGGTTTTGGACTTCTTAGAGGAACTCTGCGTGCATGCGGTTGAGGCTGATCTGGTTGGGATAGCATATGTGGATTTTCCAAAAGCTTTTGAGAAACTCCCTCACCAGACTCTGCAAAAGAGATTATGCTATCATGAGAAAGGAAAAGGTATTTCCAATAATTAATAACTGAGTAAGGGACAGGAATAAATATCAAGCAAGAGATTCAAGCCATGCAGCGTGTAAATTGCTGCATTCTGCGCAATGCATTCCACAGTTCATGGAATCAAAAAATATTAATGTTTTCAAAGATTGATTAGTCCCCTGCTAGTGGATGATATGTTAAGGAAAACTAAGTGGACGCAGCTGACGGCCGAGGAATCTTCCCTTCTTAAACATCTAGTGCTGGCTACTGTTGGAGGATATTGGGCTGGATGGTGCCTCAGGCTGACGCATTGTAACGGTGTTGATGGGGTTCCTTTGAGGCAGTACACATGTAGGATAACACACATCTGCCCTGAGCTTTGAAACATCCAAAGTTGGTATAATTTTTATTGCCATATCAGGCACTGCTGCTGTTCCCTTTGAAGTAAAGGTGTGGGAGCAACACACAAATGGATAGTAATCTGGTGTGAAATGTATAGCTCAGTCTTTACTATGAGAGGAAAAAATATTTTTAACATGCCACGTTGTCAAAACTTTTGAGACACTTTCTTTCTAATGGAACCAATCATGAAATCTGTTGTGCCTGGTGATTTCTTTCAGTGTGAATGGCTGCTGGGAGACAGAAAGCCTTCTCCAGAGGACTTAGATAAGGGAATTGACACCAATAGCCCTCTCTTCCAAGCCATCTTAGAAAACCCAGTGGTACAGTTAGGGCTAACCAACCCTAAAACGCTACTAGGTAAGTCCTGCTCAGATACATATACACTGTCTCTGTAGTTGTTAGCAAATAAGAGTAGAGACTGGATGATGACAGCACACTTTGCGAGATAGGTGCAGCTCTGTACCCTTTTCCTCGCTTTCAGCAGCTGTACTGTTTGTTTGCTTCATACTGCAACTCAGCTAAACCCAGAACAGAACTTGGGGCTGTCCCAGAAGTGATACTAATTCCCCAGGGTACTGGATTACACTTGCTGAACTCAGAACTTTAATAGCTGCTGGCTGCAACGCTTTTGTGGATTTAGGAAACCTTTTGTGTGCTCCCTTTTGCCATGAGAGGAAAAATCAGGAATGTCTGTCTAGAACTGTGATTATTTCACAGAAAAAACAAGGCTGTCTTCTGCTGTGTGCTGAGGCCTTATCATTGAGACAGAAGATAACTCGTGGAAGAGTAATCAAACAAGAACTCTGAGCTAAGGCCTTGCCTATCAAAGTTGAGATAATGTATGTGAAAATATACTTCCCCTTGCTTGGGTTTCAGCTCTGTGGTAAAGTTTGTGTGCTCGTGGTCAGGAAGGCTGTGAGCACAGCAAGTACCCAACTGATGAGCCTGACAGCGAAACGTAAATCTCTGATGCATTGGTCTCTGACACTGGAGGGCAATACAGAAGAATGACATTGGCTCTGTGACATATATAAAAAGCTTTGCATTTACTCTTTGGCTTCAAAATTTATTTGAAGCCATGCTTTTAAAAAAGGGCAGCTTTTTCAAGAGAGCTTTTAAAAATACTACTTTAAATGTAATTAGGGGAGTTTGCAAGCCTTTACATAATTCAAGAGCAGAACCTTTCCACCCTGATTTCTGAACAAATGGTCTTTTCATTTCCAACAAGGGTTCCACACTGCAGCTCAGAATATAAATAGAAAATGAAATGCCGTTATATGTGCTTGTAAAGCTTGGATGAACATCAGAGAATATATTCCGAATGATACGTCTGCACGTTACTTATGTCACAGATTTTAATAACGAATGTTTGCATTTAATTAGATCCTTACAGAATGTTGTTAAATCTTTAGTTTTAAGCTCTTGATTCTGTGTAAAAGAATATAGTTAAAGTGGTGAAAGATGAGATCTGTACTTTTATTCTGGGCTTTTCTGTAGGCATGCTGCGTGACCTTGAGTGAGGTATTAATGATGAGCCTTTCAGAGGTGCTGGGTACCTACAGCTCCCACTAATGTCAGTTGGAGCTTTGTGCACTAACACTCTTGGGAAAATTAAGACACTGACCTTGGTGCCCGTCTGCCAGACTCTTACAACACTGACATTTTGGTGACTTCTGAATAGGTCAGATGTGCAACTGCTTTTTTTTGTCCTGTTCCATAATGAATGCTCCAAATGTCTAGTAGTGCAGCTCAGTGTCTGTCGTAAGGCTTATAAATTATTGCCTGAAACATTCTTCTGCCAAATTTGCAGCTTAGCTCTTGCAGTAGCTGTCTGGTTCCTTCAACATAAGTAGAAGAATGAAAATTAGCACATTTAAAAAAACAAGCAAAACAACAAAGCTTATTGTAAAGACAGCTGTGTATAGAAAGAAAAAACTGCTCTTAAATATTTGGATCGCTGTCACTGTTCAGAAAGGGAGGTAATTGTTCTGCACAGACAGCCTTTCCCCGTCTGCCTGTGTCTGGGCAGGTGGAACTGGCTGCTTCCTTGACATCTTCTACTCTCCAAACACCAGGAAGGAGAAAACGCATGCTGCTCAGAGGGAAGATGCTGCTTCCCTTCTGGCTCCAGGGGCCTCTAGGAAAGGATAGAGCTCTCAGATCTGGGGGCTCAAGAGGCTACACTTATGCTGGCTCTACTGCTTATTCCTGGGTAGCCTTTGGCATATTTTGCTGGCTTAGTTTTCTCTTCAGAGGTGTTACAAGAGATTAGCCATAGGACAGCCGAAGTGCAGCATAGGAAAGCAAAGGTGACAGAGGCAGGTAGGTGACAGCACTTTCTATGAACTGTCTTGGTTAAGTACCAGGGAGGAAAAAGATCCTGGTGCAAGAACTAGCCGTTAAGAAATCTAGGCTGGGATGTGGAAAATCTTTGATCAGAAAGAAGAGTCTTCCCATAGGAGTATTGGCAGCAAATGACCCAGTTCTAAGATGGGCTTTTGTAAATGGATGAATTGCATAGCATGTTCCCTGCTACTGCATGTAGACGTTTGCTAAGGCTTTAGCTCTTCAAACCCATGTCCTTGAGGTTTTGTAAGATGGACTATAATCCAGGCTGAGTATTTAATCAGCCTCTGTCTGCAGCGAGTTTAACGCTGGGGAGTGGGGAAAGCGTAACAGCCTGTAGCATCCCCGGCTGTGGGGGTTTAGGAGTGCAAGTGCTATTTCTAACTGTCCTGGTGTTGAAGCATCCCAAACATTGAAGCCTTTGCTGACTAAAGGACTAACTGAGTGTTGCAATTTCCATCTCTTGGCAGCCTTCGAGGACATGCTTGAAAACCCGTTGAACAGCACTCAGTGGATGAATGATCCAGAAACCGGGCCTGTCATGCTACAGATCTCTCGAATCTTCCAGACGCTGAATCGCACGTAGAGGGGAATGCCAGGCCGCTGTGCCACTTCCTACTGTCCCCCGCTTCACCTTCTCCTCAACGGGAGGATGCGTGGATTGTTTGGGGAGGGGGGCGGATGGAAGGGGAAGGGGGGAGATCCTGTCTGAATGATCTCTCGCACGAGAGCTTGTGTAGTTACGGCCAACTGAAGTTAATTGCCTTGTGGATTTAGTGTTAGTGGAGAGATTTGAGGAATTGTTTGTTTTCAGGTATTAGGTTTAAAATAAAGTACATAAAAAAAAAAATAGGAAAAGGTTTTGTGAAAACAATTAAGAATCTGATTGTTGGAAAGAAATATGATAATGCTTGTTAAAAAGGCCTGTGACAGTAGTTTTCTAGCCAGTTTTGCTAGAATCTGGCTAGTGTTTACAAAAGGTCACTGACCACTAGCATAGGATATTAATCATCTCCATACAGTATTAATTTATGGCTATATCAAATTATAAAATGCTTTTTAAAATTGATTCTTAGGAAATGTTTTTTAAAAGTCCAAATATTGGGAGAGCAAGCACATTTCTATCCAAACTTGTTTCTTGCATTATAATTTAAACAGAATAATTCAGAGATGGAATCCTTTTAATAAATAGCATTACTTTTTCCTATTTATTTTCTGCGTTAGTGTTGTTGCAGTCCCACAGTGGTTATACTTGTAGGAGATTCTGTCAGCTACATTAAAGATGCGGTATCTCTTTCACAACAGAACTCGCTACGCCAAGACTTGGATTCTCAAGTAGGCTGCAGTTCATAAGTTCATACTCTGCCATGTCCTAACGCAAGGAGGGATATACTCACGTAGTGGGGTTTTTTCCACTTTTATGTGCACGGATTTGCTAAGGGAGACTTGTGGTTTTTGACTTTGTTTCAAACTGTTTACAAAAAAGCAACTAATTTGCATGGGGCTTTCATTGGTGATCTGTAAAGAAGCGGAACCACTTAGGTTTATATCTTGTTTAATGTATTTAAAAGCACGCTTGAAATTATTATCATCTTTGAGATAGAAGTGGTTTTTCTTGACACTTATTTTTACCTTGGAAATACCAAGAATGTCAGGCTGTGTTTTTCCTATTTTGTTAGAAGACTGACTTGAGATTTCAGACAGGAGTTGTGAGCTTTTAAGAACAGAACTCCCTGGAGAATATCCAGCTAGTTTTTGTTATGATTGGGCTCTGCAGATGTTACTTTTTTAACAGTCTGAACAAAAATGGGTTTTGTTTTCAAGTTAGTGAAACGTGATTGACATCTGTTGTAATCCCTGCCACATCTTGCGTTTCACAGCCCTGTTTTGGAAAGGCAGGCTAGGCGAGACCTGCCTCCCAAAATGCAGAGTAACCAGATGGAGACCCTGTCCTTAAATAGGACAAAGGTGTCCTGTCGAATAGAGAGATCCCGAAGAGCTCAGCAAGACTTTTTAAGTGTGTGTGGAGGGGGTGTGTGGTTGGATTTATTAAACAAAAATGCAACAAGATGCAACCTGAAACCCTACAACAAGTTTTGGCCTGAACTTGGCATCTGATCTGTGCTGTTATGCAGTCAAGGCGCTGAAGTTGCCAATTTCACATAATTAATATGAAGGGTGGGGAAATCAAAACAACATGAGATTTTATCTTGACTTACTATCCCAGGATTTTATTATTTGTAAGTTCATATTGAGCTTTACAGTTCATGACTGCTGAAATATTTACTTCTACATTTAGATCCACATTTAGAAATTCCAAGCTTTATAGAGATGCTTCTTCCATTCGGATTGGACGGTTCAACCGTTTTCCTGGACTCTTGCTAAGAACAGACTGACAGCATGACGTTGAATTGTAACCTTGTCCTGGAGCTGTAAAAGCTAGGAACCTGATCCTGCAACCCAGTGAGTTCAGCACAACTACTCATGACTAGTTGTGATTGAATGTTGTAGTGTACAAAAGGTTTTGATTATTTTCTCCATTTTTTTTCTTACTCCCTGAAGCTTTTTGCCTGTAATACTACCAGAAGACACTATTACTTGAAGCTCTTAATGTTTAGAGGTACATGTCCTTCTCTACCAGCCAGGATTCTTGTAAATATTCCTTTTAATGAGTGCTTTTAGAAGACAAAGCTGGCAAAAACTACCCTGTAGTTTGGGGTTTTTTTGGCTTCTGAATGAGTAAGTACAGGTTCAGACCTAACGAACAGATACTTCGGTAGCAGTCTGGGTCTTTGCAGAATGTAAAGGCTTGTTAAAAAGCCTCTTTTGATTTCAGTAATACATGATCAGGCTCTGGAGTGGCTTGTAGAGCTTCCAGACAGACCAGGCAAGGATCATCTGTCAACTTTAGAGTCATCTAAAAGTTTGGCATCTGGTTTGCTGGCAGAACCTCGGGCACTGGCCATATGGCAAGAGCGAGCAGCCCATCTTGCCTGGCCTGGCCTGGCCTGGGAGGAGCTGCCCCAGGACTGTCTGTTGCTGCTGCCAGGGCAATGCGGATGAGGAACTCGAACCAGCTCCCCAGCTTTTAGGGGGTTGAAGCTGGACGCGTTCCTGATACGCGGTGTCTGACCTGCTTCGGAGGAGCAGAGTCGTGTGGTAAAGGTTCTGCTGCTTGTGTATCTCTGCATCAGCCATGGGCTCAGAGCGTGATACTGCCAGGACCTGCTACTGAACTGTGCATGTTCCTCAGCGTCAGTTTGATCAGGGTGATAGAAGTTATCAGAGCTGCCTCTCTTGGTAAACCAGAACAGAATCAGTGCTGCCGAACCTTTTATAAAAGTGAGGAAAAAAGCATCAGTAAAACAAATCGTGCTTATGTAATAGAAGAAGGTAAGAATGCAAAGGTTCAACAACACAACCTAATGTTGCAGCAGCAGTTGGAGACCTTAGGGCTGAAGGAATACTGCATCTTTAAAATGCTTCAAGGCTTGAGAATATGTGGTTATTTCTGAATTTCGTTATTCCAGAGCTCAACACCTACACAGCTGAAGTGTTGGAGACTGTTCTTTCTGATCTGCCAAACAGTCTTCTTGCTTGGTATGGCTTTAACATAGTCCTGCTTGTCTTTCGAGGACTTAAGTTTCCAGTGGCCCATAGCTGAAAGAGGCCAGAACTTAGGAGGTGTGATGTTTGCAGCAAGGCATAGGAGTTGATTTAAAACAAGCAAAAACTATCCTTGAGGTTAAACAAATGCTTGAGGAACTGATCGAGACATCAGTGGCGGTGGTAGGGTATGAATTGGTAGCAGAGTAGGGAGTGTGTCCCCATCACGCCTGGGTGTATTGCTACTTCTCACAGTAAATGGAGGGGGGGAGGTGAGCCCGCTGTGCCTGCAAAGGCGTTGATTATCCCAGTTTTTACAAAACCTGCAAAAAACAACCGGAAAGATCACTGCTATTGAGTCAGAATGTGCAGGTGGGTCTCCAGGCACAAGGAGTGTGTGTGGCAAGAGCTTTGCCTGGTGATAAACTGTCCTGTTCCGTGGCTGAAGGGTAGAGGACTGGTGGATCTGGTCTGTAGGCCGGTGAGAGTCTGTAAGCACATGGGAGTAGAAGTTTTTGGTTTTTTTAAAAAAAAAAAAAGTAGTTTTTGAAGTTGTTTTTGTGAGGAAGAACTACTCACAGGAGTAAGGATTTACAGGTTCAAGTCCTGTGCTTGCATCTCTGGTGTTCAAGTAATAACTAGCAAAGACATGTCCTAGTTAAGTGTCTCATAACATGGTGGAAGCCTGTGAAATCAAGGAGTAAGGAAAGGGGGTGGTAGGTGGCTCAGACAATGCAGTGACTGTATCTCACAGTTCTAGCTCTTCGCCCCGTCAGTTCATACAGACAATCTTCTACCTTTTGATATTACATGACTCTTGAAAGCTAGCTAGCTATTTATTTAAATATATATAACTTATAATTTTGTCATCAAAACACTGATATTTTTAATAGAATGTACTATACGGAAGTTTGTTCTCAGGGCTTCATATTTATATTCTCTTTATAAGGGATGCATTTGGAAAGGGATGTATTGAAAAAAAATGCCAGTGGCCACTTCACAGCTTGGCCCTTGATTGTCTTGACCTGTGAGACTGAGCTAGCGTAACTCTCCTAATAAACCCCTCGTGTCTGGTCCAGTCCAAAGAACCTGCCAGGCTTCCTCTCCTTGTGAGCGGTGACGTGAGTCTTCCTTTGAGATTGCTGCAGCACTCTGTGGAAATGGTCACACGAGGTTACCCAGCTGCTTCACAGTTCGCTGATCTTTACACCATTTCAAGGACGCTTCTGTTCTCCACGCAGCTGGAAAATTAACTTGCACGGCTTCTGAAGCAAGTCATCGGTGCGCTCCTGCTCTGCTGGGATGGTGCAAGGTTCCTTCCTCAAGAGCTCTGAAACCAGCTAATTGCTTCTTTCTGGCTGTCACAGACGTGTCCCAGAACCTTGACCCCCGTCTCTTTCCTCGCTCTCCTGGAACCAGACTTGTCTTTTGGAGATTGATCTTCATATCCAAGAAACACTTAAGTGGTTATTGAAATCCTTTTGGGTTGGGACTGTTAACGATTTTTTTTTTTTTTTTTAGGCATTGTGATTCGTGGGCTGGGGATCTTTCAATATATTTTGAAAGTTGTTTAAATAAGCATTGCACCAAACGAATGTATAGTAACGCTGCCAGCGAATACGGCCTGTAGAAGAGAGAGAGGTTACCAGCGAGCTCTACTTCAGTGGCAGTTTTACAGAAGTCGTGTGCACAGGATAGAGAGTGTCTCATCCAAAGTAAATACCCCATTTTTCTACTTTTAATAAATAGCATTTTTATTATCTAGCAGAATAGCGGCGCTTGCAGCTGGGTGTTTCCATCTGTTCATAAGTCCTTGTGCTTTGAGGCGTAAGCAAACCACTGGCTGCGTGCTCCTCTCTGGGCCGAGTCTTCTGAGGGACTTGCCTCGGCTGTTGTTGGCGGCAGGAGAGTCCGGGAGCTCGGCCGGGGCGGCCGTCCCCACCGTCCTGCGGAGGAAACGGCAAGCGGTGCGTGAGGTGTGTGTGCCGTCACGGTGGTTGTTCTCACCTGCATCCTGACATCGGGGTATAGCGAAAGGGGTTTTTTTAGGACCTCTTGCCCTAGAGTTGAAGATCCTGTTTGCAGCATGTGCACTTCCATCAATGTAAATGCATTAAATTCTTACTGAATTTGGGTATAGTTTTATATCATGCTCTGGGGAGAGGGAAGAAATTGGATCACGTTTTAAACTAAGCCCCACAAAACAAAGTGTCTTTGTTGCAGCAGGTAACAGAGGCCTGTAGAGATTTTTTAATTTGCATATTTTTATCCTAGCTTAATGAACTGTACAAGAACATGATTTGCTATCCAGCACTTACCATAAGGCAGCACCAGTAAAATTATATTGCAAGGTACTGACTTAACATTTCTCATTTCACCTGTGTATAAAATAATTAGGTACAGCACATGCTAATTTTTATATGGGACTGACACTGATGTGTGGCATGCACAGCTGTTTCTAAGATGTAACATTACTTTTATGAAGCTTAACTAGGGCGGACGTCACTGAGCCTGTGGAATTCGGGGTTCATTCTGGACGTGCTCGCGTGGGTCGCTGACCTCTCCCTGAGTGGGAAAACCAGCAGGCTTTGCTTCCGTACAGGAGCTCTCTAGGCAAAAAAGCGAGAAATGCTGCTAATTTGTTATCCTTTTAAGCAGTCGGTGTTGTCTACTGAAATATAAATGTATTCTGGGGAGTTCTTGAGGTTGTTAGCAAAGCCAGACCCGTTCAGACTGAAACAACTGCAAACCTTCAGCCTGTGGAGAAGTCGTACCCACGAGCGGGACGGGAATGAATGCTGAGTCTTTAAACCTGCTCACGCAGACACACTGAAGACACTGATGTTATGTGTGTTGTAAATTTATAATATATCTTAAAAATAAAGTTTTCTGGTTTATTACAAGGTGTTCTGAAACATCATTTTCAGGAGCAGCCAAGGTTTATGAATCCACATCGTTCACTGTCATTGTCTAGACCGTGCCTTTGCCAGGCAAGGTCGGACCAGATGATCCTTGAGGTCCCTTCCAACCTGGTCTTCTATGATTCGTATGATTCTACGAATGTTCCTTGTATCTGCAGACTGCTGGAATTGTTTCTCGGAAAATAAGGTATTTCGATAGCTGGTCAACAAACCTATAACAAAATTTGGGCAGAAAATCCTGGTTCAGTACCTGGTTTTGCACCTGGAAGTTATTTCTCCATTTTCCAGAACAAGTTGCGTTGGTAAGATTCCTTGCCAGGGCTACGGGAAACAAGACGCGGTGATCCCCTGTGCTGGACTGATGCCATTTAGGAGGGATTTACCTTGGAGGTTGTGGACTGATAAATTGGAAGCATTTTCTCCCGCAATAAGGGAACCCTCATTAAGGAAAACAGCTGGAGCAAAGAGCAGCTGGCGGGCGGTGGGATGCAGCTTCTTGCCTGTGACAAAACCCAAATGCCCTTCTCGCTTCGGCAGAGCCCGCGCTGCTGCTGGGACGCGCCTCCGAGCCTTGCCCACCTCTGTGGGTGCCTCGGAGGAACTGATTAGAGTGTAAATGCGTGAGGTTATTTCTCTAAAGGATGGGGGCGGTTAGTAGCGTTTTCACACAATGTTCAGGGCACGTTACAGCGACTGGTGAGGAGTTCAGAGCCGTTTTCGCTGCATCCCGTGAAAGATGGAGGATCGGCATCTGAGACTTCTAAATGCTTCTTGTTCGGTGCAGGTTTTTGAATGTGGTGTTATTAAATGCAGGTGCCGGCTGGCCCCTAACTCAGATTTCCTTTAATGCGCAGATTAGCAGTAGGCTGCAGGACAAAGGTCCAGCTCTCCAGTAATTTAAAATAAAAACAAAACCAAAAAATTCCTTAAAGCAGCTCGTGGTGTGTCATTAGGTAATGGTACTTCTGAGCCTAAACTGGAACGGCAGGTCTGGGCAGAAGTCCACACCTCAAAAATTAAACAGTGCTGCTATCTGAGGGACAAGATGGGCTGTAACTGGCGTGGTGGCTGTCGGCTCTCGAGACGAGAAGGGCGCTTTCGGCACGGAGACGCGTGGCTGCCGATCTTCAGCAGCGATGAGGAGAGGCTCGCCGCTGCTTCGGCCCCTCCAGCCTCCGTCAGCGCCGAAGCCCGTACTACGAGGGCTGGGGCAGGTAAGTACAGGTTGCCCTTGGCTGTGGAAGTGCAGCTCGGGGTTGGCAAGGTGAGACATCAACACCGCAAGCGTCGTTCCCGTTCCCCGGGCGGTTTCCCCTCTCCTCGCCCAGCGAGCTGCGCGGGGTTGGGCTTTCTCCTTCCATGCGCTCACTCTTCTCCCACCAACCGGTGGTCCCTGGTCGCGCTAACCCGTAAAAAGGAGTAAAAGATCGTACCATTGCCCGGCCGGCTCCTCTAAGGTGTCTGCCGCGGTGGGTTCCAGCGATCAGACGCTGGCGCCGGGAGCTCCTGCGCCCCGGCAGCCCGATGCGCGCGGGTCGAGGCTGCAGTTCCGCTGTGACAATCCGGTCGTTTGCTCTGTGCTAGTTTTCTATAACGGTGATTTTACCGTGAGAGAGGAATTGGCCAAAGGAAGCAGCAGCTCTGGAAGCTGCTGGGGATGCTTTGCTATAGGGGAAGTGGGTTTGGGGCGGAATTAATGGGGCAAATTCTTTTCTCTCGCTACTCAAAAGCCTTCACTTCAAACGCGAGACTTGCACGTCTGAGCTGGACCGTCGCTCCGGTGGTTTGGTCCTGGAAAACGGCTGGAAAGCGAGCGGGTCTTTAGCGTACACGTGCGAACAGCGTTGGTACAACTGCCGGTGAACGTGACCCGAGAAGGGATTGCAGTGCCCGAGCCCCGTGTATCCAGTGTCACCAGGAATCCGGTCACTGGTGGAGCTGGGGGAGGGACACCAGTAACTCGAGATGTGCTGGACCGGACCGCACCGGACCAAAATAAACCTGGAGAACTGACCCGCTCTCTCTAACCCGAGGGTGTAAATGAGATGCCTGGCCGAGGAGCTGGTGCCCAAACAAAAGGCCTGAGTTCAGGGCCTGCGAATGCCCGGGGCTCCCGGGGAGTCGGGGGTGGCTCTGGGTGCTGGGCTCCGGCAGCGCGGCCGCTGCCTCCCCCGTGCCGGGGCTCGGCTGCAGGGGGTTAGTGCAGCAGGCGGGGGGATGCCAACCCCGCCTCTTGGGGTCCTGCACACATCCTGCACCCCAGGATCAGTCCTGCTGCTTCCTGGCAGCTGTCACAGGGAAGAGCTGCAGCTCTCAAACAGGTTTCGTTAACGATGCCATCAGCAGTTGCATAACGAGCTCTCCCACTCCGGGCAGCGGCGTGCGCGGAGCGGTGAGCTGGTTGAGCTGGTTCCACACCAGGGCTCTGCCTGCGCGGCGCAAGCGACGGCTGCGGCGGCTTCACTCTTAGTTCTTGGCGAGGGCTGAGCGTCTCGGTGCTGAGCCGTGCGGGTGCGAGTGGCTCCTGGTGCGCCCTGAAAAAAATTACTCATGGAAGACTTGCAGCACGTCTGCATAATGTGGTTACCTGGCTTTTATGAGCCGTGGCTTGGGCATAAACCACATTTATGTTGCAGCGAACCTCTGTTCGTCCTCTGAGGAAGGGTTGCTCCGCAGGGAATCTGCACCCAGGAGTCCCGTACCCATGGGGCTCCCACGTGCCCGGCGTGTGGTTGAGTTTTTCGGCTCCTCGACGCTGCTGTCGGGCGGCCCATGGAACAGCGCAGCGCCCGGTGCCGCGCTGAGCCTGCAGCCAGGCAGCCGCCTCCACCCCTACCCCGCAGAGGGCCCTGGGGGGGCTGGGACATCTCTCTGGACTTCTGGCCACATGGGATTAGATTTTTGCTCTGTTCCTGCGTGGTGCCCACAGCCGGGCAGCAGCACGGCCCCCGCCGGGGCGAGCCAGGCGGTGCGGGCTGCTGGACCCCCCACCCCGCACGGCTCCTCCGTGAAGCGTGCAAGAAAAGAAAAGTAGTTCGGACCCTTCTAAATCATCCTTAAAAGGACACCAGCCGACTATTTCTGTGCTGTTGGCTCGGCATCGCAGCATCCCTCTTCCATCTGTGTTTTCCCCTACACAGGAGCGCGTTGCCAGGCTGCGTGCGATGGATCACGGGGTGCTCTCCAACTTTACCCCCATACGCCCGGCTTCCCCCCAGATGGGTGCTTTCCTCCCCTGCTCCCACATGCGAACACTCACCAAGGAAAGAAAAAATGCACAATCCTCCATGAAATCTGCATTCTGGCCCCCCGATCCTTCCTTCCCCATCCCTCCTCTCCCCGCTCCCGCCAGCGCAGGCAGGAGGGGGCAGAGCCCGCTCCCCCTGCCAGCCCCCTCTGCCCCCTTGCAGGAGCATCGTGCCCGGCCCAGCCGAGCCCGTAAGCGGTTTGAAGTGCCTTGTATTCCCATCCCTGTCCATTCCCTACGGGACACCCGGCAGCGCGGCGCTGGCCGGGCAGCTCTGGCCGCCGTGGGCTTCCCCGGTGCCATCACTTCCCGGGCCGAGCAGTCGCTCAGATTTCCGTGGTACCGTGGGCTGTATTTATAGCTTGCTCTGCTAAAAATAAAAGCCTCAAGTGCTGGGTTCCTGATCCCAGCCTCACGTAAGGAGGGATGCCCAGAAGCCCCCGAGAGGGTGTCGGGGGGGGTTGAGTGATGCCCCTGGGCTGCTCCCGCCGAGAGCTGAGAAAAGTTTATTTCTCGGAGATCGTGTAGCTGCTGCATCGCCTCTGACCTCTGCTCTTGCTGCGCACGGAGCCTCGTGCAGGACTCTCATCCTTCTAAAAACATTTCATTCTGTCTCATCGGGCTCGATCTACCGGAGCCTGGGAGCGAGAGGGGAGGGAGCGTGGGTGCCGCGGGCTGTGGTTACCTGCCGGTGCGGAGCGGAGCCCCGCGAAGGTGCTACCACAATGCTCTGAAAAACGCCCCGGTGTGGAGCGCTCGCGCGTGGTGGTGCCTGAACCCCCTGTGCGCCTGCCCAGCCAACGTTTCTCCCTCTTCTGGACTAGTTTTCAAGTGAAGCCACTTTTCAGCCCCCGTGCCGCGAGCGCTGGGGAGCTGCCAGTGCCTCCCGGGTGCGGGCAGGGTGCCCGGGGGACGGTGCGCGGGTGCAGCATCACCAAAGACGAGGAGCCCGACGTGCCCCCTGAAAGCCACCTCCCGCTGTTCACGTGCCCAGCACGAAGGTGAAGCCAGTCAAGGCGAGTGAGTTCTAAACCGGTTTCCTTAACCTGGTTGTGTTTTGAACAGCGTCGAGGCCCAAGGGCAGCACGGGGGAGCGGGGTTCTGTCTGCTCCGGGGTGTCTGTCCTGCTGTGCCCCGGCCCCGCTGCCAGCACCGGGCAGAGAGCAGAGCTGACCCACGGGGGGTCCGGCATCACCTCCCCTCCCGACCCCGCGGGTCTCCTGCACAAAACCAGCCGGACCCGCGAGACGCTGCGCTGGGGCTGCAGGGCGGCCTCGGGCTGTTCTCCCTGCACAAAACCTTCCAGCTTTAACCAGCAACACCGAACAGGGAATATCTGCTCCCAGTGTCGCCCTCAGCCCCTCCAGCCCCCGGCCCCCTCCTGCGCATCTCTGATGCCACTCATAAACGAGCGTGAGTCATTCAGCAGTTGCCGTGGCGACGCCAGCGATGCTGGAGAGCGCAGCGCTGCCCCGCTCCCCCCGACCCTTCCCGGGGAGCGGAGGGGACCGAGCCCCCCGGCGCTGAGCCCCTGGGACGTGCCACGGGCTGCTGCCCAGAGCCCCCCGCGAGGCCCAAGGCTGCGAGGATGCCGGCGGCTGCCACCGGTAAGTCAGCACTGTCGGGGTTTACCCGCCCGGGGGGCTTCTGCTGGGGGTCTTATAGCGTCCGTGTGTCTTGCCCAGCAGGACAGGCAGCGGCACCCAATGTCCCAGCCCCACGGATATGGGCGTCCTTTGCAGCATCCCCTTCTCCGTGTGCTCCTGGCAGCCCCAGGGGTGTCGTCACCCCAGTTCCCAGGGCCAGCCGGGGGGGTACGGGCTGCTCTCAGCCAGCTCTGAACCCCAGCGAGCGAGGGGAGCCCCGGGCAGAGCGGTGCTGGGCAGGCATCAGCCTCAGCACGCGTGGGGACCGGGCGTGGGTAGCATCCATGCCTGACGGCCCAAGTCACCGGCACCGTGCCCGCTTCGACTGGGACAGCAGGGTCACCCCGATCTCAGCAGGATGGGACCCTCATGAACCGCATTGCATCTCAGCCCCGGGTGCTGCTCGCGGCGCTGCGGCCTCTCCCGGTCCCATCCTGGCACGGGGCTGGTCCTGCCCGCGCGGAGCCGCAGGTGGCCGCTGCCACCCTTGGCGTGTGCCGGAGCCTTGGGAAGGGATTACAGGCGGTGCCTTGCTCCGGGCACCCCGGGGCGAGCGGGGAGCCCCTGTGTGCCAAGCCCTGCGGCAGGGAGGGACGGGCCGTGCGCCCCAGGGCATCAGCACCCCTGCCAGGGAGCCTGGGGACCGCGCCGGCCCCTGCCCACCCCCTGCCCGCTCCTGCCCGCCGGAGCGTCGGCTCTCGGGTCCATCAGCCAGTTTGCTGCCGGTGGCTGGGAGGTGTTGGCTTGGTTTCCTGCTCCGTGTCTGAGTTTTACAGTCAAGTTCTTGCTGTAAATAGGACCTGGACAAGCAGGATCGGGATGTTTCAATTACTCTGACTAATTTGTACATTAACATATTTCTCTGGCTACAGATTTAAGAGCGTTCAAGCGCAGCGTGCGCAAGCTGGCAGGGACCCGAGGGGGTGAGGAGGGCAGGTTTGCTCCGGCACCTCTCTAGAGGCAGGGCCGGGGGGGACAGGGCTGCCAGGGGAAGGGCTCGGCCACGGCACGGAGCTGGCAGCAAGGTGAACCGGGAGCTGCGTCCCCCCAGAATAGCAGGAGCTAAAAATACTGAACGGGAACGAGTCGAAATGCAGTGGGAAGCCACCGCCTGCCCCCGCCAGGCCCTGTCGTGGTGGAATTAGAGGAGCTTTAATTTGCTTTTGAGGTAGTTTCTGCTCTTTAGAAACTCTCTGGGCTGAAGCCCGGCACATCACAGCCACCTGGAGCGCGTTGCGGTGCTGTCCCCTCGGCCCGGGGCAGCGTGGTTTATATTCATGGAGGGGGAAGCCTTAAAATCCAGAAATGACAGCGCTTTCCTCAAAATGCCCCCTGTCTCTCGAGATCATAACGCAAATGTGCCATGGGAAAAGGGAAACGCCCGGGCCGGGTTCATCCCTCCCGTGTCGGGGATGGGAGAGGTGATTTTCCAGGAGCCGCAGGCACCTTTGCCTTTGTGCATCCCCCGGGGGACCCGGAACACGGCGGCCCCGGTTTTGTTCCCACGTGAACTCCTCCCTCTGTGCAACGAATGTAAAACCTGTCAGTGAAATAACGATGTTGTAATGCATTTTTGGAAAAGGTTGGCTGGAGTCTGCTGCGAATTCCCAACGATAACCCTTAGCAGTGGTTCAGGACGTTGTTTTTGAGAATGACCATGCACCGGCTCATGGGGGGAGAGGAGGGTTACGTGCTGTTTTGCTAAAAGTCAGGTTATTGGGGCGCCAGGGCTTTGTCCTGCTCTGGCCACAAACCTGACGGCATTTATTGGGATGAAGATGCTGAGTACGTCCAGTCTTGCTCTCAGCTATTGCACCTCGCAGAGCGCAGCCAGGAGCAGGGGGCAGACGTTGCATTTTGGAATTCAATTAGATTTTCTTTCTTACTCATTTCTTCTGCCTTTCAATTATTCATGGCTTTCCAATAATGTTTAAATAGTGGTGAAAAAGTTGGAGATGAGTCATTCTCTCTTCGCATGGTTATACATTTGCGGTAAATACGGTTTTACTTTCCAAAGTGTCCTTAGGAAAAAAATGCATTTTAAAAAGAAAACCTCTGGGTAAAGCAAATCAACAGTTCCCATTGAAATAGGGTAGTCTGAACACTACCCAAATATGACTGCTAAAAAGGGTCTAATGAATACAAAGATACATGGAAACATAGAAAAATCTCATTTGCTCATTAATTGGATCATGGCACACTCAAAAACCTTTCAGCACTCACCCAGCTAGTCCCTGGGGTCTCTCTGGTTGGGGTTGCTCAAGGAAGGACAAGGCATAGGGAAGGCACGCCGGGACCAAACCTCTTGGTACAGCAGTCTCCCTGCAAAACCTGGTGGGCTGTAAATGCTATTGACCCGCCATCCTCCTAAACATAGCCCAGGGGCTTTAAAAATAAATAATCTTATAGATAAAAATATCTTACACACTAAAACCCCTCCTATTGTTAATGCAGGCACTTAAAACCCACCGCCAGCGCCTCCAGAGCTGTAATTGCTGCGGATAACCGCAAGCCCGGTGAGGGAACGTCCCGCTCCTCGCAGCCAGCAAAGGAAGGGCTGGCTTCCAGCGAGCCAGCCAGGCAGGGCGAGCTGTCACCCCTCCCTCTGCCAGCTCTTCCCCCTGGCGATAACGCAGCCATTAATTATGTTTGTACAGCACTTTGAAGATAAGTGCTAAATAGAAGTCTTATTTTAATTGCGATGGGGATCGCCCTCACACCGCGCACACAGCGGGGGGAAGCCCCTCTCCGCAAGGACCAGAGATGCCGGTGGTCCCTGCCCAGCTCTTTGCCCCCGGAGCAGCACGGTCCCGGGTTCGGAGGGGCAGGAGCAGCCCCGGAGCAGCCCCGCGGGCTGCCAGGGGAAGCCCAGGCAAGGCCCAAACAGCAGGTGAAGGTGTGAAGCGGTTCTTCCCCCGGCATCACTTGATAGACATCACATCTTTTAAGCAAGGGGAAAAGAAATAAATCTGAATAACTTGTTGCACTCATCAGCATAATAGCTGAATTGCGTGCATGTTACCTTTAAAATAATATGAATGCATAAATGAAATGGAGTTCTACTATCTGTACCTAATTTGTTTTCTTTATTTACATGAAAAATATTGCTTGTTGCATGCCGTTCCCCGATGCAGAAGGCCGTGCCACTGCATATTCCTCACGAGTTACAGAACTGGATATAAGCAATTACTGACACGGCATTATGCTGTAGAAACTGTTCCCGTGGTGTTGGTAATCGCACTGAAGTGACTGTTCTATTACTAAGAATAATATTCTGCTCTCTCCTCCTTAAGGCTGGCTATATGATGAACTGTCATAGGAAATTATTTTGTACAACGGAGAAAAATACATTTTGAAGCTGTCAGAGCAGCAACTGAATGAGTTGTCTGCCAGCCCCCCCTTTCACCCCTATGTTACTGTACCCCGGCTCCATTCATTCAGGCAATATTTTAAATGTCTTTTGACCACATCTCTTTTTCCCTAGGGAATTTCTAGTAAGATGTAACTTTTCTTGAACTTTGTAGCATGTGCTGGGGGATGCTAAAGCTTACCGGCACAGAGAAGACAGACTTCTCCTCCTCCCAGATAGCCTGCAGTGGTGGTGCCAGCGTTCGCCCCATGCAGTGACCTCTGGAAGCACCCAAGCTCTAAGTCGATCCCCGACGGGGATATTAAGTGCTCAGCACCAGGGCAAACGAGGCCCTGCAGAACTAAGCACAGGGAAGCAGATACAGCGCTGTTCAAAATTAGTCCAGGGTTGAAAATAGAGCCGTAAGGAGAGGGCTGCAGGCAGCCCGGGCTGCGAGCACGCACAGGCTGCTCCTCACTGCTCTGCCAGGGCTGTCCTCAAGCACTCTTGACCATCATGGAAATTTTGCAAGGATAAGAGGACAAAATCCCGTTGATTCATTTGACTGTCTTCTCTCGCTGCTCCTGAGAGCACAGGCAGGAGCTGTTGAGCAAGCCTGAAGGCAAAGAACCTCTTCCAGATAGAGCCACCACCTTTGCACGCTGCCGAAGAGGAGGGGTGGGTTAGCAAGCGCTCCCCCAGCAATGTGATGAGCGGCGCGGGCAGCTCGGTCCCGAAGGATGCGGGTTATGGACCAGCCGGAGGGCAGAGGAGCGCGGCGTGCACCAGACCAGAGTGGTTCCTTCTGGTTTGCTCCGTGGCGGGGCTGCCTGGGGCAAACCCGTCTGCACAGTGTTTGTGCTGTGGGACTGGGGTATGGTGAACCTCACCCGACTGCGGGCAGCGTTGGAGGAGCTGGTGGAGGGAACGCCTCTCTCTCCTGCTGATAACTTCTTTTCCTGGGGAGAGGAAGAAAGGAGGTGAAGGATTGGAAATCACCACTTTGGAAAGTGTGGTGAGTCCTAATGGAGGAAAGTAAATGAAGCAGAAATCAGGCAACACGGCACGCCAAAATTCCCAAGTCACAGCCCCTTGCTCTGCTTCTTTTGCCGATTTGAGCGCCAAGAGCATTATGTGATGAGTAGAGACCTTGCATGGCGTCCTCCCTCTCCATAAATAGCTTCAGGGAGACAGTGAAGCGCGGGCTTTCATGCAATCTCCGGCAGATACGTGTTTTCCTTCATCTGAAGGTGCTTTTTGTAATGCTGAGGGAGAATCCCAGTTCCCTGCTGCCCTTTCTAACTGGTGCCACTGACGGGTCAGCTCTTGCTTTCTTTACATACGCAGGAAGCATCTCCACCCTATGCGATCCCAGTGCACAGCACCTTTATACTTCTACAGACTATACATTTTTTTACAACATAAATTTAGATCTGATGTCCTTGGGATGACAAGGGACTGATACTCTTAGTGTACCTGTAGTCTCACACATTGCTAAATGAAACATGGTGGAAGAAGCTGAACTCCCAGGCATTCTTCCAGTACGGCAGAAAACAAGCACGTGGGTTTAGCTTTGTTACATGTAATGGGCGTCGTGTCTGAAGATGGTAATTTCTCAAAGGTATTACATGCTAGTAATTAATCTCGGAGTTCTGCTGGAAGACAAGTTGCGCAGTATTTGTCAGTTCACGTGTACACCCACTCTTGAATGGTTAAGGAATCCAGGAGACTAATAGGAAAATTATTTCATATAGAAAAGCAATGTATTACCATTTTCCAGAAGAAAAGCCTTGAAGCATGTTTCGTAGTGGAGTACAGGAAAGAAACAAGTGGTACGCAAATTAAAGATTAATTTGCTGCTACTGAATATGGGAGAGTCATTTATTTTCTCATGAAAAAAGCAAACACGTTTAGCAATCCTCTGGTGACCCTCCCAGTTTAAATGCAGGCTTTTCATCTCCAGGACAATTTTGAGGACGCTGGTGTGGGATGGTGCCAAGTTCTTGACAAACCACTTCATCATCAGCTGCAAAGTTTTCTCAAACATCCACTTCAGGTTCCACTTAAGGACACGCTAATGCCCTAAGTGACAGTTTCAGGGTATTACCACAGAGGAAGAAGTGGCAGCTCATTTCACATCGGGCTGGAAGACAGCGATACGTAAATGCAGATCTGGAGGGTAGCGCTGTACGAGCGAAAGGGGTAGAACTAGAGGGAATCCTAAGGCCAGGATCCTAAGCGCAGCAGAAGCCTGTAAAGGAGAGCATTCCCCTTACCACTAGACTCCCCGCTATGCTTTTTCTCCACAATGTTCATTTCCTCGAGCCAAACTTTCCCACTTTTTTATTCTGAGAGTTTCAGAGGTCCAGGTGATACTGGCTTGGTTTTGCGGGGGCTAGTCTGCCTCTTAAAACATATTTTGTTCCTAAGTGATTCTGATAAGTTTAACAACTGGATTCATTCTTTACCTCTAGCAAAAATACGTCAGAGGAAGAAGTAGGTCAGTTTTCTCCCAGTTGGACCTTCACCCTCGCATACTGGTCACCTGCTCCAAGAGTCAAAGGGCCATTCTGTTTCTGCAGTCCATTTAATGCCTGATCCACCACGTAAATGAAAACATTCTTCTCGAATTTAAGGGGATTTGGATTGGGCCTCAATGCTTAATCTAAAAACAAGAGCAGCTTGTTATAATGATAACGTCACAAAACGACAGCCTGTAAAAACTGTATTGAAAACCGAACTCTTCAAACAGAGATTATAAAACAAGTAGCAAGTTGTTCGCAAAGGATGTCTACTTTGATTGCACACAACCTTGCAATACGGAAGAGTGGTAGAGGCTGGAATAACCTTTGAACACCAGATCGTATTTCCTGATGACACGAAGAAGAATGCCCTCTGCTTGCACTTTGAAAAGATATAGGGAAATAAACATTGAATCTTAAGACAGACCCAAATCAATCTTTAATGATTTTGAAACATTTATGTAATCTACCAGTTACATGCAGCAAAAAATAATTTATAAGAATCATAACAGAAAATTAGGTAGAGTAAGGTCAGTCTGCTATTAGTGTTGCGCAGCTAAACTTATAATCACATTTTCAGTCGCTGGATATTAAGATAATTCATCTATCCAGCACAGGCATTGAAGGCTCGACCCTCCACTCAATCACGTGGCTTCACTTTTCAGATGAGCCCTGAAACTCACTTGTCAAGGGAGTTAATCTGCAGGATCTAGTTCTGATCACAAACGCGGTGCGCAGCACGGGCTGGGATGAGCCGGAGGCTCCCCGTGCGGGCGGCAGGACACCGGCCTCTCCACGGTGGCTGGTAGTCGACAGTGGCTAACAGCACGCAGCAGAGCGGCCCTAAGGCGATGTTGGTAGTCTAACTGCACCCAGCAAAGAACAAACGTCAGCGTATTACACCTGTCAGACATTTCTTACTGTTATCTATGGATCATGACATAAACCAGGTGAAGAAGTTCTTTATTTGCTAGGAAACACACAAGATGCATAAGCTGGCTTCTGCCTGGAAACCGTCTTTGACATCCTTTGATCATGAGCAGATACTAACAATCAAGTCTTGGGGGAAATTATTCGTAATAACCTGAAGAAAAGTCGCTGATTATCAATCAATGTTTTGTCAAGTGTGGCTGGCAGCAGAGAGAGATCTCGATCCTTCACGTGACAAGATTTCACTACAGTGGGCTTTATCGTTCACCTAAAGGTTTCCACAGCTAGTGATTTACAATCAAGAGACAAAGTTTTTTTGGCATTTCTGTGCTTCCCTGCGTTAAAACGGAAGGCCAAGTAAAGATGACAACCGGCTGTGAGCCCGCTGTGAAGAGGCACACCAGGCTGCCAGGGCGAGGAAGGGAACAACGGGCCGGCGGTGGCAGAGCTCAGCAAAACTGCAAACCCCCTGAACCCGCAGTTCTGCCCGCGCTCTGGTTCCCTAAACCCCTGCAAACCCCGCGCGCCTCCCGGACTGCGGGTTACCGGGCCCAAGACCTGCCTGTCAGAGCCGCTGTGCAATAGGGATGGGGAAGCGGCTCAAGCCACTCTCGCCGTTCACCCCAGTTTCACCGGAAAGGCTCCTTCTCCGTCACCGTCACGACTCCCCCACGGTGGACCCCGGTGCTCGGAAACCGTAGCCAGGGCCAGGAAGCCACAGGACGGGGTCACCACGCGGCGAGGCGCCTGGACTCCCTCCCTCACAAGGGAAGACTGCGGCCTGAGCAGGCCTCCGCGCCTCCCGCGGGCTGCGGGGCCTGGCGGGGCGCTGAGGATGCGAGGGCTCACCCGGCCCCCGGCAGCTCCGCGCTACGGGCCCGCCACACGGGCCGGGGCAGGGCTACCACAGCCCCGGGGCTGCGCCCTGCCCTGCCCCGGCCCGGGGCGGCCCGGCGGGGCCCTGAGGGAAGAAGGGCTCCCCGCGCCGCGCGGGCCGGTCCCCGTTCCCCTGGCAACGGTTGCCTAGCGAGGGCCGCAGGCGGCCGAGCCCCGCGCCTGCGCAGTGCTGCCTCCCCCCGCCCGCCGGTCCGGGCCTGGCGGCGCGCGCGGGAGCGGGCCCCGCCTCCTTTCCCGCCG
>VZTQ01001871.1:37490-62889 GCA_013400755.1 Pelecanoides urinatrix
GGCGGGGAGGGGGAGCCGCCGTCCCCCCTGCCCTCCTCCGGCACGGCGCGGCTTCCCGCCGCCCGGCGGGGCGAGCGGCGCGGGGCGGCGCGGGCATGGGGGTGCGGGCGAGAAACCTCTGCTGCTTCTCTCGGGCGAGGCGAGGGAAGGAGCCCCAGGTGCTGCCCCGGGCCTGCCCCTGCCCCCGGCGCGGCCCCGCGGGGCGGGCGGGGGCCGCGGTACCTGCGCGCATTGTTCGGCGGTGCGGGGGCTGCGGGTGGCGAGCGGCGGAGGATGCGCTGGGAGGGCGGAGAGGGAGCGCCCCGGGCTTTCTTTATTCCAGCGGTCGCGCAGGTGATGGGCTGCTCCTTTCTTCTTTCGCGAAGGCGAGCCGTGCGAAGGGCTGTCGGCGAGCAGATCCGCGGCTTGCAAAAAAAGGGATGCTCGCTGGGGGCTCGGATGTCTTTTGATTTCCGAGTGGATTTTAAATCGTGAAATAAGCCCTTCCAATGAAAAGCCTGAAGGATGTCGGGCCTGTGGTGTTCAGCCCACCGTATTGTGCCTGGTATAATGCGCGCTGGCGATCCATTCAGCCAACTCCTCTCCTGTGCGGTTTTAAAAATGCAATGGGAACAATTGCTTGTGTAAAAGTCCACTGCCTTTTGTTTTTGTTTTAGATGGTGGATGTTGATGTTTGTGCGGGTGGAGATAGTACCAGAAGAAAAATGGATGCCCTGGCAGATAGTGCAGTTGAGATTGTCCCTTTGGAACTCTATGATTCAGCCAGAGCAAAAATAGCTGCTAATCTACAATGGATCTGTGCTAAAGCCTACGGAATAGGTAAGATCACTTGTATCAGGAAGTCGTTCTTGGTTTTGTTCTTGCTTTTTCTGTCTCCCCTGCCATTCCAGAAGTAATTAAATTGGGCTTAAATCACCTTTGTTTTCAATATCAATAACATGACAGTCGGTTCTCTTGTAATGTTATGTTTCCTGGTACCTTTGATAGGAATAACGGAACTATATGAGGTGCCCTGAATCAGCAAACCTAATGGTGAATGCTCACAGATTGTGCTTGTGAAGAATGCAGACCTCAAAATGTTTAAAACCTCATTTAGCTAAGTAGACTTTCCTCCACAGAACTGTATGTCACTGCTTGCAGGCCCCGAGTCCCTCCGGCTGTGAAGGCTTTAGTGTGCTTCCGTGTCTGGTCATCTTGGCCAACGGATGCTAGAACCTTGATACGCTTTGGATGCTCAGTTAGGACTTTTTTTTTTTTTTGTCAGATTGTGGTTTCGGTTTCAAATCCATTTGAATCCATTTATGATCAGCAACATTCTTTTATGTAAAAGAAACGTTGAATGAAGAGATACAGTGTGTTCAACTTGTAGGTGATAGTTGTTCTTCTTTCCCTTATGTTGTCATAAACCTTTACAGTCAAACATGGAAAAATAAGGATTCTTGGCGTATCATTTGTACAGTATTTTCCTGGCATCTATTAAAATTTGCTTTTTTGTTTTGAACTAGATCTATCTGTCTATTCTGAATTATTGTTACTAGATACATCTTGTGTTTAAGTAGCTTCATTATGAAGAAATATGATGGAATACTTGTGGGTTTTGTTTATCCAGAACAAAACATATAATAAAAACATGTACAGAGTCTTGTTTTAGAAAATGAGGTAGCCCTGTTAATCTAAGTCTAATTCACCAAACTCATAATATGCTTAATGGATTAGCACTAGCTTACTTTGTGACAAGGCTGAAGAAAAGCAGTCCATTCCTGCAGTTAAATTTTAATCCTGGTTGGAATATTTTTCTAAATTATCTTTCTTTTCTAGTATTTCCAGCTCTGTCAGTGTTCTCATCATCTTAATGATTGTTTTATAATGTTTGATATTAGTGAAGGTATTTCATTACAAGCCACAAGAGACCAAAAAAAACCATTTATCAGATGACGTTTAAAAAATGTGGGAATTTTGGGAGGGCGTTAGTAAAACATTGATAACTTAAACGAAAGGAAGAGGCATTTTCTCATGTAAATATTTTTCAGTTGCTGGAATTGTTTGTAATGTTTCCTGAAGACTTTTTAGTGATCAGAGATAAAATGGATATTCCAGACACGGAGACGCACTATTTATATTATGACTTTGTTTCGAAAGAAAGCTAATCCTAAATTAGAATTGACTGGCCTGGCTCCTATGCTGCAGAGAAGCTTTATGGCCTCGTGTTTCTTCGTAGTGTCTTCTGGGGCTGCAGAACTCGGGGTTGTATCTGTACGTCTTGGACCAGTTAACGGGTTAACAGCAAGTCTGTTTATGCACTTGACAAGCGGACTTACGTTGAATAAGTATTTGGCTTTCTTTTGACTAAAAATGTTGGAAAAGAAACCCGCCTTTCATAATGACAATGATGTGATCCCTAGCGTAGAGAAGGCTGTAGCAACGTTTACCATTCTTTCCGCTTGTATTTAGGCTTGTTCAGATTACATTTTAATAGAAGTTAAATGAATGGTAGGGAAAAAAAAAATTGCTGGGGCTTTTGGTGTTGCGTTGTTGGTTAGCTCCAGTGAGTAAGGCTTTTTGTGTGTGTGTATGTCTTTACAGGACCATGGCCTGTGGAAATTTAGTTTGATTTTTGAAATGGCTCCTGCAAGGCGTTGTCACATAGCAACCATTACTTCTTAAATAGTATTGCAGAATACTCAGAAATTTGTAAGGCTCTTTAATTCATGGAGAGATGGGTTTAAAAATGTTTCCTATGTGTTTATAATTTTGAATAATATTTGAACTTAATACATTACTTCTCATCTCTCAGGTTTTTCATTTTGTGTTAAGATACTGGATGTTCAGTGGGTCTTGGGCAGCTACCAAGCAATTGTGAATTTGTTACTTAAAATCTTAATAGGCAGATGAAAGTTTTGTTATTTTAGACTTAGTTCTGGTCAATTTGGTGGAAAAAAAATACTTCTCTGTTTATAATACCAAAACACTGTCTTAATGTTCTGAAGTAATTCTTATCTGATAGGGTTTCCATAACTGCCTTCAAGTGGCTAAGTAAAGAGTTTTTCTGAAATGTTAGATTTGGAATTGATATATATGAATTGACATAGTTTTGTGCCTTAATCTTTCAAATGCTCGTGCATATCCTGGATTTCATTTTCATCTGAGTAAGGCTAAGCTCATAATGAAGTGTGGGAATGGTCAAGAACAGGAATTTGATTCTAGTGTAGACTGTTACTAAAAGTCATTCATCACATCATTCATCAGGTTTTACCTGAAACTGTGTTTTGTATTTACTGTTACAGCATATTTGAATTCTCCACATCTAAGCAGACATCTAAGTAGCAAAACTCTTAATGCTTTCTTTTTTTTCTCAAGAACAAATTACTAGGAGCATGCATGATACATAATTTGGAGTTGAAGTCCTAGTTTGGGCTTTGTTTCATTTGATGATGCATTCCTCCTTTTTTCCCTTCTGGCCATGAAAAGAGAGAATTTTTGTAGCCAAACAGCTGAGCACAGCTACCTTCTCTCTTCAACACAAATACTGCTAGAGAGACAACCCCTCTTCGTGCATAGGAGTTGAGCTGAACGGTTTGTTTCTGGAAGCCCGTAGCTCCTCCTGTCTGTGGTGGCTGCCTGCTTGTCACAGATGGACTCCAGAGGGAGGTTGTACAACAGTTTGTCCCAATTCCAGAAGACGGAGGGGAAAGATGTTGTGAAGGAAAGTGTTTCCCTGTTCGGTGTCACCCCCCTCCCTCGCCCCAAATAAATCTGGGAGTACTGTCATGGATCACTCTAAAAGGCCGTGCACAAACATCTGGAAACCTTGTATAGACTTGAGAGATTATAAAGTCCGTTTAGCTGAGACAGTAGTTTAGGGAATGGAATTTGTTTAGAACGGAATTATCGTTTTCATCAGCAAACTTTGATTAGAACCAAATGTGCACTTTAAGGAATTCTACTAGCAGTGTGAAAATACAATTCATAACGTTATAAGTGGCCGAGGAGCAAGGGTGCCACTGCGTTTGTGGAACTTCAGTTCACAGGAGGCGAGTGTGGGAGTTTGAGAGAGGCTTGGCAAGCCGTCCGTGGGAGAGAGCCCTTTTTCACAGTCAGTGGAATGAACCAGGTTGCCAAGCGGTAACAGGGCCACACGCTGCACAGAGCTGAGCAGAGGGAAATGGACCTGGTCCTCCAGCGCCGCCGTCCCCCCGGGCTCTAGCAGTCACAATGGACACAGCCTGTCCGGTTTTTTTGGGTACAACTTGGGAAAATAGACAATGACAATGAAAAATTTTGATTTCTCAGCAGATTTAGTTAGTACAGCATTAATTTATGTATAGAAATTTATGTGTATTAATGCATATCTAAATTTTAACATTATAATGTTAAAATTATATATATAAAACATTAATATAATGTTAAAATTTAGATATGGAAGGTGCATATGGAAGTTTTTCAGTGTTGCAGCTTGCAGTGAGCAAGTGGGTTGGTTGCAACCCTTTCCATAACAAATGTTGTTGCTTCTTTAAAAGAGTTTGTAAAATTTGGCTTTTTCAAAATGATCTTGGGGGGTTTTACTTATTTATTAGGGCTAGGAGCTTTACAGACTTAATGCTGACATTAGCCTGAGACCTTTGGCAAGATACAGGCACGAAAGCCAAGGACTAATGTATTGCGTTGTAGGGGAAATGCAAGTTGTGGCTTTTTTTGGTCTTTGACGTACTTAATACTTACCCGTTAAACAAGGTTTTACAGTACTGTAATAGCTACCCACGGTTACCGGTTGTAGAGGCAGCGTGAGCATGTTTCCTGGGCTAAATTGCCTAAATCCCTGGGTTCTCTGCTTCTATTCTTTGTCAGCTTTCTTCTCAGGTCCATGGTAAAAATATTTTTAATAAAGCTGTTGTGTTTTGCAAATATTCCATTGTTACACATTTGTTTGTTTAATAATGCCCATTTCATAAACACTGAATATGACTTGTGTGAAGTTTACAAGGGTGAAGAATTCCTGAATTATTGTTTTGTCTCTTCTGCTTCCTCCAGGTTTGTGGCTTTATGCTTGATCAAAGATATGATAATGAGAGTGCGGTCACTCTCACCAGCAGTATACAAAGTCTTCAGCTTGGTTTTTTTCTGCCTGTTGTATGTAAATTTTCCTGTAATACTACAGATCACTTACAGCGTTTATAATACAGTTCTGTAATGAGAACCAGCAAAGAATGTTTTTATTGTAATGCAGGTAGTTTTAGCTGCTGAGAACGTGTAGCTTCTGCTCATGATCTGCAGCTTAGAGGACATCTGTACAGTACTAAATAATTATGTGAACAGATACCGATACTAATGAAATCCTGCTCAGAATTTGAATAAGCTTTGTTCTGTTTATCATGATGCTTTGGCTCTCCTTCCATGTGAAACCAGTTCTTCATGCTTCTGGAGGTAAAATAAGATCTGGGGTGTATCCACTTCTCCAGTTCAAGGGGTAAGTCAGATTTGTTCAGATTGCTGTATTTTTCTTTATCAAATCATAAGCAGTTAGTCGTCTTTGAACAGGTTTTTGTAAGAGAGATGATAAAGAAATGGTCCCTACCCGAAAGCGAGGAGAGGAGAGTCTGGCAATAATTGTCTCTCAGTTGTTACAAGTGAAGTTATTTTTGTAATCCTGTAAACTACGTTGTACCCAATGATTTGGGTACATTGCTTTTGAACTGACAGTTTTTTGAGAGATTAGAGCTCATTGATGTGGTGGAACAGACCAAAAGAATTGCTTCATGAGAAATTATGATGGTTTATTTTTGAGTCCTTCATCTCTTATAAAAATAGCTGGTAGAGGTATCTCCCAGCAGGCTCAGTGGGGCAAGAACACTTAAGAGCTTATGCTGCTGAAACTTGGAAAAAATATGTTATTACTTTGTTTTTCTAAGTGTGGGAAACAGCAAAAATGTGTGTTTTTGCTGTATAATAAGTTGGCTGCATGCAACTAAGTAACATGGTATAAAATTTACATAAAATCCATGTGTGAATAAGATCCAGTCAAGTCTGATACTGAGTGTTCTGTGATAAATTCTTCAATAGATAAGTTCTTGATAGAAAACTTAGGGCAAACTGAATTAATGATGTATGCCTTCACAGATCTGATTATCAGGTAACATGCCATTGTTTTTAAGTTACTATAAAAACACTGGTAGTTTTTAAGCTTTATGTCATTTGAACACAGTATTTTTTCTAAAACTGGCAACTGTAAAGCTTGCATTGAAGTGGATGCTAACATTTTCCTGGGGTAACAACTCAGAAAGCACAGTAGGAAAAACGGAAGGTGTTAGCAAGCTTTTCGGTAACGTGCAATAGTAACATAAAAGTGACTTCCTTTTGGAATTAAGATGGTGTCGGAGACCTTTTCATAAGCAAAAAAAAAGGACATGGTTTAATTGTTTTTGGTTTGCTTTGGTAGGATTTGTTGAACTGCTCAAGCAGAAATTTTTGTGGCTATAGCTTAGAAGTTAATTGCTCAGAAGTTTTTTTTCACGTTGATTTTTCCGAATTCCAAAGCATAAATGTGTAAAAATACAAGTTTTAATGAACTGAATTTTTCTAACATCAAAGTTCAGTTATAGGTCATGAAAGTAAGGTGTTGAAAAAGATGCTTATAGAAACTGGGACTTGGAAAGACTGGGACATTTTCTTCAAAAAGAGCATTGACACATTCTGTAGAGAGGCAAGCAAAAAGCATATGACACGTTTGCAATTTGCCTGACCCATAAAAACCAGGGAGAAAAGCTATCCGTAATACCAGTGGCTACTTGTGTATCTATAGCGTGTTGTTTCAGTTAGCGTTAGGTTAACTCTGATGGTGTATAATTGTTCTAAAACTGACAACTTATTTCTGAGATTTTTGGCAATGTGGCAATTTTGACATTTTTAGGGGGCTTTTGGAGAATGAGCAGACCTGGGTGCTACAAGTGTTTTATGTGGCATTGTGTTACGGATAAGAATAACTAGCAGAGATGTGAAAGATGAAGATAGGTCTCTTATGTTGCACTTCCAGATGCTGGGTTCCAAGTATTGAAGATCTCTCGTAATTAGAGCACTTTCTGTGGCTGTGGCTGTCTAGGAAGGCTGTCTTACCCTGTTTGAGATAATTGCAGTGCGTACAGGACATCTACAACTATGATATTTGAAAGTTTCTCAACTCAGAGTTACATACTTCTGTAGCATCCTTTTTGCATTACAGTTTTTCCTGCCATTTATTTCTCATTTGTGCTTGCCATGTGGATATTATGATTATGTCCTATATGAAATAAATTTGTATTAAATAGTAAAGTTAATATTACCACTCTTGAGCTTTGATGTGGTTTTTATACCTTAAAATTTCTGTGGGCCTTTAGTCAGAACATCAAATTAGTTACAAAACTGTTCCTTTCTGTCACAGGCAAATTTAGCTGGCAGAAGTGTCGTATACGCTAGTGTAGAAAATAAAACTGGGCAAGTGTTTACAGTGAACTAAGTTGCAATTATGGGAGAATTAATGTTTATGAGTAACTTCTTATGATAGTATTGAAATTATTAATCCTGCTACTAGAAGTTATCCCCTCCCACCCCTGTTTCTTTAATCCTGGTCAATCCAAATCCATTCAGTCCTTAAGCAATTTTATGGACACAAGAAACATGAAGTTAGAGGGTTCTTCAATATAGAAGAAAAAGATTTCAGATCTCTTGACTGGATGTTCACACTAAAGAACAGTAGCCAAGATACAAGGTGGGGTTTTTTTGGTGTTTTTTTTGTTTTTTTTTTTTAAAATATATTGATTTTTGTGACATGGAATCTCATCACTAAGAACTAGATCCATTTATGTCTAGGAAAGGCTTTTTAAAATCATTAAAATGTTGCTAGATGAAAATGAGTGTGGGAGGTCTTACTGCCCCTGTCACACGGGAAGCTGAGCATCATGTTCCAATAGTCGCTTCTGTTTTAATAATTTGTGTAAAGATCCCAATCCAATAAATTGTATCCCTTGTGGGTGTGTTAGTGTTGAAGAGAATGCTTCTTGCTTTCTGTAGTTACAGTCTATAAAATAATCGCAGTTTGCCTTGTGGAAAAGGCACCTGAAGAAAATCCGAAGTGAGCGGTCTGTTTGTGATGCAGTGGTCTGCGTAGGTCGCTGGGCAGCCGATGTGCTGGAGGAAGTTCGGGGTTTCTTTGTCCAGCCACTACCCACAGCGCAGTTTCAGGCGGTCACCCGGGTTACCCGGCTCTGCGGTGGTCTGTGGAGCTGGTGGAGGGCAGGTGTTCCTACGAAAACCCTCATCTAAGTACTTCAGATTTCAGACATGTTGAATTTGCATGCTTTTGTTTTAAAAAAGCCTTCAAAACTCGGAGTGGTGCTAATGCTCTTACCATTCTTCACCGATATTTTATGGGCCAGTATTCTATTATTTCCTTTCATAAATAATTTTAGTAAAAAGCAGTGTGTCGTTGGTTGTTACAGGTGTAGCTGCTTTGAAGCTAAAATGTTGAATTATATGAGCTGTTTTACGTTTTGATTTTTGGATCTTTCCCCAGTCTTTAGAAATGGAAGCTCTAGTTCTCTTTCTGGAAATGGCAATGACCATTAAATGGAATTAGCTTCCAACAGCCTTTGATTTTAGGTCAGGTTGACTAATGTTAAGAAGATTAAAAATATTTGAATTTATTATCTATTTCACTAAAAATGGACACCCACATTAACAAATGCTATTTATGTAGTGCCAGTGGGGTTTTATCGTGTCTCTTCCAACCATCTTCGCTATGCAGTCCGTGTATCACAGCATTCAATGTCACATAAAGGAAAAATAGTGATCTTAATTTTTAAAAACTTCAGAAAGCTTTCCATTTTGAAAGATGGGGGCAGTACTGTATGACTAACCGAGTAGCTGCTAGAGCTGTTACAACAACACTGGTTTACCACATATTTTTATTTAAGTGACATGTACTTCTGGCTCATATAATTGATAACATTCTGTTCTTTATGAACATTAAGTGCTCTGCAGTATACAAATACCGTGCGGCTTATTTTGCAATTCAAAGATATGCTGTGGGTAGGAGGTTTTTTGAATGGGGAAATTTGATTATTCTGGAAATGAGCTGAATGAGAAGTAAATATGCTGCCAAATTAGTAATTCTTTTAACTGTAGATGTACATATTTAAAATGAAATGTTGAAGTGACTTCAGGGGAAAATCTTCAGAGTGACTGAATAGCATAAGACAGAATTTTATGTTTGAAAATCATGAAATGTCGGGCTTCTATTAAGACAACACACTAGAGGCTAAAAAGTATTTTTCCTGGAGTTGAAGACTCTCATTATTACTGCTAGGCTATTATAAAGATCAATAGCTTCTAGTCTGATTACTGAATATGAGTAGAAGTATTTATTTTGGGATATATCTATTTTTAACTTGTTTTATGTCTTTTCAATAATATCAAGAAACTATTGCTTACAGCAGCATTCCCTTCCACTTTCAACTGTTGCAATCAGTTGACATTTGCCTTGTGTTGTAGCGTTACAACCTTTAACACTGGCAGTACTTCAGCTAGCAACGTATGGACTTGAAATGTCTTAGATGTGTTTAGAGTGATCAGAATATTTGTTGTTGTTAGTGCCTTTCTTTCCTGCCAGCTGTAAAGATTAGTAGCAAAAGTGTAAGTCTTTCTGAGGGTTGGGAACTGGTGAGGAAGAAGTGGTGTGCGAGGATGAAGTCTTCTGGGTGGTTAATTTTAACTTGCATGTAAATTACTACGCTCAGGATCTGTGTTCAGTTTGATAAAATCATAAGACAACTAGTGGAAATTGTGCCATCCCAAAAGAAGTTAATTTTAGGCTTGGTTTAAAATTCATGTTGAATCCAAATCCAAGGGGAATGGTTTTGCTTCATAGGTTTTATTTTTTATATAAAGACTGCGAAGCTGCAGTAGTTTTCTTGAATACTCTTGTCTTCAAAAACATAGACCATCAGCTCACTGGAGACTCAATTTTTTTGCAAACAGTTTGTAAAATGCTTGAGGTTTTAGTCAGATATTTTGGTCTGTCGATGAACTTTGGCAGTTTAGAACCAAGAAATAGGTGGCTTAGTTTTCTTTTTCAATTTGAGAATGTTTGGCCAGCCCCTCCTAGTGACTGAGCATTGCAGTTATTTAATTGCTGTGCACAGATGTTTTGGGATATTGCTTGAAGTAGCTGTAAATTTTGCTTTGAAGATATATATACTTTGCCCATCTGATACACAGAGCATTTTAGCCTGTCATCTAAGTAAATGATTTATAATTCCAAATAAAATTAGAATACTAATAATACACACTAATCGGTAGAGGTGGTAGCGTATCATTCTGATTAAGCTGGGTTTTACTCAAGGAAACAGCTAGAGATGCGTAGAGGACAGTGGGACTGTTGAAGTGCTTTCTTGAAAGAGACTCTAGTATCTTGAAAAGCTAACTGGTCATGTGTAGGATTTTTACTGAAGTATGCATATGGCAGGAGCCAGTTATATATGCTTTCCTTAATTAAAATTTAAGCACAAATACCTATTGAAAACTATCTGCAATATGAAACTGCAGACTTCATTACATTCAGTATTTTTTGTGCTTGATTTTTTTTGTTGTTCTTTCATATGCTGTCTTTGAATTAAGGTAAAAATGTTTACTCTTGTTTGTAACAGATGCCACTTACTAGTGCCACTTGTTGAAACTTTTCTTCGCTGTTTCAGATAATGTCCCTGAGGAACTGAAGGACCCGTTTTACATAGATCAATATGAGCAGGAACATATTAAACCACCGGTCATCAAGCTGCTGCTGTCCAGCGAGCTGTACTGCCGTGTCTGCGGCCTCATTCTGAAGGGGGATCAGGTGGCTGCTCTGCAGGGACACCAGTCCGTGATCCAGGCTCTGTCTCGAAAAGGGATTTACGTCATGGAGAGCGATGATACACCTGTGTCTGAATCTGATCTGGGCTGTGCACCAATCAAAATGGTTAGCTTAATTAAATCCACCTAATGATCTTCTTTTTGTTTAACACTGTTTAAAATAGTTAATGGAATGAAGAGCTCTTAATTTCTAGGTCACTAACCTCAGGAATTTTTCATTTTAAATACAGTTAGAATATATAATTTTTTGTCCTTAAAGGATTTTATTTTTCAATACTCTTTGTTTTCTTCTTTTAGAGTTCTCATATGGCAATGATTGATGCTCTTATGATGGCCTATACTGTAGAAATGATCAGCATTGAAAAGGTGGTTGCTAGCGTCAAGCGTTTCTCTACATTCAGTGCCTCAAAAGAACTGCCCTATGATTTGGAGGATGCAATGGTTTTCTGGATTAACAAGGTAAAGTTTACTTTGAGAAAAGCATGCCTGTTTCTTATTGTCACTTTTCAGATTCTTAAAAAGGTTCTGATGAGTGTCTTACTTCCATCTTTCTTACCTGTGCATTTCTGTCATCTTTTCCACTTCAAATGAACAGAAGTGCTTTAATTACTGTGTTGTTACTTGTTACCTCAAGTCCAATGGTAGTTGGGTATAATATCCTAATACAGATTATTATTAATGGTATTTGATTCCCCTATTACTGCAATGTATTCTAATTTCATCTTCTTGCTTGGCTTCCCAAGGTTTCCATATGCATTGGGAAAGAGAATCAGACTAGCAGGGAAATGCAATTTCTTTTCCATAGGGATGCTGTAATAAAAGCAGTAAATTATTGAAGACAAGTTTTTAAAAAGATGATAATTAAGAACTAAATCAGGAAAACTGTAGAAATTGGGTTCTTTATTTTCAGATGAGCTGCTATGAGGTGTTTTTTTGTTTGGGTTGGGTTTTTGTGGTTTTGGGTTTTTTTGTGGGGGGTTTTGGTTTTTTGGGGTGAATCATTGTTTCATGTTAAATAACAGGATAGACTTAATTCTGACTAGCCTGAATACGTTTAACAGAAATACTGGAACTTTTCAAGGGGTAGAGGATGTTAAGTTGTTGAAACGGTTTCAAATAACAACAGAGTTGCATTCCAAAGAGAATGTCTCCTTCGCAAACCCAAAATTCCCTTGTTGTGATTATAGCTACTGCTAATAAGATAGTTGGTCTTGATAGTTGGTTTTGTAACACATTATTCTGTGAACTTTTTATGTTTGTAGAATGGATTGACCATTAAGTAAGAAAACTTGACTTGTGGAAATATATATTTGGATGTATTTTAATATCTTTTCTATGCTGTGCCCTTTTAGGTGAACCTTAAAATGAGAGAGATAACAGAGAAAGAGATTAAATTAAAACAGCAACTAATGGAAAGTCCAGGGCACCAAAAGGTAAACCAAATTTGTCTTCAGTTGTGATATTGTGTATTGATGAATAATGGATTTAAATAGAAATATCTCAGTATTTTCTTTGTCAGAGAAATGTGAGGCATCCAGTCCTCAAAAATCTTGAGATTTTGTGCATGCGACTTGTTTTGTGTCTATCATCAGTGTCCTTCCTTACCTCTCAAGCCCACTGGTATCTTCTTTCCTGCACGTTTCAGTTGGACTAAAATAACTTCTTTCAACCTAAAATAATTTGTATCAACTTTACGTGGGTAAATATGACTCAGCTTTCACAACACAAAATATATATTATATATTTTGAAAGCTCTTGGGGCATATTGATTTTGCATGGGTTAATTGTCTAATGTATATTCAGAGGCTTATTCAAGTTCTATCTAGTAAGCATACTCTTGGCATTCAAATGTTATATGTGTGTGTTTGTAGTTTTTTCCACCTTTTTCCCTTGAAATTATATCACAATGCACTAACACTACAAAATATAGTACACTTTCATTTCTGGAGAACATAAAATAGATCTTTCTCAAACATAATGTAAATCAGCTATCTGAGCTCCCAATTTATGATTTGATAAAGCCTTAAGAAAAACTGCTATGTCCTTTCCTCAAATTGGAATTGCTATGCAAAGGGGATAAAAGTGTGACATACGAACAAGGCACAACTGTTTAACTTTCATGTTAGTGGCAAAGATTTTTTATGTACTTTTTGTGTAAAATAATATCCTTCAATGATAAGGGGCTAAAGAGCTGTTTAATTTACAAGTTAATGTGTGGTCTGAAGGAGCCCTTTTAACTATTTGACTCTCCTATTGACTTTTGGGTCTCAATATTTTAAAATCTAAGTTTCTAGGCTATAACCTCTCTAAAATATGAAAGTGTTTATTGCTGAAGTGCATTTAAGTATTACTGCTTTTAACTTGCATTGCTGATGTTCCTTTCCTATTCCTACGTTCCTTTCCTTGCTTCCTGAGCAGTCTCCTTCCAAATGGTATTGGAAATTAGTACCTGTAAGTGAACTACTTTTACACCAGTTGTCATCCACAAAATCATGGCTTTTTAAATTTCTTCAGAGTGTTGGCTTCCATTACTATGCTTCTTAGATGGTCTTTGAAAAAAAACTGTGTCATTTTGGGTCATCAGGCTTAGTTTTCATAACATGATTTTTGCATACTGTACAGCATATAGCATAATCACTTTACAGCATTTCAAAATTGTTTCCACAGTGCAGGAGTGAGGGATATGGAGTAGCAGCAAAAAACTAGGAAATTATCAACAGTTGAAATGGTTGCATTTACTGTTTTTGTTGTAAGTAGGCAATTGATCATAGCACTAAGGTGATGTAAAAGCTGGTCGGTTTAAATGGTTGCTTAATCTTGAATCCGTAGTTAAGATACCCAGATATTTGCAGTAATTCATTAAATAATGCTCTTGCACTGCTCTTGCACCTGCTCTTGCACAGGTTTGTAAATCTGTCAAAACCAGAACACCGTTACTCATTGAGATGGGGTTAGAAGATTTGACAAACCAGTTTGGACCTGTTACGACAGTTGCTGGAATTGTATGGTAAATTAACGAGACTGAAGCTGGCATAATGGGAGGAAAGACAGAATCAACATTTTACACAACAAAATACTTATCTTCTTTATGATGAAGTGCAAAAATGGAATATCAATTACACTATATATAGAAAAAAAAATTGTACTTCTAGTATACAAGCCTGCTTGCTTTTGGCTGAGTTTCCTGGTTTTACTTCAACTTTTTTTCATTCTTCCTTTGCTTTCCTTAACCTTGATATCCTTTCTCCTGCACTTGCTGGATTTGGTGTTTTTCATTTTCTCTCTGGGAGGATGAGAGCTGTTATCTCGGTTGCAAATTCCAAAGAGCAGTGCTCTTGGAAAAGGCAGGCGTGATCAGGCAGTCACCTGTCCCCACAATCTCTCTGCCTTTCCACAGAGAGCTCAGTCCCCTCCTCTGCCTCATAATCTGTTATTTGTTTGAATCAAATGTATAGACCGCAGGAAAAACTTTAAATATCTGAAATAAGGGAAATTCAAGTGGGGACCTGCAGGCTAATAAAATCTGTGGCAGAGCCCTGTCTTCCAGCCTCATTTAATGACCTGTGCCAGTATGTAATGAAGTATTGACCTAGTGCTTATCACTTACATTCTAGTGTGCTTAAAGATCGCACCTGTATTTGAGGCATACATTTGATAGCCTTTCGGGGAAGTTGAGTAGGTTTATGTTTTGTTTAAAGAGACAACTGGGTGAGAGTAGAAGAAACTACAGGAATGGAATTGACTTGCAGGATATCATTGAGCAAGTTTGTGGGAAAGGAAGGAGTAAATAGAGGTTATCTCGCTGATAGTTGAGATTAGATTATACTGGTTTACTGACAGTAAAGTCTCCATGGTAGTTGTCACACTGCGTCACTTCTGTATTTCTTTTTTCTTTTGTGATTTTTTTTTTTAATATAGAGTTATCTCTAGTTCAGTAGCACCCATTTCTGCGCTTTAATGCATACAAATGTCATTAATTGTATTCATGGGGGGGAAACAAACCACAAGACTCCGCTTATTCAGAATTTTCAGTATAAAAGACTTGATTATTTAAGAGAATAATAGTTGAGCAAAAACTAAGCTAAAAAAACCTCCTTGGTAAATTTGTGGGTTTTTATCAAAGCTAAAATAAACAAGGAATTGTTATAGATTTTAGTTCTCAGTATTGACTGTAGTTGATTTAAATTCCATTTAAGCCTATTGGAAAGGAAATATTTGTATCTACTTTAAATACAGGAGGAATTAAAGTTTAAAATGAAATTTCTGAAGTTTGTCTTTAATATGTTTAGTTTGACTAAGTGGATAAATAATGAACCTTTTAAGCTAACCAGTTCACCTTAGTGTGCATACTTATTTTATCAGACATAATGACCACATTTCCAGTGCATAATGGATGTTGCTAATGCATTTGATTTGTTTCTTGTTTGAATAATCACCATCGTATATCTCACTATTTCTTTTTGTGTAAGCCTGATCTGATGCATGCCATATCACACTGCATGCTGGAACCAGTGGAATATGCTCGTGTGGTACAGTATGATTCACATTCCATTACGTATTTGTGGAGTGCTCCAGGCTGGGGAAAAAAATAATTTGCACCTGGTAAAAGGAGAGGGAAAAATAGCATTAGCATATAGAGATAACTTTTAGAGTTACTTGCTTTTGCCAGGGAAACTTAACATAGCATTTTTATATTTGTGCAAAATAAATAAACGAAAACATTCTTATTACTCCGATTATAAGTCATCTTTGTTCCTTTGAACGAATTTTTTTCTCAGCCTGTGCCATCCTAAACTGACACATAGGAGTACGTGTGTGTTTGTGTAGAGAACTTTCCCAGGTTGTTTTGGAAAGTGTATGATACCATTGGTAAAATCCAACTTTCCTCTGATGATTAAATACATTCTCTGTATATCTGCATGTTAGGCCAGCACATCAGTCAAGGTAGTTAAGTACTTAGTGATATTAATGCACTGAAGTGTAAAAGGAATCTTTTTCCAGCACTGAAAGATATTTCTGCCAGGCTCTGTGGCGTATTGTTCTTTTGCTTGCCCGATCACTTTGCTGCTCAAACTTAGATACAGCCTTCTAGTCTAGCTGGCACGTGGATGCTTAGTAAATATCAACACTAAAACTTTTCTTGCAAAAGTGGCAAGAAGCAATGCCAAGATTTGTTCTTTAGTCGACTGGCTTTAGCTACCCCTTAGCTATGTGCCAAATTGCATGAGGGCTAGGGGGTGGTTTGCAGAAGTTTGATGTTGATCTGTACTGAAATCGAGAGTTTTGCCGTTGATTTAAAAGGCCTACTTGCTCCTCTTGCTGACCATTTTTGGAAAAGGCCATGTTTTTTTCTTTTCACAACATTAGTATTGTATACTGGCTTGCCAGACATACGATGTTCTGATTCTCTCTCAGAGAACTTTGCTGCCTGTGGATGTAGGTAATGTATGAGAAATCGCTAGCTTTAAGTGTTTTCATGTAGTTATCTGTGTCTCTTTCTTTGGATCTGCTGCAGTCATGCATTCTGTGTGGAAGGATTTTGACTTAAATTGCTTGTAATAAGTTAAAATGTGTGAATGAAGCTAGGAATTCAGCAGCACGGATTGCTTCCAGATATGAGGAGAATGATTAAAAGGGAAGCACTGTATTCTTCAGAATTGGCTTCCATTGAAAGAAAAGTATAACCTTGTAAATTGTTTTTGACTTAGAGCAGAATGCTATAAGGGATCCACTGTAAAGAGTTTTCAGTGCTTAACATAATTTTTTTTTTCTTTTTGTTAGCATTATATGAACACTTGTTTTCTTTTGCTAGGTGCGTTACCGAAGAGACCATCTTTCAAGCAGGCAATTACCTTACTTTCCTTTGCTTGAAGATTTGATGAAGGATGGTAGCGATGGTGCTGCTCTTCTAGCTGTGATACACTATTATTGTCCAGAGCAAATGAAACTAGATGGTATGTAATAAAGGTTTCTGGGGAAAAAAAAATAATTTCTTCAATCTTTGAAAGTTGAAAAGGAATACATTATCAAATAAAAATGCAACACATCTAGTAGGTAGTGGACTACAGCAGGTTAGTCAGGTCACATATGGAATCTGCATCGTTGTATTTAAAAAGTAACCTCTCTTTGATTTTGTTTTTTACTTATTGTATTTAGAAGGCTCTGCTCTGTATATTATGAGCTACAAAATAATCCTTTCTTTTATAGATCTAGATGATAAGGCTTTCTTTGTTCAAATAACTGAGCTTAGTTTCAGTAGACCATAAAAAGGAATACATGTCCACTAGCTGATAATTCTCATGTTCTTCTGTCAGGAGTACATAATTTGTCATTTTAAAATCTAGATTTTAAAATAGTTTCTCCCAGTCTTCAGCAATTTTCACTCTTCAGCATTGCAAACGAGTTCTTTTTCCCAGAAAATGTTTTTCATAGTAATTCAATGTCCTTGTTGCATTTAACTTCTACAAATCAACACCTTGTATTGGTTTTTAAATTCTCAGATATGTTGTACCTTGCAGAGCTCCTGAATGTTTTCAGAAGGAACCAGCACTGTGAATCCTAGGAGTAACCTTTTAGTATTTGCAAATCAAGATGTCTGGGTTTAATTGCTTTTGTATTTTGTCATTATGTGTGTTCTTTGTAGCCTGCTTACCTTTTTTGTTGCTGTGATAGACAGAATCCTATATGGATTCTAAAATGAATGCAAAATTGATACTGTTCTATCTGTGTTTTTCTTCCTCCTTTTCCTATCCCTCTGGTATTTAACAGGTAGAGAAATATCACTGGTAGCCAATAAATATAAAATGATGGTGTATAAGACGTCTGTGAAGTTCCTGTATGTAGTGTTTCTGTTAGTTGTGGATAGAAGGTTAATACATTGGAATAGTGTCATAACTTACTCATCTTTCTCACCTTTCTAGATATTTGTTTGAAGGAGGTAACATCAATTGCAGACAGCCTCTATAATATTCAACTTCTGAGAGAATTCTCAAATGAATATCTAAACAAATGCTTTTACCTCACATTAGAGGACATGTTATATGCTCCTTTGGTTTTAAAGGTAAGAAACATAATGAAGGATATATTTTTAAATAAAATGTGGGTAAATCATAAGTGTTTTGTTATTGTGAGGTGTTTTTTCTTTTTTCTGTTTTAGCCTAACGTCATGGTATTCATTGCGGAACTCTTCTGGTGGTTTGAGAATGTCAAACCAGACTTTGTACAACCAAGAGATATTCAGGAAATAAAAGATGGTAAGTCTTTAACTCTTGATAAATGTTAGCATGTTATTTAAAAAATACTTACATTACAATGAAACTGTTGCACAGCGGTGTTTCTTTTGGAGTTTTGTTTCTACCCAAACTTTCTGCTTGCTGGGGATCTTTGAAAGTAGTAAAAATGGAAGGAAAGTTAGTCCTAGATCCAGTTGAGTTCTAATTTTTTGAATGACATAGGTAATTATTTCCCTAAAACTACTAATTATTTACGTGTAACTTTCCATTAAGGTCACCATAAGATACATATTTTAAATAAAGACTAGTACTTAAGGTTTCATTTTAGTGTTGTGCCATAAAGTTTTCATTCTAATTTATTGCAATCTGAAAACTATCTGTTTTGTTTTGTTATTTTAATGGCTAGTATAAGTTGTGTTAATGTTATAAATACATGCACAGTTAAAACAGTGTTGCAGCAGAAGAGCAGTCGTCCACCTGTTCCTATTTCCAATGCAACTAAGCGCAGTTTCATGGCTAGCCCTGCTAGTACAAGTCCAGCAGACTTGCAGCCCTCTGCTCAGCCAGGCCCTGAAACTTGCAACAGATACTACCTGCACCCTGAGGAGCCTGACTATCTGTAAGTCTGTTTTCATCTTGTTTAGACTAATCTTCAATTTATGCTTCTGTTTGGATAACTTAGGAATTTCTGCCGCTGAATGTTCTGATTTTGCTACCAGCTGAGTGAAAGTGAGTTGTGTGCAGTCAGTCTCTAAAATATGCTCAATCCTGAAGTTCAGAGAAACATTTTGCACTGTTACGTTTGATCTTTGGCAAATGCCAATAAGCCCCACCAGTAAATGTCACCATTGCACGATAGAAGAAGTTAGTCTAACTTGCATTTTGAAAAAAATGTGAAACGTCAAGCAGCTCATCTTTACTACCCGTATTCTATAAATGATATGAAAACAAACTTAAATAGGATCTAATGTGCAAGAAGGTTAATGACAAGGTTTTTCAGCTGACCTAAGTTTGATGGCAACCAATAAGTTATTTCAGCCTTTACTTTGTCTCTAATGTACTATTTACATAAGCTACACTTTAAATCTGCTGTATTTAGAAACTGAGAGTTTGACTTCCAGTAGTAGGTTTACTTTGGTATTGTTAAATATGAAAACCTTTTCTTCCCTTTAAGTAACTCCTTCAACATTAAAATTAATCACATATTATTGTGTTTTAAAGAGGACGGGGGTAACTATTACCAGTGTTACTTTGCAACTATATAATTTCTCTCATTATAGAAAAAAAAATTCTTGTAGTAATGGATTTTTGCTTCTCTGAATTAGTGGCAAAGGAGGAAGCCCTGCCTTTAGCCCTTCCCATCCACTGCTCCCTTTGAGACAAAAGCAACAAAAATCTTTACAGGGAGAAGACAGCCCTGGTAAGTCTGCCTTGAATTTGCATTTCAATAGGCAGTGACCATCAATGTCAATACAGTAATGAATAAAAATGTAAGTTCATATATGTGCATGATCTAAAGTTGAATTAAACTGCAGTCAGCCACGTGGTAAGCATGTTTAGTTTGAGTAAATCGTCTTTGTTTGCATTAAAAGATTTTAAAGATCTTTTAAGAAAGTTACTGGATTTTAAATTTTTTTTTCTCTCACAAGTGATCTTATTTCTGAGAATCCTAAATGCAAGAAATTAAGACTAATAATGTCAATTCTGTGAAAAGAAAGGAAAAAGCCAGTTGTCAGATGTTCATAAGACTAGCAAAGGTCTTAGGAAATAAAGTTGTCATCCAGAATGACAAACTCACTCTAGTACTTGACATATTTTGCCTAAACAATTTTTTAAATACTGAAAACCTAGATTTTATGCTTACACAGAGATGGTCAGAATTTCTTTTCTTTTATCAGCTAAGGTACCAACCAAGCATTCCAACTGCTTAGGCTCTAATAACATGCGATGAGGACTTCCCCCCCCTACCCCCCCCCCCCCAAGGTTGGGGGCTGTCAGGGAAAGCAAATTGAACAGTTTCATGTTTGGAAATCCAAAAGTCAGATATGTATATGTGATTACTTTTCATTGTATTTTTTTCAGGCTTTGACTGTCTGTCTGTCTTTGGTTAATATTTCAGCAAATCTATTTTCTGCTGCCATCTCTTGGTGAAAGAGTTTATTATGTTTGCTATTAAATAAAGTAAAAGTGCTAGTTTAAAGACCATTTCTAAACCACTAACAATTTCAAAAATATTTCAGGTCATCGGCATCGTTCTAATTCTCTGACCCGTGTTGACGGGCAGCCACGAGGTTCGGTTCTTGCATGGCCAGAGAGGAAACCCAGGTAACAGATGCATTTACGTATTACAATACTGTGTAACTAAAGGATATGTGACAATTATATTGTAGTAATGTGGGATCACTTCCTTAGAACTGGACCGAGAGTCGCTTAATTTTGTTTTCTTTTAACATGCATTTTCAGAGATGACTGATTTAGGGTTGCAATTGAAAATACTTTAAACATGATTTTCAGTAAGCACTGTGGAAAATTTAACTATCTGAAGTTGCTATTTAGTATTGCTGGTTAGTTTTGATACAGGATACATTTTTCAAATGGAGCAAAAAATTTAGCTGTCTATATCATGGTCCTTGGTTTAAAAAATTGTAACTTTTTGTGCTTAAGCATCAGTAGACTGTTCTTATCTTTTCTAGGCCTCTGTCTCAGCCAACACCATTTGCTCTTCATCATTCTGGCAGTAGTGATGTGGACCCTGGGTCTGGTGATAGCATTAGTCTGGCTAGATCAATCAGCAAAGACAGTCTTGCTTCAAACATTGTTAATGTGACTCCAAAAAATCAGCCCCATCCTCCATCAATGAAAACTAACGGGAAAAGCTTGCTGAACAACGTTGAAATCGAGGATGAAGATGAAGAGCTTATTGCAATAATCAGATCTGAAGAAAAGCCAAACCGTGGTGATCTTGAATTGCAGAATGCAGCAGCCAGGGTGCCCAGCATCGTTGCAACTGCATGGTCTCCAAAAACAAATAGCGAGACTTCAGAAAGCAAACCAGACAGTTTTTACTTGGAGCCTTTAATGCCTGCAGTTCTAAAACCAGCAAAAGAAAAACAGATAATCAATAAAGAGGATGAATGTGGGGAGGGGAAACAAAGGAGTTTTATAACAAAGAGATTCAATGAGGGACACTTACCCTTGATCCGCAAGAAAACACATAACAGTCATGGTGACCATGACCTCAATAGGACTTTTACTCCAATTTCTAGTTCTGATTTCACTCCAGTGGCAGATCCTAGTACTGCAGACTCGGTGGCACTGGTGGAGGCAGGGTTAGAAGCTTCCAGACCTTTGGCTAGTAGCAGTTTAGATCCTTCCGCTCAGGAGCTATCCACTGGAGGATTTTTTCTTCATGCTGCTAAATCTGATGATGACATAGCAAGTAAAGTCAATGTAAGTTATGTGAAAAGTCTCAATTCGCACGTTCCGGATACTACCTGGACTATGGTGAGACAGGACTCTGATTCAGATCTCTTAGACATAGAAGACACTGAACAGGATTTGGTAGTCATAGATGACCATCCTATAGTCACTAAATACATTGGCGAGGAAGAATCTGCAAAATTGCAAGAAGATATGAAGGTAAAAGAACATGAAGATAAGGATGATGCTAGTGGACGTTCCAGCCCATGTTTGAGTACAATTTCTCAAGTTAGCAGTGTGTCAATGACTAGTGGGAGTGTCCGAATGACCAATTTTGCAGAACGAAAGCTTCAGAGACTTAATAGCTATGAAACAAAGTCCAGCACAAGTAGTTCACAAAAGACGACACCAGATGGATCAGAAAGCTGCCCAGCACCACTGACCACATGGAAACAAAAGCGAGAACAAAGCCCCAACAGACAAAATAAAGATAACGTTAATCTTTTAGCTTCTGAATTGGTGCAGCTTCATATGCAGTTGGAAGAGAAACGAAGGGCAATAGAAGCTCAGAAGAAGAAGATGGAAGCCTTATCAGCAAGGCAGCGACTAAAATTGGGCAAGGCAGCTTTCTTGCATGTTGTTAAGAAAGGGAAATCTCCTGATGTTCCACAACCACTTAAACCAGAACATTTTGCAAAAGAATATTCTCGGCACAATGGTGAAGACGTAGATGAAGTTTCTTTGGGTTCCAAATCCGAGGAGTTTCTTGTGAAAGAGGAGGAGAGAGAAGAAATGCTTAATGATTCGCAAGAAGTAACAAAAGTAAAAATGCAAGAAAGCATAGCTTTTGCTGAGCAACATAAACCAAAAGACTCTGCTGCTATACATGATTTGGAAAAAAGTAAAATTATTTCTGTTGCCCTCCTAGAAGACAATGTTACTGAAGTGGATATAAATGAATGCGATCTTTCTATTGAAAAACTAAATGAAACAATCAGTACACTTCAGCAGGCTATATTAAAGATTTCTCAGCAACAGGAACTACTTATGAAATCTCCATCAGTGCCATCACCAGGAACCAGAAGTAACTCTCAGGACCAAAAGGTAAAACCATCCATTCATTTTGTTGAGCCTCTGTCTCCAACTGGAATGAACAGTCTTCGTAAACCACCTCGATTTGGTCAAGGAAGGAGTCCTCGATCAGGAAGACCTGCTGATCTGAAAGTCACTAAAGACAGACAACAAAATTCAGCACGTGTTAAAACCCCAACACAAAGTCTAGAAACCTTACCACATTTAAGACCATTTCCATCCAATAATTTGTCAAAGACACCAACAGAAATCAGCTTGGAAAATAGCCCTGATCATGGAAGTGGTTCTCAAGAAAAGTGTTTCTTTGATACCTATAGACTTCATGATGAGAGTAATCAAAGGGCACTTGTTCTCTCCACCTCCAAAGATGCAAATATTATTTCTGAAATGAGCAAAGAGGTGAATAACAGCTTCAAGGAAACAGGGTTGAATTCTTCTGATGGCTCAGGAAAAGAAAACGTCCCAGTGGATGAGCCACTGAGAAGCAAGGCTAATCTCATTGAAGTAGACTTGTCTGACTTAAAAGCTCCCGATGAAGGAGAACTTGAAAACCAGGATAGCTCTACGGATATAATTAGCGAAGGCGATCAGAAGTCTGGTGTGGGTTTTTTCTTCAAGGTAAATATATTACCTTTGTGTATTTGGTTATTGTTACACATTTGCCCAGCATTTTCCGCTTCATTCCTCAATCTTCTGGTGGAAAGCAGTACATTTTGGTTGCAATATTAGGATTTTAAAAAACTGCATAGGAAAAGAATTGCTTGTAGAGAAAAAAATTGTTGACTTAATGTATGAAATCCTGGCTCTTATTAACTTTACTAGGAACCAGGATTAACCTTGCGTTTCTTCTCTTTCCCTTTGTTTTTTTTATCTGAGAAACAGACATACAAACGTGTTGTAAATACTTAGCACAAAAAGAATGCAATGGGAGGAATTCACTGTTTTGAAATCCCAGCTTTCTATGGATCTTTATCAACTGAAAGAAAAAATTCTGATGGAACACGGGTATCTAGTAAAAGCCTGCTGAACAGATTTAAAACTTGTCAGGGAGCTGAGAGTCTGAACGGGGTTGGGGTTTTTTGTTTTGTTTTGTTGGTTTGTTTGGTTTGGGTTGGGTTTTTTGCATTTGCATCCAAATTTCTCTGATTTTGAGCAGCCTAACAGCCTAAAAGTCAAGGGCTATAATGGAAAGTTTAGTTCTTGCATCTACTTGCTGTAGATGCAAGTAAAAAATATGTGTCTACTCCTTCTAGTGAAGTTCAGAACTGCTATCGGAACATTTAGCATCTTCATTTCTGCTTAGCAACGATTATTGCAAATGCCTCAAATGTGCTGACACGACAATACATTTTTTTAATTTCTGTTTCAAGAAAGTCGAGCTAGGCTGTCTCAATCTCAGTGAATTTGACTTCTGCTTTTGTATAATATGATTAATATTGACTCAAAGGTTATCATTATGCTGGAGTTATTTGTGCTGTCCATCCTAGCCCACATGGTAGTTGCATTGTACTTTGCAGTTCTGGAAGGTTTTGTGCTGGTTAGGCATACTTAAAAACAAGCGTACTCTACGAACGTAGAGTACGATGAGACCCCCCTTTTTTTTTTTCCCCTCACAGACTTAAGGGAACACTGAAAAATGTCTCTTAAATTATTCTTGAGCAACAAAAAGTTCAGTTCTGATTTACACTCATCAATTCTAAAAATGTAAAGATTTCCAAAAGTAATAGCTTATGTTTTCCTAAAATCTTCCTGGAATTCTCAGTAATGTTGTGATGTCCAGCTTAATATATTTTCTTTTATTCTTTAAAACTCTCTATTCCTATGAATTTTGTAGGACGAACAGAAAGCAGAAGATGAGCTTGCAAAAAAACGTGCAGCATTCCTTTTAAAACAGCAGCGCAAAGCTGAGGAGGCTCGGATTCGGAAACAGCAGTTGGAGGCTGAAGTTGAACAAAAAAGAGACGAAGCACGGTAGTAACATGTGGAAAAGAATACTTCTTTTTATCTTTAAGATGAGGACAATTATTATATGTTGAATATAATGTGTTTGCTTTTCAGTCGCAAAGCTGAGGAGGACCGAATACGGAAAGAAGAAGAGAAGGCTCGAAGAGAACTTATCAAGCAAGAATATCTAAGGAAAAAACAGCAGCAAATTTTGGAGGAGCAAGGGCTTGGAAAGCCCAAATCAAAGCCCAAAAAACCCAGGCCAAAGTCGGTCCATCGTGAAGAATCTTACAGTGATTCAGGGACAAAGTGTTCTTCCACACGTAAGAATTTCGATTTACTTTCTCTCACCAAGTCTGCAAATCTGCTTTAACAAACGTGTTTCACATTTTCTCTTTTATTTTGTAGCTGATAATTTAAGCAGTGCTCAGTCTGGTTCCAGTCTTTCCTTGGCCTCAGCAGCAACAACTGAACCTGAAAGCGTACACTCTGGTGGCACGCCATCTCAGAGGTAAAGAGATAGTAAAAAAAATTAAAAAATTAAAAGTAAACCTATGTTATGAAATAGTGTTGGGATTCAGTGTTGTTTGCTTCAGTTCAGTGGCATAGAGGCACAATAGTAATTAGTGAACTCATCTTCTATTTTATGTGGCTGCCAACTCTGATATTGTGTACAAACTTGCAATTTTGTTTTGTTTTCTCCCAAAAGAATAATAGAATTTTCCTTTGATAATCTAGCACGGAGAATCTGACTGGTTTGGGGGAGGAAAAGGGACAATAACTTCTTCCATTCAGGGCCAGTGACAGGTGAATTTAAGATTGGAGGGGGGGGA
>VZTQ01001871.1:62914-91564 GCA_013400755.1 Pelecanoides urinatrix
GGGGGGAAAAATCTTGGCTTTTTTTTTTTTTATTTTAATTTTTTCCTCCCAACAGAGTTGAATCTATGGAGTCTTTACCAATACTCAGCAGAAATCCTAGCAGAAACACAGAAAGAGATTGGGAGAATGCTTCAACGGCATCTTCTATTGCTTCAGTGGCCGAATACACAGGTGACTATTTTTGTTTTAGTTTGAGCATTTTTTAGGAATGGCAGGTCATAAAAAGCTGTGCTATATTTGATGTGACATATTGCTATTTGTGAGAAGTTGTCAGGTGTATTTTGTTCTGTTTAATATTTCTAAAAGTAAGTTATTGTACAAAAATATTTAAGGTTTTTTTTCCACTTTGATGAATGAAAATCTTAATGTTCATAAATGTAGAGCAAATAACTTTTACTTATTTATTTTCCTTAGGTCCAAAATTATTTAAAGAACCCAGCAGCAAATCAAACAAACCTATTATTCACAATGCTATATCTCATTGCTGTCTTGCTGGAAAAGTGAATGAACCACATAAGAATTCAATATTAGAGGTAAACATTAAAATACAAAATTATTAATGCACTTACAATAAAATGTATCTGTAATGCTCATTTCGTAATCCCACTGATGCATTGTAGATGCGTTGTATAAAATGCACCTGTATTGAGAATTCTTTACTCCCCATGACTGCATGGACTTATGGAAAACATGATCCTATATTAAGAGTTCAGCTCGGAACTTTATAGAAGAACTGAAAACCATAGTTGCTGATCTAGTGTTTCAAAAAAGTTTAAACACTTATTCAGCTATATGTGAAAGCTTAAAGCTTGGCATAATATGGGAATCTTCCCTGTGAACAATCTATGTATATGTTTGTTTGCTTATTTTTTAATTCAGGAACTAGAAAAATGTGATGCCAACCACTACATCATTTTGTTCCGTGATGCTGGCTGCCAGTTCAGAGCACTTTATTGCTACTATCCTGACACTGAAGAAATCTACAAGCTGACTGGAACAGGGCCAAAGAGCATCACCAAGAAAATGATTGACAAACTTTATAAGTACAGTTCGGACAGGAAACAGTTTAACGTGATTCCAGCAAAAACCATGTCTGTCAGCGTGGATGCTCTTACTATTCATAACCACTTGTGGCAAGCCAAGCGACCTGCAGTGCCAAAGAAGTCTCAGACTCGTAAATGACACTGAGTTCTTGGGGAGAAGATTGCTGAATGGGATTGCATCAAAAGAAGACATGTTTACCATTTTCCTCCAGTTTGGTATGAAATGTGCAGAACCATAAACATTTTTTAAGAAGCTTCTAAACAGAAACCGTGGATGCGAGTTATTAAGAATGAAGGAACGTTGCCAGTGTTTTTTATGAATGATAAATCTGCTGTTACACCCAATGCTAACTACTGTGGCTTTCAGCTGATGAGGGACTGTGCATGTAGCAAGATCTTTAACAAGTGGATTTCCTTTTACTTGAAGCTTTTCATCGGTACAAATTGGGAATAATTTAGTTCTGTTTCCTCTCTGCCTCATTCTCTCCTTTTTCCTGTCATTCTTAAAGTTGGCAAGCTCCGAACTTCAGTAGAAGGATTGACCAGACCTTGGGTGAAGTGTTTTGGGTTTGGTTTGGTTTTTTAAACAGTCTTTAGGGAAATCTTCCTTTCAGACTTTTTTGAGGAACTGTTTAATACATCAAACTGTTGTACTGTATCTACTGCCGACATAAGTCCAGCTCTCAGATTTCTGAAAAAAGCCCCAACTTGTGCTGCTCAGAACAGAGTTTACTTGCAGTAGCTGTTTAGGATAAGCATTGCAAGGATTGCAAAAGCCAGTCTTTTTTTAAAAAAATTATTCGCAAATTTAAAGATTTCTGGAATACAATCATGAAGAGGCGTACAGGTGCTACTAGCTGGAATATGCCTGACTGAAACTTAAGGCAAGCTGAATGGAGTACAGTTATTACTGATTTCAGTTTCAGGTAGTGTCCTAAAGATTTGTTTGCTTTAATAAAGATGGATCCTGGTAGGTATAGAACATTTCCACTCTGAGCACGCTACTCCTGTATGATGGTGCACTTAACGATCACAAATTTTAATGTTTTTATTACATCATGAAATGTAATTCTACTTTCTTTGTCCTGTCTTTATTCTGAATGAGCAGCATGCTCTAAAATGAAGAGTGTGTTATGTTTTTTATTTTGGGTGATATATTAATATATATTGATTTGTTTTCCTCATTTAAAAGCAATTTTTAAACAGAGACATTTGCATTTGTTTCAAAAGCCCAAATAAGTCGAATGGCTTGGATTTCTTTTCATGTTGAAATATTAAATCTTGAGTTATGACCTTAAATGTCTTTGTGTTTCAGCAGATTAAATTTTTGTCTGTGGTAACAGGGTATATTTGCAGTTCGGTTCCATTTTTTTAATATTCCCATTTCTCGTTTTTGGCCCCAGCTAGACTTCTGAGTAGGTTTCTGTGGCTATTACCTAATTTAATCTATTAACGTGCGCCTGCTACATCCAGTTTGACACTACTACCTGAGGGTCATGTAGGTTTATAACTTTGGTTTGCACATGTTTACTTTTATTTGAAGTGTTACTTGAATATGTCTCTCTTAAGTGCAAAAGGCACTACACCATCCTAGAGATGAACTGAGCTCTAAAGTACAATACAATGTAATTATTAAACTTTGAGAATAAAGGAAGTTACAAAGAGTTATGTATATAAGGGGAAAATAGGGTACGTAATAAAGTGCTAACTAGATAGAGCAAAGTGAAGGTCTTCCATTGCGGTCTCTCCATTTTTTTCCCCTTCCAGTACTCCTTGACTAGGCTGCTGCAACTTTGTAAATTATGTTAGATAGTTTGCTGCTTGTAAATATTTAAAGGCTTTATGGTTTCTAAAGTGCTAAGTATTAAACACCATCATGAGTGTAACTTTTGTTACCATGCTTCTCATGCTTGTGCTTTATTTCTCACTGTTTGATATTATATACCATATTTATTTTATGAAACACTGAAATTTAATAAAAATCATTAACTGATTTCCTTTTTATTTCATGTGTACTTTTGTTGTTGTGACACTTCATCCCCTCAAAGAACTAATACGCTTTAAAGATGTGCTATTCTATGTTTAGTTGTGCTCTTGGAAAGCTTCACCTGTAAGTAGCTGTAATAACTTTGTGACAAGAGCTTAGTTTTCCTGACCCCGATTGCAGTGTGCAAGAATTTGACTGAAAGGCTTTCAGAAAATTGGAAAGTAATTTAACAGTCTCTTTAAGGATTTATTTCATCAGTCTTCAGACTCTTGAATCTGGCTGGTGGGTTTTCTTTGATCTGTGTATTCAGTTAGTGACAGAATTTTGGAAGGACCAAGAGAATTGCTTTTGTTGGGCTCTTCAGCGTTAGCTTGCTTGTGATTTGTAAAGACAAGTTGTCTCTAGAATTTAGAAATAAACTGGTTATTTAAGCTTGATAATGAATCCATATTGGTTGCACAGCAATGAAATTTGCTTTCTGAAAACTATAGACTTTTCCAATGCAGAATAACTTTCTGCAACTGTACAATAAATTTTTCAAAGAAGATAGTCCTTGTTTGTAGAGATTAAAAAAAAATAATTGGTGATTCTGGTGATTTGTACTTTTCTGTATTTCGTTCCCGCTGAGATATCGCTGCCCATAGAAAGGACTGGAATAAAAGAAGGCGGTGGCACCTTCAGTGTCCTCATGGATCTCATTGTGCTAGATCAGGTCGTTATTTTTCCTGCTGCAATCTGGCTTTGTTTAGTACTGGAAACAATAGGAGGTGACGTCCATTTGGAGAGGGAGAGGAGGCCGGGAGTTCGTCACCTGCAGGCAGCGTGTAGTCCCAAGCTGAGGATCGTAGAGGAGGACGTCATTTTCTAAGAGATTAAATTCTCTGAAAAACTAATAGTCTTGAGTTTTAGTTATTGAAAAAGCATTGATCTGAAATACCTTGGCAAGGAATATGGTATATTAATTTAGTCTGGAAAGAAGGAGAGAAAGAAGCTTGTTTGTAAGGACATAACATAGAATTTGTGGGTGAATGTGCAGAGGAATGTGGGAAAACTGTAGATGTGTGTAGGCAAATGCAGAGAGTGTTTTGTAGAAGGGAGAATAATTCGTTATGTTAAACAGGTTTTGTACAATCCAAAATGTCAACTTACATGTGTTCACTGCTTGGGTCAGCCCAGGGTAATATGTGGTTGTAGGACTGTGACTACATATCTTCGTTAGCATTGGGGTTTGTGTTTATCGAATTCGGAATACACAGGATTTCTAACTGTGGTTTTAGTGATACCGTGCTTAATGCTTCACTGTCAATGACTGAAAATCATTATGTGCAGGAATAGTTAGGTGATCTGTACACTGATAACTGTCATGGAAGAATGGTCCCAACATCTCATTTGCCGATGTCACTTCTAAAAATCACTGCTTAGAATATGGAATTTTGTCCTTTCCACAGCCACTTGAGGTACTGTGTAAATACCCTTACAGTTGAAATGCGTGGAAAGTTATCGGTTATTTCAGTGGCACGGTGCTGTGCTGTGTGTCTGCATGCCTCCCGTGGATAAACAGAAGTAATTTGTCAACCTGCAGCTTAAGCTGTTTGTCTAGTTTGTTTTTCACCAGGATTAGCTGGAGCCAGGGTTGTTCCCTCTGAGCCACGTAAAAGCGAGCAGAACTGTCTTTGGCTAAAAAAACCTCCCAGCTGCTCACAGAGCTTCTCGTGCTTCCTGGGCGTTTGGGCAGGAGGAGGCAGTGAGAGCTTTAGGTACAGCTACATATCGGCTTTTCCTACTGACTGTAGAAGGCAAGTAGACTGTAATAGCTGTCTAAAAACAAGTGATACTTTTTTTTTTTCTCCACTGAATTTTCTGAAGTGCCTAGCCAGACACTCTGTGAGCCTTTTGCAGCGCTCCCTGGAAATGGACCACAGCGCTCGCTGTGTTCGCTCTGAGCTAGAGAATGTTTCCCATATAGAGTAGTATGGAAGTAGATCTGTCTTTGGCCTCTCTCGATTTCTTACTAGTTTCTTACACATAATAAATACAAGAATGTACATCTTTAAAGTGCTTTTAAATGCAATTTCTTTTTCTCAAACTTTCATACATCAGTCTGTTGTGTATTTACACGTGCCGTTTGCATTTGTAGTTAATGTGTCTTTGTCTCATTTTCATCATGCTCTCTGGTAGAGGAGGAGTTCAAACAAGAATAATCTGAGTCTTGAAAATACTGACATATTTTGAAAACCTTAATACAGTTCAACACTATATGCCGGGCAGCCAGAACAGTTGAGTGTGCCAAAAAAACCCCCAACTCTGACTTTTCTCCCCACTGCACTGGAGAGTCAAGAGTGTAGAAACTGGTGTTCTCTGGAGTTTTCACTTACTACAAGCAATGGTTTGGGGCTATAGTATAAATTAAGAGTAACATGAATGAGTTCTCAGGACTTGAATTTTCCATTCCTTTTGCTTTTTTCCCCACAAGTCTCCAGAACTGATCACTAGAGGCAGTGTCAGAACACTCAAACCCCCCTCTTTTTTTTTTTTTTTTTTTTTTAAATATACCAACAAACAAGGGGCATCCCNTAGCAACAAACAAGGTGTATCCTCTTGGCTCTGAACGGACTGTCCTTGGAATCTGGTATCTGCTGTACTTTCTGACAGCAGGATCGCACCTGGGGTTTTTCTTCAGTCGTACATTAGTATGGCCAGTCTCTATGGTTGTGTATTAAGTTATTATCCATGCTATGCTTATCCAATTAAACAGCTTTCACTTAATTAGGGTTTTAAATTTAATTCATCTTAAGCAGCTCAGTGAGATGCAGGTGGCTGCATGTTCTGGTGTGACTGAGGATGGCAGTGGTGGGGACGAGTCGCAAGGTCCGATTTCTGCAGTGGGCTTCGTGGTTAGGGGGACAAACGGCGGCTGGATTCTGAGACTTCAGATGAGGCTGTTTTTCTGTGGCGCTCCAAGGCCACCACTCCAGAAAGTGACATGCAAAGAAGATTTTTGAGAGATTGATTTTGTACCCTTTTTTACTGCTATCTTACATATGCAGAACTGGAGAAATCTGTGAAGTATTTTGTGTGGGAGGTGTTTTTTGTGTGCTTCTGATAAGTGAAAACTTTTATATAATACTCTTCAGGACAGTTTGAAATTGAGATATTCGTGTGGTCGACTTGAGTATATTTTTCAGATGTCTAAAATACATCTTTCAACACATTAAAGCCAAAAAAATTGAATTCTTGTCCTCACTTACATTGATCAGATGTTCTATTGTTTCATTATATATATGAAGACTGAGTATTAAAAATGAGAAAACGTTTACTTCATCTTACCTCTGTAACTTTTTTTTGGTGTTACATTTATATTATGATACACTTAAAACTTCGATGGATGGCGAGTCTGACCATGGCTTTAGCTTTAACGCGTTGTTGCAGCAACCAAGGAACATTGATGGGACGCATCCCAAGAGATTCTCCGCAGGTAATCGTGAGCGGTCGCAATATGAAGGCACCTTTAATCCGCCTTTGTCATATGCTTCAGAAATGAAGAGAAGAAAACAGTGAATCTTGATTTGTTTTTTGACAAAAGGGTATGGCATGTGTTGTTCTAGTCCTTTATCTCACACAAATTGTCAGGACAAATATACCAGAATTACAGGCGGAACTTTCACATCATGAAGTGTAAGTATATTGCCAACAATGCACGTAAAATTTTGCAATTACCTTGAGATCACCATTCGGACAATGGACTATTGTCATGTAGTAAGTAAAAAATACATAGGGTTTTTTGAAATTTTGTTTGGATACATTATCAATATAAAAGTCTTATATAAGCAAAATATTTCCCTTATGGTTCTGAGCTTTCTGTTTGCCGGTATATTGAGGCTTATTTTGGTTTTAGGGGTTTTGAAGATCTCAAGATTCCAGCGTGCATATGAAAAGGGGTATTTCTGCTCTTCTGTTCCAAGTGGTAATTTAAACTCTCATTTTACAAATTAAACCAAACTTTTATTAAAAATGCTATTCCTACCACTGAAACTTTCTTAAATAGGAATATGTTGTTTGCTTAATCTTGGTTTGGTCTGTTAGGGTCACCATTAGTTATTTGTCAGTAATTTTGGGATTTTTTTGTGGGTGCATAGAAGAATTGAAGACTAACTACAGTGTTCTGCAGAGTTAGCTAATGTCCGAGTTCTTTGCAGTAGACTGTATTAATCCATGCTAATATAACAGTATTTTAAAGACTGTTCTTGTAATTCTGGTCTACACTTAACCATTTGTTTAGTACTTATATTAGAATTGGGAGAATTTTGCTATTTAAAAAAAATAAGCTTATGCGTTAGTAACAAGAGCTTAATTTTTCACATTCATGTTCACATTTCACAATCCGCCTAGAACATCTTTAATCTTTTTTGTCTTTAAAACTGTGAGGAGATTAAATCCTGATGCATGAAAATAAATTCTCTCTCTGTATTCCTGCAGGCATTCCCTTGCCTCGTTCCCCGGACCTCCCAGGAGGCCTGGCCCCCGCTATACTCGTTGCAACCAAGACCGGAGTTACCAGCTCTCCCGCCCGAGCAGCCCCGCTTGCCGCGTGTCCAAGCCTCCCTCTAGCAACCAGCAGCATCACGAGGACCGAGCCTGGAGCCTCCTCCCCCTCCAGAACCCCGACAAAGCTCAGTTTGCATCAAAACAACTCGACTGCAATTTCTGCTTCGTGGCTTTCCAAACCTGAATGGTCAGAAAATGGTTTGGTATCTGCGAATATTGTTGAGGGAATGAGACCCAGTATGTTACCCAGCGTCACGAACCTGACCACGCCGAATTCGGCAGGCAATAAAATTAATAAGATTGCAGGTGAAAGTCCGAAACACTTATCAAAGCTGACTTTAATTTATCTGTCTGGTAATACCTACTTTATCAAGAGATGCGTTCAGTGGGCTATCTCCAACAGTGACACTACAGTCCAAGGAACTGTTCATGTCATCTTCGGGATTTGGGATTCTTTCTGCTAGACAGTAAACAGTGCAAGTTCAGTTTTCTGAAATAAATAGGAAACACAAAAACTTCAGATAAAGAAAATCTGCAAGAGTTAAGCACTGCTGTAAAATGTCCTGTATGATCTGAACACTAAAGATTGGAGATTCTGACTTCACTTATAATTTTATATGTTAATGCCTCATATAATATTAAGCGATTTCTGGTAACGTTACTGTGTGCAGTACTGAGCATTAAAGATGGCAATATATTCTGTACGTACTGTTTTATAGATCTACTTCCTTATTAAGCACGTTGCCTAGGATAATACTGAAGAGCAAGAGGAGGATATGACTGAGCTTGTACTGTAAAAAGCCAAATGCCTGTTTCTTCTCTTCTGTTTTACATTGACAGTTTGACTGTCAGGAGTCCGTAATATGGAGTCAAAGTCACACAAAGAAAACTGCTGTTGTAACTGTGGGTCTCCATATGAAGGAAACAGAATGTCCCTTCTGGATGAAGGTCAAATTAACCTTAATTAAAAGATTACCTAATAAAAATGCTGCTTTTTTTTCAGTTCATAAATGATCCCAAATCTTATGGTTAGCTATTCTTGTCCCCCAGACTGCAGGCAGCAAATTACTCAATATTTGTGTAGAATAAATGACAGAAGTAAGCTAGTATTTCGGCAGCTGAACTACATTAAATACAGCCGGTATGGCAAAAGGGATATGTTCCAGAAATTGAAAGACATTATGATAGAAATATGAAATGAAAATTGAGTTACCTTTAGTCTATTCCCCTTTTACTTTGCAGGATTGATTCTTTCCGTACACTTCACGTTGCAAGATTGTGCTGTGTTAGTTATCTATATTTAGACATTTAAGTGATAGATTTTTCTAGGGCTACGCTTTTTGGTTTCACAGAGCTGCTGGATGCTTCCCTCCTGGAAAAGGCTCTAGTTGTTGTATCTCGGAGCCCCGCGGCGGTGAAAGGAATGGCTCTGGGGAACATTTCGGACTCGCAGCTGCCCTCAGTAAGATGCTGCCCGCTCGGGCACGTTCCCGTGAAGGTTGAGCTTTACTTCACATTGTGCTTTTCAGAACACATGTTGTGACAGCAAGGAGAGCTGCGATATTTTATGCACCTTCCTTCATTCCCCAGCCTGCCTCTCCAGTGGAATGCTGGTGTGCGCAACGGATGCTGAACGCAGTCACGTTTCTGTTCCAGAATTACAGGATGGATTTATTTGCGTCTCTGTGCTAAATATAAATCTACTTTCAAATTACATCTTGGTAGTGAAATACTGTCATAGTTTTCTGATGCATCCCTCTGAGCTGGTTCAGAAATAATATATATTTATTATACTGGGGGGGGGAAGCTCTGGGGAAAGCTTCTTAAACTGATGTGTGCAGCAGGGATGATTAAATATTCAATATACAGCATTTGTTAAAATTCAAATGAGACACTTGAAAGAACGGTTTGAGGCACACAAAACTCCCAGAATTACCATGGCATTACATGGAAATCTTACCAAAGAAAAAACTTACTTCTTTTGAATGTAAGTCTTTCAGGGAATAACTATAAAAACTGAATTTACAGTAAAATAAAAACTCCTTCACAGTTTTGGTTTCCTTTTTGTTTCCCAGCCACATCAGTGCTGGTTTGTTTTTTTTTTTTCTTCTAATGTATATTTTAGTGCTCTAGATTTTCCTCTTCTAAAAGAAGTTTTCAGTGTTAGAAGCTAATTTTTCTCAACTGTGGCAAAGTTTTAGATGGATTTGTGTTCGTTTTGTAGTATTATTTCCTCTTCTTTTACTGCTTCTGTTGCAATGAAGGTGAAGCAAGAGAAAAAGCAGGGTAACCAGGTAAAGGACCTACTGCTGAGAAGCAGTGAAGTCCTCTTGGCCAGGTGACAAAGCAACCGTGAAACATAGGGTCTGGCGACGGTGACACAAACAAGGGTAAAGCAAGACACAGCCCTGGAAATCGTGACGCAGAAGGGTTGGGGGTTGTTGAGACATGAAGGTAGTTGGAGGAGATCTCGCAGCCGCTGGAGGCCACCAAACCCAAGCCCCCTTAGGAAACGAAGAGTCCTGCCATGCCCTGGGCGCGTGGACAAGCTCTCACAACTTCACTAGAAAGACCATCGCTAATAACAATTCTTTTTAATCAACTACAGCAGAGATGTGGAAAAAAACCACTGAGTTTTGTGTTGTAGCTAATGAACCACATAACTAGAAATGCTTGTTCAGAATGAGCCGTTATCTGTGGCTGCTTGTACGGAGTATTAAGTCCTGTTCTGCAGCCTTTGATGGGTTTTCATACCAGTGAGGGTGTTATTGGTGGTGCTGAAATTACCTTCTTTTGGTTGTAATCATTATAATTCAGCTGTACTGGAAAATCAGGAGGAATTTGTTCTCCATGTATAGATTTCTCTTGTTTAAAGACAATAGTTAAAAAGCAATTTTAACGGGGACCTGCCTTCCTGCTGTCCTCCTTGGCTTGGGTAAGTTTACAGCAAAATGACTTCGTGGCTTCCAAGTTAATCCTAGAATTATCTTCACTATTTAAGGTATATTGTTTGTGTCCTTCTGTATGATTTTAAATAAATAATAATTTTTACAGTCCTTTCTTAAAATGGCTAATAAAACCAATCTCTAGTTGCCCGCTGTTTGCATTTGGTCACAAAGTTAAAATCCATGTGTATGTGTGGGTTCTCCTTCTGGAAGTCTTGGCGGTGGCCGTGAACCATAGTCGGTGAAAAATTTTGAAGTGTTTAGAGGTAGAAGAACGTGTACCGAATCCTGGCTCAACTTCAGTAAAAACAAAACCCAAGAGTTTATTTAAATAACCACACAATTTAATGCATTTGTTGAATCATAGAAAATAAGGATTAAATAAATTAATTAAATGACCTTTCAATACAATGTTGGAGTTGTACTGTTACAGTGACACAGCAGCAACTCTAACGTGCCCTTTCTACATTCAGTAGTTTTGAAAACTGAGGTTAAAAAAACACTTTTCATGTGTTCTAGCTTTGGAAGAGATGACCTGAAATACGGGCTCATAGGTCTCAGGACTCTGGCACTCTAAAGCCACATTTTGCCATGGATTTTAAAACAAAACTTTGCTCTCAGAAAAAAGTAAGACAGCAGGCTCTGCTGCGGCTGCATGCAGCTCTTTTATTGTCATTTGTCTTTACAGAAATGTGAAGCATCTTCACAATAATTGTACAAAACCATCTCTGGGTGGCTGTCTGCAGTGTCCCGGCAGAACGTGTCACAAAAAGGGTCTCGGAGAGGAAAGATGGGAGTCTTATCTGCCGTTGCTGATAAAAATCCATGCACGAGCTGACCTTGAGAGACGACGGGTCTCTCACTCAGGGGAAATAAAAACGTCACGTTCTATATAGATTGAAGTAAAAAGAGATAGAACAGGAAATAAATATGCTCTAACATTTTTTTGAATAGTTGTTTTTACTTTAGTGCATCGTGATATATGGATTTAGTCCATATTGAGCACATGAAACCATTAATGGACGCGTAACGTGCGATGGAGCCGTTTGCTGGTAAACCTGAAAATATCGCAGCCGTCCCCGTTTCTGTGTTCCCCTGGCGCCTGTCATGTCCCCGCATTGGAACACAACCGTGTCCTCCAGAAAATCCCATTTCTCCGAGCGTGCTGTCGGCAGGAGCAGCCGTTGTTCCCCCCCGGGAGGTGCAGGACGGCGGTGCTGGCTGCCCCCCCCCGGCTCCCCTCGAAGTCAGCGCTTTTAGGAGCAGAAACTCTTCTTGATGCATCAGCGTTTCCAGGACCATTACAAAAATAAAATACTTTTGTTTTTACATTAGTATTGTAACCGAGCCTAAAGAATTAGAAAAATTAAACGTTTGTTCTTAGACTTGCATTGACCACAGGTAAGTATCTACAGTATTTATTTCAACATCCCGATAGAATGTCTGCTATAAATTTACACCATAGAAAGAATGTATGCAAAACGCGTATGGTTTATACACATAGCTTTCTTTTTAAATACATATATTTATACATTAAACAAACAGAAGCATTGTCAAAATACAGTAATAGTGAGGGTTGTTATTTTAATAGTATCACAAACCGCATATAGGCTATACTTCCTTTGGCATGTGGGTTTCCTCTTAGGGTAATTATCTCCTGGAATTAAGGGTCAATAAGAACGGGGAGTGCCCGGTGAGGAAGGGGAGGCACCTAGGGTCCAGCTCCCGCCGCGGCACCCGGCGTGGTGCAGCCTGGGCACCCCGGGGCCGCGCGTGTGGCCCATCAAAACCAGTAATACCGCTTTGTTCCACCCTCCCATGAAAGCTCACTGGGGATTGGAAAATAATCTGTCTGAAATCTAGACAATTAAATATATTAACACTTGAAGAGGCATTTCTGGAGTTCTCTGAGCATCTTGAGGCTTTAAATTAACACAGGCCCAACGTGTGCTTTTGTACTTCAACTGTGCTCACCTTTTAGCCTACAACTTCTTTTTTTATTTTAAATGCTATTTTTGCATGCTGTTACAAACAGAAATAAATAAAACATGTATCTGCCTTAACCAACTAGATAAAAAATTCATAATTAAAAAAAAAAAGACCCCAAAAAAAGCATCAGAGACTGTTCTGTTCGTGCCCACACCTAAGCGTAGCGGCAGGGTCGGGCTCACTGCATTTAGTCCCTCTCCCAGTCCCGCCGGTGCTGGTGCCGGTCACCAGGGCTCGTGGCCAGCGCATCAGGAAAAAATAACAATTAAAAAAAAAACAAACCGAAAGACCGACCCCCCCAGGCCCCGTCCAGGCCCAGAAGCTCTTTCTCGAGGCCGTGCCAGTCTCGGGTCCGGCCCCCACCCCGGCAGCCCCCGTCCCCACACAGCATCTCTCCCCACCCCTGCTTTCCCCACGGGACGGGCAGCACGTCCCGGCGGCTGGGGCTGCCCCGGGGCAGCTCACCAACTGCTGAAAACCGCAATTTTAAACAAGTGTGGGGGTTTGGTTTTTTTTTTTGTAAACAACTTTTATTGGGGGCGTCATGGGGAAATGAACGGCGAATGTTAATGGCAACAGACCGTTCAGCTGGCAGCGAGGCCGGGATGGCCGATGGGATTTGATGGTGACGTTGTGCTTTACAGGCTTCTTGTTTAAAAAAAAAAAATCACATTGGAGTTTTAATATATGAATGCAAAAGTATATAAAGTTAACAACTCGGTTATTCACTTGGCAGTCAAATAAAACCTTTACACATCAGTGCTGTAAAGTGTGCAAAAATAGATGGAAAATACATCTCGTGTTTCCGCTATCGAAAGGTCTCTACGGGTCGGCCGACGCAGAGCGAAAGCGCGTGGCCAGCGTACGCTGTGTGCGGGGCGGGAGGGAGCTGCTCTCTACATTCATGCTCCTCTGCTGCAGGCGAAGCCGCTGGAGACGTGGGGTTGCTGGGTTATGAAGTGGAGCTGCCGGGGGCTGCAGTGGGCAGGGGGGAGCAGCAGAACCCGCTGCTGTCACCGGTCCGTGACCCAGGGGAGGGGAGGGAGGAAAAGCCACGTCCAGGCTGTGTTTGGGGGTTGTCGGGCCCCAACCGGCCCCTGGAAGGAAGGGAAGGGGCCGAGCCGAGACACCGACCCACAAGACCCCACGGTGCGTGTCCCCAGCCAGCCTGCCCCATCCCTTCCCCCGGCACGGGGACCCCCGCGTCCCTCCTCCTCCCGGGCAGCCCCAGGCAGCTCCAGCAGCAGCAGCAGCGATGGGGGACAAGCTCGGCGGGGGACGCCAGCCCAGGGGCACCATGCCCGCAGCCGGGGCTGGGGCTGGAGCCGGGCCCGTGCGATGACAGGCACTGCCGTGGGGGTGGCACTACCGCAGGGATGGCACTGCCGTGGGGATGGCACTGCCGTGGGGGTGGCACTACCGCAGGGGTGGCACTGCCGTGGGGGTGGCACTGCCGGAAGGATGGCACTGCCGCAGGGGTGGCACTGCTGGAGGGGTGGCACTGCCGCAGGGGTGGCACTGCCACAGGGGTGGCACGGCCGCGGGGATGGCACTGCCGCGGGGATGGCACGGCCGCAGGGGTGGCTTTGCCGCAGGGATGGCACTGCCGCAGGGGTGGCACTGCCGTGGGGGTGGCACTGCCGGGGGGTGGCACTGCCGCGGGGGTGGCACTGCCGCGGGGTTGGCACTGCCGCGGGGATGGCACTGCCGCGGGGGTGGCACTGCCGCAGGGGTGGCACTGCTGGAGGGGTGGCACTGCCGCAGGGATGGCACGGCTTTCGGTCACCTGGGTTTGGTGGTTTGGTTTGTGAGATGCTGGGACATGCCAGGGGCAGCGCAGCCCCCGTCATGGCACCGGACCTGTCCCATCCCGTCCCGTCCCGTCCCGTCCCGTCCCGTCCCATCCCATCCCATCTCATCCCATCCCATCCATCCCATCCCATCCCATCCCATCCATCCCACAGCCACCGGCGAGTCCTTCCCCACCTCCCGGCACAGCACCGAGGGCTCCTCTCATCACCGCCCGTAACAGAAAACCAACAGAGGATGAAGAACATGAGTTGGGTGAAAGAGCAGAAGTTTGGTACCTTGGGAGATACCTGGCAAAGGAGGAGGAGGAGGAGGAAAAGGAGGAGGAAGAAGAGGAGAAACAGAAAGAGGAAGAGGAGGAGGAGGAGGGTTTCTGTGCAGTTTTGCTCTTGGATTGACAAGCCCCATCAAACGCAAACCACCTGCATCATCTGGGGACAATATTAAACGCAGTCCTCCTGCTCACACAGGGGCATTTGTCATCTGGTCTCAGCCACGTCCCACCAGCACCAGCGAAGACTTTCTCACTAGTTGCGGTATTCGTATAAAAAGTTAAAAGCCACGGGGCGTACGACCAGCGGCTGTCGGTCTGTCCGGCTGTCCCGTCCCTCCGGGGGTCTGGGCATCCCTTCCGCGGCGCAAAGCCAGGCTGGGCATCGCCTTCCCCCGGGGCAACGGGCACCCGCGGGCGGCAGCAGCCTTCCCCTCCAGCCGGCCGTCCTCTTCTTCACCGCCTCTCCCCGGAGCCTGCTGGCCCCCGGCAGGGACGCGGGGGGCTGCTCACAGCTGGGTCTCGTCGCGCGTTTCGGGGTTGCAGGGGCCCAGCTTGTTGCTGCAGCTGCTCTTGCGGCTGTGGCCGTCGTTGGCCACATGGGCCAGCGGGTCGGAGCGGATCAGGTACCTGCGGGGCACAGCCCGGTTACACCGCTGGGACCCCCACCCAGTTCCCCCACAGCAGGAGGGACCCTAAATTGGGGTCTGGCCCATCTTTGGGGCTGGGACATGCGGGGATGCCCCTCGGCGCTGTGCTGGGAGCTGCCGGCAGCGCGGCAGCTGTTAAAATTATTATGATTATTTCCCCCGGCGCTGCGCAGCAGCAAAAGCCACGGGAAAAACCCCGCGCCCCGGTCGGGGCAGCGACGAGCAGCGCCGGGGTTTGGGCACCGCTCAGAACACGGGGAGGGGGCACGGCCGGGGAAGGAGGCAACAGCCGCGGGTCCTGATGAGAAGCCACGGCAAGCGACACGACGCGGGAAGCCCACAGCCGTGGGGGGCACGGGGAGCCCCCCGTGGGGGGACGCCCGGCCGGGTGGCTCCGTGTCCCCGGGGCCGCGGGCGGGCGGGGGCAGCACCTACACGATGTCGTTGAGCTCCAGCCGCGTGTCCGGGGGAGGATTGATCAGGACGTAGGACAAGGTGTTCTGGTGGTCATTCATCTCGTCTGTGAGAGGAGGGGAAAGGGCTGGTGAGGGATGCTCCGACGGACACACACCCCGACGGACACCCCGGTGGTCCTCGCTCCCGCAGCCCCGCTGCAGCGTCCCCGAGCACTTGGCTCCGAGGGGTCACGGCTCGTCCCCAAGGACAGCAAATGAGTCCCTTTACGGAGGGAGGCCATGGGCAATGGCGTTGCTGCCAGAAGAGCACCAAGAGCATCGGCGCCACCTCCCTCCGCACCTCCCCAGCTGCTCCCCAGCCGCTCCCCCACCACAGCACGGCCCAGGGGAGGGGCAGATGTAACTCTTCAAAATCCCCCCCAAAAAATTAAGATGTCTTACCTTGGTTTAGTGCAATAAAGGGAACAGGTTAGTCTTGCCATGTTAGGTATAGCACAACTCCAACCACCGGGTCAGGGCAGCCAAACCCCCCCGGGCCGCTCGAACGCCCTGCCCACTTCTCCCCTTCTTGAATTACTTAATTTGGCACCATCCAGCAAGAGGATTTAGTTCAACGATTGCTTCTCCTGCCCAAGGGAAACCACCTCTGTGGAGTTTCAGAGCCATCGATGCCATTCGGGGATGGCTCTGAACTACGGTGACCTCCTGGGGGAGCTCGGGGCCACCAAGAGCTGCACCCATGGGTGCTGCGCAGGGCGAACGGGCGGCCTCGAGGCCGGGGGGGCCTGCGCTTTCCGAAATACCTGAGAACAAGATCATGGGTGAAATGAATGGGGGTGCAAGGCTGCGGGCGGCCGGGGAGGGAGTGGAAGCTGCGACAAATAACACCATTTACAGACTGAGTGACCGGGTGCGGATGGACAGGATGGAGAGGGGACGGACAGACGGACGCCAGGGGCAGCACGATGAGCGTGGCGGGACACCAGCTTGCTGCAAGGCTTGTCACTGGGACACCTCTCCGGGCTCTGAGCAGCATCGGTGCACACCAGCTCTTTGCCGATCTCGGACAAACGGAGCTCGGTTTGGGGGGCAGCGGGAGCAGGGACTGGCCGTGGGGACAGGCGTTAGCTCGGGGCTTCTCCCTGTGACCTGTCCTGCGCCCACCACCCCGTCCCTGCTGTCCCCCCGCCTCGGCCGTGATCCAGAGCGGATCCCCGGTCAAAGGCTGCCCTGCCACACGGCGGGACGAGGGCCGGGTCCCCGGCCATAACAGCGCCCGTGGGTGCACGATGGCCCCGGGCACAGGGCGGGTGGCCAAGGGCGAGGAGGACCGCTGCTCAGGACTGGGGTGGAACCTCTGAAATGGGGCTTTTCTCCAGCCGTGAGATGAGCCAGAGCAGCTCAAGCCACCGCAGCTGCCTGGCCTGGCACCATGCACAGGGATTCAAACAGGTCCCCCCCCCGGGGCCGCCTCCGCCATGCATTTGGCCAGTGCACCGGGCCCCGAGGCATCCCCGCGGCTGCACCGCGCCGGTACCGCACACAGAGGCACTTGCAGGGGGACATGAGACCCTTGTTTTGCTGCTCAGCCACCTCCCTGGCACCTCTGAGGCCACAGAAGGTGCCGCAGCCGGCGGAGGACTGGGACCACCCACAGAAAGATGCTGTGCGGGACCCCCAGCCCCGTGCCGGGGTGCCCAGCCCCAGGCGGAATCCGGTCCCTCGAGCCGCCGGAGAGCTTTGGCCATCCCAGTGCTCAGCCTTACAGCGAGGCGGGGACAGCGGGTGGCAATGCTGGGGCGCGGGTGGCACACAGACCCTGGGACCCGACGGGAGACACGGGGGTTTGCCATGACGGGGGGGAGGCGGGGAAGGGCCCTGGCTGGCGGCAGGTTTCCCTGCTCCATGGAAGCACCTTTTCCTGACCCCACGCAGCCGAGCCGGGCTCCGCTCAACCCACCAAGTATATTGCCATATCGTCCCCTGCGGCACAGCGGCAGGGCTCAGCCCAGCAGCACCCTCCAGCAATTTGGTTTTTTGGGGGGGCTGGAGCCAGCGCTGAGCTCCAGCTCCCACCCCCACGCAGCCCCCGGCAGCGGTGCCACCACGTCGGAGGTTCACCCGTGGGGTGTCCTGGCTTACAGGGAGTGAATCGATGGTGCTGAGCCCCTCTGCGGGCTCTCACCCAGCCCCAGCTCTTCTGCGGGAGGGGGAGATACCAGCGGGGGCTGAGCTCTGCCCAGCACCCGCCGGCCAGCTGGCAATATACTCTGCTGGCCTGGGGCTTCCATGAGCCCCAGCTGGGGCTGCTTCTCTGATGAAGGACACAGTTCATAGGGAAATGCCAACTTTTCACCTTAAGCGTGGGCTAGTGAAGCCTAAAATACAGCTAGGTCAGGCTATTGCTAATCTCTAGGCTGCTGCGGTAAAAAGGGACCTTTCCGGCACACTTTACACCCCTGCGTAAAGGCGTAAATGGTGCGATAACCCTGCAGCTCCCGCAGACGCCAACAAGGTGCCCCGGGGCATCTGCGGCACGGGCGGCACCTGCGGCTACCGCGGCTGCCTCGCGCCGAGCCCAGCACCTCCCCGGTTAGCAAACAGGGTCTGCTAAGGCTGGAGAGCTGTCCTAACGCAGACCAAGGGTTGCCCGTGCCCCGGGGCCGGGCAGACCCGCGAGCAGCGGCGAGGCGAAGGGGCCGGTGCGGGAGCTCCAGCATCACCTTGCGGCACACGCCAGCAGCTCCGCTGCGCTCGGCCTCCTGCGAATCCCCTCCTCGAATCCCCACTGGCTTTACAGACCAAAACCAACTTGCAAAGCAAAAGAGGGAGGTGTTTTGTTTTTTTTTTTAACAACAGGGCTGTGACTTCCCTGTAAGGATTCAGCTAGAAAAGGGTCCCTCAGGTTTTTATCTCCGTGACTTTATGGAGCCCTGCGTTTGCACCATCATCGCAGGACGGTTTTTTGTTTTCCAACGCCAACAAATTAGTGCTCGAAAGGCTCGGGTATCTAAGGTGAAAACCGGCAAGGGTGTGGATTGGGCTTAGCTGCCATGATCTTGTTGTACGCTGCACGCCGTGAGTCACGCGGGACTCCCAGGGAAAGGGAATTACCTTGCAAATATCCCAGGTTTACCCGATTCATCACATCACTGGCTGTTAAATTTGCTACATCCTCTACAGAACATACAGGGAAAGGCACAGACATAAACAGAGAGAGAGAGAGAGGTCAGCAAGCCATGATTCGGCAAATATCAGAGACGAGCTCCTGCACTGCAGCAATAAAATGAGCAAAAGAAAAAGGAAAGGGGGAGAAGGCAGAGCAACATGTTCTTCCAAAACGCCATGGGTGTCCAGACACTGACGGTGACACATGGTGACAACACACCGTCCCGCAGACGTGCTGCCAGGGAGCTGCTGGTCCCCCCCCGCTGCGCCCAGCGCCCCGCGCCCGGCCAGGCATTGCCCTCCCGCCCCGACCGGAGACGGGTCCTGCACCCCCCGCTGCTCCCCCGCTTTGCTCCAGCCAAAATTTGCCGGATGGGCCGGGTGAGGGATGCCAGCCGACGCTAACGCAGCCAACGGTGCCCCGAGCCTCGGGGCTGGGGGCCGGGCGGCCCCTCGGGCCCCCCACCCGAGCGGGAGCTGCCTCTGCTCCAGCCCTGCTGCGCTGGCCGGGGGCCGCACGCCGCGGCCCGTGGCACCCGCTGCGGCAGCGCTGGCTTCGGGTGCGCGGGCTGTGCTTCGGGGGCACCCTGTTTCCCCCTTCCCACAGCCGGCAGCTGTATAAAACAGCTTTTTTTAAGGCGGCGAGTGCCATCAGCCGTGCTCCGGACTCTGCAACGGAGCTGCAGGGAGCTGGAAGTCCCCCAGAAAAACCAGAACTAGTAATGTAGGAAAAAAAAGAGAGAGGGGGGGGATGCACTGCGGCAAGCCCTCGCCTGGCGTGCCTGTGCCCCCCGTCCTGCCGCAAGCCGGCTCTCCTGCCTCCCTTCCCGGGGAGGCTGGCCGATGCCCACCGCCAGCCCCTTCGCCCTCCACTCCGCATACCCTCCTGCCCTGCATTTCTTTACATTTTCTCCTCCTTTTTCACTGCCTAAAGAGCTGTGAGGGAGAAGCCAGGATGGGAGAGGAGGAATCCACCCTCCCGGCTCCCGAAATCGGCTCCCGTCCCAGCCAGGGTGCGGTGCCAGCGTGCGTGCGGGCAGGGGCCGGCGCGGGGAGGACGGACGCTCTTTGAGGATGGAGCAAACAGGCAGCAGCACAGGATGGCTTAAAAGAAAGGAAAAAAAAAACCAAACAAACCAAGGAAGCTGTGGGCTACAGACTTTGTCGTAACCAGGGGATGGGGAATCGCCCGGGGGGGACACAGACGCCAGCACCGACGGGCAGGTGAGAAGCTTCACGAGAAATGCGGCTGCACAGAGGGGTCCTGAGCGCTGCGGACGCCCCGGGGCCGCGCGGGCTCATCGCAGCCAGAGACACGAGTTTCACACGCAATGAAGCAAACCACTCAGCCCTGTAGCTACCGAACCGTTTTCCGTGGAAGAGTTTTATGAAGGATTAAAGTCTATAACAAAAGGGGGTTGCGCCAGCTGACGGGGCTTCACCTCTCCCTGCCGCACGAGGGGGGCTCCCGGGCAGAAGGAGAGTGTCCCCTGAGCCACCACTGCTGCACGGCCAGAAAGCCGGGGGCAAGCAGGGCACTCGGCAGCACTCGGTCCAGCCGCAGGCAGAAGGGAGAGAGCTCCTCTGCCGCTGCAAACTCCTGCCTGGACCCGTCCCAGAGCCCTGAAAAGGGGGTGGCTGCCTGCAGCCAGCCGGGGGGTGCAGGGGGCTCTGCGCTGCGGGACCCCAGCCTTGAACGCGCTCGTCTGCAGAAGCACAAGCAAGCTGGGGAATGGAGCGCCGCTGGGAGCCGGCAGCGCCTGCGGGGTTAGGCTTGGCGTGGGATTAGGCTTGGCTTGGGGTTGGGTTTGGCACGGGGTTAGGCTTGGTGTGGGGTTAGGCTTGGCGTGGGGTTAGGCTCGGCACGGGGTTAGGCTCGGCACGGGGTTAGGCTCGGCACGGGGTTACCTGAGGAGCCCGCGAGCGGGATGCATCGCCGCAGAGCAGCGCAACCGAACGGCACTTACCGTACCCGGTGGTGGGCAAGCCCAGGTGCTTCATACGGTTTTTGACGAGCTCGGAAAGCTCCTGCCTCTCGGAGCGCCGGTACAGGCTGAGGCGCTGCTGGCTGATCCACTCGGCCGTCTTGCTGGAGTGCTTGTTGCCCTTCCTGCTCAGCCGGCGCGCCCACTGCATGCTCTTGCGCCGCAGCAGCGGGTGCTCGGACTGGTCGCTGGAGCAGGAGTTCCTGTGGTGGCTGGTCTTGATGCCCCAGTGCTCCTTGACGTCCTTCGTGTCCTCACAGTCCTCGACGTTGATTGAGATCTGTGACTGGAAGCCCAGCAGGTCACGGAGGGGCAAGGGGAAGCCAAAAAGAGCCTGTCCTCTCTCCGGTGGGGTGGGATCTCTCCCATGGGATGGGATCCTTCCTGGTGTCTCAGCACATCATCTCTGTGCTGCTAAAACTGCCTGGCCAGCAGATCTGGGATAAGCGCGGTCGAGAGGAGTCTCATCACGCCTGACATCTCCTCTCACACCGTTATCCCGGGGCTGCCCCCGGGACAGCCGTGCCCTTGTCTCCCTCCCTTTCATCTCACAGCAGACGTGCTGCCGATACAGAAATCCCCACTGGTGAGCAGGAATTTATTAATAACACAGTTTAAAGCATCTCTAAGAAAGAGGTGGATTGCATTTAATTAAATGTCAACTTTTGGCTCCCTGTAGCTGCTTCCTACAAAGCTGAAAACGGAAGGTGTTTAAAACAGAGCCTGGCTCACTGCCCTGCTCCTTATCCCAGCTAATTACACCTCAGGGCGCCGAGGAGTTTTCTCTTCCCGGAGTGCCGAGGCTCAGCCGGCATCGCCCTTCCATGGGGACAGGCAGCGCCGTGATGGCACTGGGGGTGACAGCCGGCACAGGGCCGTTTAGGCACAGGGAGTTTTAGGCTGGACGTTAGGAAAAAATTCTTTACTGAAAGAGTGGTCAGTCCGTGGCACAGGCTGCCCAGGGCAGTGGTGGAATCACCATCCCGGGAGGTATTTAAAAGACGTGTAGATGAGGTGCTCAAGGACATGGTTTAGTGGGCATAGGGGGTGTTGGGTTGACGGTTGGACTCGATGACCTTAGAGGGCTTTTCCACCCTTAATGATTCTATGATTCTATGATTCTAGGGCGCGCGGTGGCTCTTGGTGGCCGGAGGAGCCGCTGGCACAAGCCAGCCCCGCGCTTCCCGCGGGTCGAGGGGCCGCGGCGCTGAGAGCCGGGGTGATGCCCGACACCGCCCGAGCGCCCGCGGCCGGACGCGAGCGGCACTCACCTGCGCTCGGATGTCGTGGGGCTGCAGCGGGGGAAAAGGAAGGAAAAATAAAGCGTCAGCCCAGCAAACGGGCAGGTCTGCCGTGCCACATCCCCCCGGCTTTCCAGGGGCTCGGTGCCACGTGGCACTGCAGAGCCGTGCCGAGAAAATCCCCCCGCCTGCCCGCGGCCAGGCTGCTGCCCGGAGAGACGGGCACGGGCACCGAGCCAGCGTGCCCGGCGGGGGAAGCAGGACACCACCCGAAGGCAGGCGCGGGGCCGCTAACGAAGCGAGGGCAGAGCTTCCCCTCCCCTCGCTCCCCGCCACCGCTGCTGCGGCCAGGTCGGAGGGGCCTCAGGGACCGGCCAGCCTCACGGACCGCACCTCTGCCAGGCAGGGATGCTCGGCCGGGACCACCAGCAGCCCCCTTCTGGCACACACCACCACCGCGCCCTTACCTCGGAGGTTGCGAACATATGCGACTCCGTCCTGTAAATCCCAATGGGAATCTCTGCGCTGGAGGAGCAGAGCTTCTGGAAGAGGCGGCCGTACGTCCGGATCCACAGGTCATCTTCAGTGATCTTCATCTGAGCAAGAGAGGACAAACATCAACCGCCCTGCGCCGGGCAGAGCCCGCTGAGGAGCACCTCGGGGCTGCTCCTCAGCTTCACCCAGCTCAGCCATGTCAACCCGAAAGCGAGATGGACTCCACAAAAAGACCAGGGTCAACTTCCCACCCCAGCCCTCGGAACAGGGACTTGGGTCCTTGGTAGCTCTTGGGCTTTTTGGCCTTGGTAGCGCTGAGGTTCCCTGCACACAATGCAGGGGAGCGATGACCTGGCACGTTCTGCCTAATGTCCCCAGGAGAGGGGAACCCTCCACCCCATGCGCTGGGTGACGGATCCCAGCAGCTCCACGATGGCTTGGCCCGATGGTTTCAAGCCAGAGGGACTTGGCACCTACCGCACAGAGGTAGCCGGAGCCCGGCGTGGTGTCGAGACCCAGCAGCAACCGCGTGATGGTGATCATGTAGTCCTTCACGAACGACTGCGGGGAGACATTTGGGCAGGAAGGTGGAGAAAAGGTTTGCTCGGTTATTCACTGGGAGACACAAAGGGGCGGCCACAGCTGCCGGGGGCATTACCCGGAGCCCGTCGGGCTCTCACCTGGTAGAGCAGCGTGTCCAGCATGCTGATGCTGAAGACCCTCCCGGCAGCAAAGGGCAGCCGGAACATGAAGGCCAGGTTGGAGCCGTTCTCTCGCTCTTTCTGCAAAAGAAAGCAGAGATGTGAGCACCCGCAGGCAAACACCGTGGGCAGGGGCTTGTTCACATCCTTCCAGGGTGTTTAGCAAAGCAAAACCACGCAGGCTCCCCCGCGCACAGGTTGCACAGAAACTAGAAGACTCATGAAAATGGGAGGACACCAGCGTAGCGTTTCTGGGGGGTGTGCCAGGAGGGAACCGGGGCAGCATCCTTCCACTGGCTGAAAGAGGGGGTTTTTCTCCATGGAAATGTGTGAGATGTGGTTGGGTTTTTTTGACGTGGGCTGGATGGGGCCCTTTCACATGCCCCAGTGTCTGGTTCAGGGGTATTCTCCCCCTCGTAGAAGATCTGTCTCAGCACAGTGACCCCACTGCCCCCCTTACTGCAGTCACAGCATTAAACCTGATTCAGAGGTCCAGTGTGCCCAGCACAGCAGTAGTTGGCAAAGCAGCACAAACTCCAGCCACAAAATAAATCATAAATATGCAGAAGGAGGTAGCTAGTCCAAAGATTGACCGCCCACATATTTGTTTGCTGCAGGTTATCTCGGGTAGGTGCACACCAGCTATGGTAGCTGCAGCGTGCAGAAGAGCACAGGACCGTGAGGAGCTCAAACGTAGTCACTCTCAGCATTGACCTCCCAGGCCCCGCGTGATGGGGAAGACCTTCTCTTACCTTTTCTAGCTTGGAAAGAGCTAGGGAGTAACTGTCCTTTGCTCTGAACTGCATGAACCTCATGTTGGAGGGGTGGGTCAGCTCTGTGATGATGCTGAGGCTGGGGAAGAGCCTGCAACGCAAAGAGACCTGTTGTGCTGCAGCTCACTCTGAAGTGAGAGCACCCCCTGCACTGAAAGCCTGAGGAAGACCAAAACCATCCCTGTGACTGTCTGAGGTCAGAAATAGCCGATTAGCGGCTGTTTCCTAGAGTAAGCCCAACCGCAGATGTGTCCCACTGCCCGCAGCCACCACCACAGCCACCGGCACCCTTCCCGGTCTTGTCTCCAGCAGAGGTAAGTGGTCGCGATGGAGGCAGTGGTCACCCCTCACCTGAACATGGTCTGGACGTTGACAATCGTCTTCGCATCCGCCATGTAGTCCTCCTCAGCGCTCATCGTGCTCTCCTTGTCCACAACCACCAGGTTGTCGGCGTAGATGATGCCGCACTGCAGCAAGCTGTCCAGGCTGGGCAGTTCCCAAAGAGAAGAGCGCAGGGTCAGCCCTTGGGAAGGACACAGGGAAGCAGCACGCTGCGACGCGCAGCGCTACGGCGAGCCCCACCACCCGCTCTTCACCTGCTCCCATCTACAGGGACATCCTGAGAAGCCAAGGGTGGGCTCAGCTCTACGGTGCCAACCCTGGGGCTTCTAACGGGATGACCCAAAAGTCCGGGCTGGGGTAAATGCGACATATTTCGGCATCACCGTACAGCCACACGTGGAAACACCTACTTGTCGATCGTGCCCTCCATGTAGTAAACCATGGGGAAACAACAGATGGCTTCCAGAAAGTGGTGCTCAGGCCTGGAGGAAGAGCAACGGAGAGCAAGGTGGTTCAGCAAGCCCATGGCGCAAAGACAGGCACAAAACCCACCCAGCAGTCCAACGTCAGCCGAGGTACCCAACGGTGGCACCGCCGTTCCCCCCCGCTCCCACCCCCACAGCATGAGATGCCCATGAAGACACAGGGGAGGGCTGGGCAGGAGGAGGTGCGATGGAAAACATCTGCGGAAAAGTACTTGCTTGTTGTCCAGCAGCAAGACAATCGGGTTCAACTCTTTGCGGGACCGGTAGTACGCACGGAGGGGGACGATGAAGTTATACAGCCCGTTCCCAGCCGTCTCCGCCGAAACGATAATCAGTTTGTTCTTAAACCCGTAGGCTTTGGCATCTTCAAAGCTGTTGTGCTTGCAGCCCTGGGCGGTGGGAGGCAGCGCGGGGACTCAGCACGTGGCTCTCGGCCGCCCACCCACCGTCCCGCTCCTGGGGGGGCTGCGGCCCCCGGCAGCCGCCTGCAGCCCCATCGTACCTTGTCCAGCCTCAGGCAGCAAAAAGGGGCTTTCTCGGGTAAGAGGTGGCACAGAGTCGGGGAGCTCCCGATGTAGGGGGAGTTCGGTGGGTAGCCCTTCACGTACCTGCAGCAGAGAGAAAATCCGGCAGCGTGAGGACACGGGGAGAGCTTTCCACATACACAGCACTCGGACGCTGGGAAAAACATTTAAGAGCAGCAGACCCAGGGCTCGAGCACATCACCGGCAAATGCTTTGCAAAACTCTCCCACAGCAGTTGGAAATTTTACAAAATACACATATTTAGGAATCTCTTCTGCTATGCAAAGATACATGAGATATTGTAAACATGCAGCGTTCCCAGCTCGGGTGGAGAAGGCAGCAGGTAGGACCATTGGGCACAGCTGATGGGAGACAGGGCAGCGAGCTCCGGGAGAGGGGGGCGATGCTGAGCCAAACAAAGAAGCAAAAAAAATCATGGTCCATTTTTAGAGTTCGTTTTGATGAACAGATTTTTTTAAAAAAATCACCATCTGTATTTTTCATAGAACCAGAAGCAGAAATTTCATTTAAAGAGCAGCTAAAAGTGGACATGAATTAAAAGCCAATTGGTGAGAGTTTGCAGATGCTTGGTAAACTCCCCACATCGCTGTGACAGCATCCAAACAGGTAACCAGGAAAGCAAGTGCTTATCTGGCTGTCATAAATTAACAGCTTTAAAGCTGCAGTAAATATCTATTTTGTATTTTTTATTTATGTGCAATGGAAAATAGGATCCTCTTCACGTTGGTGAGTGAAGGGAGGCGAGAGGACAGACGGAACAACCCTGCCCATCCCCAGCAGCGTCTGGCTCAGCAACTTCCCTCATACCCAGAGGAGATTTCTCCAGAGCAGCCCAAAAGGCTCATGGCCAAGTGGCGGTTGCCCGTGTTACAGACGTTGGTGCTCAGAAAAAGCCGAGTGGGGCTCAGCCTGAGCACCCCTCAGGCACCATCAAACGCCCGTCATTTACAACGGTCCCCGTCTCTCCGACGGCTTGACCGAAGGCGGGCTGGACGTTAGGAAAAAATTCTTTCCTGAAAGAGTGGTCAGGCCTTGGCCCAGGCTGCCCAGGGCATTGGTGGAGACCCCATCCCTGGAGGGATTTAAAAGACGTGTAGATGAGGCGCTTGGGGACATGGTTTAGTGGGCAGGGGGGGGTTGGGGTGGGCTCGATGACCTTAGAGGTCTTTTCCAACCTTAATGATTCTGTGATTCTATGATTCTATGACTCACTCCACAACCGCCGACCCCTCCTCGTCCGACTGCGTCATCTCGTCTTCGGACTGGTCGCTGAGCAGGTCGCAGGGCAGCAAGGACGAGGTGTCGGCCAGCTCGAGGACGGGTGCGATGCTGGGCCGGCGGTTGCCCGAGCCGTTCTCCGCCGGCAGCGCCAGCTTGCTGCTGTTAGCAGGGCGGCACTCCGTGTTTTGCAGGTCCATGGCTACTGTACCTGGACACGGTGGGGAAGGAAGCACAGCAAACACGCTATAAGGAGGTGAAACGAGCCGCCTCAGCAAAGCATCGCGCCCTGGAGCCCGGCACGGGGACGAGATGGAGCACGCGGAGCCGTGCGTCGTGCCTGTTCAACACAACCCAGATGAAGCTAAAAAATTCACGGGCACGTGGATCGCTCCATCGCTGGTGGAGCATCTCCCCGGCGGCAGCTCAGCTGCTCCCAGCGGGAGCATCACCCTCCCTGTCCCCCCGCCGCGGCCACCTCCTCCCGGGGCTCGCAGCTGAGTTGTGGCCAAACAGGGACTTTTGGGTGGTCAGGAACGCGGGGAGCTTCCCAGGCGCTGGGCACCCCTGCCCCGCTTGCACCCGTGCGATTTCTCTCCCTCTCGTTTCTCTTTGCCAAAGGTCCCTCTGCGAACAAGCCACGTAACGAGAACGCTGCCAAATGCTGTTCAGCAAAGTGCTTTGCGGCTTGCTGGGGGATAATTTATGCAAATTGCCGCTCATGAGTACAAATGCATAAATTATTTGCCTGAAATATAATCTGCTCGCATAGCGCAGCCTCCCCAAAACTCGCTCTCCCCGGATACAAGCTGGATGTAATGACTCATGGTATTTTTTATTTGTGAACATGCACCACTCGCTGCAGAGCAAACTATGCTCTTCGTCGGGCTGTGAATCATAAACGTGATTTAGGATGCAGCCAACAGCATTTATTCTTCCAGCCAGGGCTTGAGGGATTTATGCAAATACGGTTAATGATCATGGACATCACGAGCTTTAATAATGATATTTGAGCTTGCAGAGAGCACCCAGGGTACAGGCAGCAGTGTGCATTTTACTGGTGAGGCGACTGGGACAAGGGATGGAAAGGGATTTTCAGTGGCTCCCAGCAGCACCCAGGTGGGGGGGCATGGCAAGGAGTTTGCAAAAAAGCAAAATAAAACCAAATCCGGGGAAGGAGCCGAAACCAAACCTGGGGAAGGAGCTGGAACGGTGTGTGCAGGGTCCTGCCCTGCCCTCCCGGGGAGCCCCGCTGCCCCCCGCCCCGCCGAGGCCCCGCCGACTCACCCATGCTGGCGATGATGCTGTGCACAGGCAGGCGGGACGGGCCGTCGTAGGTGCCTCTCCCCGCAAAGCCCTTCTTCTTCTGCTTCTCCTCCTGCTTGAAGATGAAGGCGGAGTTCTCCTCCTTGGTGATGTTGATGTAGAAGCAGGTGTCGGAGGCTGCCATGATGTGTCGGGGGCCGGGGTTCAGCAGGATGCTCTTGTTCTCCTCCCTCCGGACGCCCATCAGGCAGACGCCGTACCTGTGCCGGGAGCACGACGTGGGCATTCACAGCTGGAGAAAAGTCCCTTGGGGGCTTTGTCCCTGCCCAAAGGACCTCGCAGCACCCTCCAGCCCCCGCCCCGACCCCCCAGGGACGCAGACTGGCAGATACCCCCCGCCCTCACTTCTTGTGCGCGTGGAAGGCGGCGTAGGTGAAGCTCTTCCCCTCGTATTCCATGAAGAACTTGCTGTCGCCCATCCGGATGTGGTAGACCTCGTTGCCCGAGCAGCGCCCGTACATCCGCTGCCACTGCTCCGGGGACTCCTGGCCCTCCCTGCAACGACAGCAGCAGCGTGCTGGGCCAGGACCCCCCCATGGTGCTGGGCCGGGACCCCCCCATGGTGCTGGGTCCATGGTGCTGGGCTGGGACCCCCCCATGGTGCTGGGTTGGGACCCCCCCCCATAGTGCTGGGATGGGACCCCTCCATGGTGCTGGGATGGGACCTCCATTGTGCCAGAATGGGACCCTCCCAGTGCCAGGACGGGACCCCCCAT
>VZTQ01001871.1:91691-150470 GCA_013400755.1 Pelecanoides urinatrix
CTCCCCCTGCCCCGGGGACCCCTGGCCCTCCCTGCAACGACAGCAGCAGCGTGCTGGGCCGGAACCCCCCCATGGTGCTGGGTCCATGGTGCTGGGTCGGGACCCCCCCATGGTGCTGGGTTGGGACCCCCCCCCATAGTGCTGGGATGGGACCCCTCCATGGTGCTGGGATGGGACCTCCATTGTGCCAGAATGGGACCCTCCCAGTGCCAGGACGGGACCCCCCCATGGTGCTGGGTTGGGACCCTCATGGTGCCAGGACGGGACCCCCCCGGTGCCAGGATGGAACCCCCTGGCCCACCAGCCAGCTCCCGGGGCAGAGCCACTGACAAGGGCTGAAGCTGCCATTTAGACCAACAGGGCTGAGGTTATGGCGACGCGTTTCCAGGAGCTGTCGGTGTCGCAGGCTGAGGACCAGCTCGTTTCCATTTCTATTTTAAGTGCCTTTTCATTAGGGAGGGCCCCGGGGGCGCAGGGGCAGGGGTCAGAGCCCGGGCTGGCAAACAGCCCCCAGTGTGGGGCGAGAGTCCTCTGGGAAGGAAGTTTCCTAACTCTTTTGATGTCACATACCCAAAATTCAGACATTTCTGACTGGCCAAGGGGCGCAGGACCCACACCACGGCGTTACCGGGCTGGCAGAGCTCCTATAAACCCCCCAAACCGCCTGCGGGGCCGGGGTTTGCAGGGGCTGTGGATTCACCCCCCCTCCGGCGGCACCGAGCCAGCCTAAAGACGACCTGTTTATTCCCAGCCTCTGGAAAGGGGGTGGCCAGCCCGTGGGCACTGCTGGTTTCTCCCAACAATATTGGCTTTGCTCCCAACCTGGCTGGGGGTCCCAGGTCCCACTGTGCTCCCCCAGACCCTCCCCAGACCCCCCCACACCCCTCCCCACTCACTGGCCACGGGAGGTGTGCACCAGCAGCGTGATGAGGGTGGAGGTGGCGGGGCAGATGCAGTTCAGCGCCAGCATGGCGTATTTGCACTCCTCTTCGCAGACGACGTGATCTGAAAAGGCAGAGGGGACCGTCACGGCGGGGAGGGGGACGGCCAGGTTCCTCGGCCAGCGGTGCCCGGGAATGCAGTAATTTTGGGGTGGTGTTGGGGGCTGAGTGCTTCCTCCTCCTGCCAGTCCAGGAGGGCTTTCAGCCGATCAACAGCCCACGGGGAACACCACGGATGGGGTTAATGCAGGCAGGAGACCAGGGGTGCAGGCTGGAAACCAGCCAGGTGGACACCAGCCCACGGAAGCCACCGCCACCGCATCCACGGGGACGCACACCGAGGCACACGTGGGACCGGCGCGCCCACACGCAGCCCACCCCGGCCCCAGGCGCGTTGCTGCAGGCTTTAGCGTACATCGTGATAAAGGGGTTGGCGGCCCTAAAATATCTTCCAGCAATCAGGAGGAGTCTCAGCACCAGGGCACAGGCTCTTCCGAGATGGAAACACCCCTGGAAACATCTGTGATGGCAGGTGAGACCAGCGAAGCGAGCAGTGCTGCCCGCTGCCGCGCAGCCCCTCCGACTCACCGGCAAACTTGACATGAAACTTGTTTTCAGGCTTTAAGATCTGAACGTAGAGAGGACAGTTTGGAGCAAAATCTTTCACAGCCCAGGCTCTCAGGATGGTCTGGTGGTCCTAGACGAGGAGAAGAGCAAGAGGTACTTGTCTGATGGTTTATTTTCCCCAATGCTTTCAAACCCGGGATGAACTGCAAAGCACCCAGCCACTGCGGAGACGTACGGCCAGGGCTCCTCCAACACCCACTGCTAACGGGGGATAACCTCCCTCCCCTGCTCCCCAAAACCCAGCACCGAGGGCAAACTGGGACAGCAGGGGGAAGGTGAGCCCGCAGGGGCTCAGCCGGCAGCGTGCTGCCGCATGTCCCCATGCCGTCCCCGTGCCACCTCTGTATTTCTCTGCGGTCCCTGCCTGCCCACGGGGACCCTTCGGCAGCTTCACTACAAGCAGGAATGCCGAGCGCTGAAGGAGGGAAGGGCCAGGCAGCCCCTCGGCAGCAGGGAGGGAGCGTGGCACGGTGGCACCTGAAGAAAGACCCCTCCAGCGGGGCCGCGCAGGCTCAGGAGGGCACGGGCAGCCAGGAGCCACCGCCCTGGCACTGGCCGGCAGCAAGAGCTGTCACTGCTGCCACCTCCTCCCTCTCCCATGGCTCCAAAACTAAGATTTTCCCAGCAAATTCCCTGCCCAGGCTGGGGTAAGATTGCCTTAGGCGAGGAGGTTTTGGGGTGAGCTGCCCCAGGGCACGCGGGGTGCACAGCCTGTGCGGGTGCCCAGGGGACGGAGCTCAGCACTCGAACCCCACGCTCTCGCCCCGGCGCGCTCCTGTGCGCGCAGAGGCAGGATGCAGCCATCACCCCGGTCCCTTCTGGCCTGAGAAAATGAATAATCCCCGACCGTGCCATCCCCCAGGCCTGGCTTACCGCCGCGGTGCGGTCCACCTCGTTTCGGCTGCTGAGAATGAAGCAGGCTTCTCCATTGTCCATCCTGCAAACAGAGAGCAGCGACCCCATGAATTGCGTCTGCCCGTACCAGCCAGGGCACTGCCAGCCCCCCCCGAGACCCCAGCGAAGGCATGCAGGGACGCCCATCGTCATGCATCTGGGCTGACATTACTGGGGACCCTCCTCTGCGGCTCCAAGGCCCAGCTCAGCAGCGCAGCAGGACCGGCCTCGCCGTGGATGGGCAGCTTGTCCCTCCGCTCACTTGGCTCTCATGAGGTCCTGGTCCTTCAGCGCAGAGCCCTGGAGGTAGATCACCCGCTGCGACCACAGAGGGATCTGCAGGACCCGCCGCACCTGGATATCCATCTCTGTTGGGCAAAGTATCACCACGTAGTAATCCTGAAAGAGAGAGGCTCGCCTGGGTCGGCAGGCTGGCGGTCCCGCACGCGCCTGCCGCAGCGAGCTGAGAAACGGGGTTTTGCTGCCTGAGCGAAGAGCTCCTCTGGGGCTCCTGGTATTTGCTCCCATGTGTGACAGCCCCTGCCCCTGCTCTAGGGCCCCGCAAGGCTCTCGGAAAACACATCGGCAGCTTCACCGCTCCATTCTGCATAACAAAGCCAACGCAGGCACATTTGCATGCCCAGGGCAAAGTGGAGCCTCTTGCCGTTACAGAAACAAGCAGGATTTTAGAGCTTGAATGTGTGGAATCAAGGCTGGGCGATGGTAATGAAGCGTATGTGAGTGTTGGAATGAAATGCAAATCTGAAACACGTCTGTGATGCTCTTATCCTGGGGAGAGGCAAAGGCACAGTCATTTGCTTGAAGATCACTTATTATGTGGGGATACTGCAGTTAGAGCTGGATAAATCCCACTGAGGTTTAGCAATTACACATTCTGTTTCTGTCTGAGATTCTTCATTCAGCAAAGACACTCTAGAAAAATCCCCCTGGTCCCTCTCCATGTGCTCACACAGTGCTCTAACAGGCCTGGCCAGAAAACGGGGTGGATCAGGCAGAGCAAGCCCCGCGGCTGAGTGGCAAAGTGAGGTGGCCACAGGGTACCACTTGTCACCTCTCCTTGGCCAGTGGAGCACGTGCTTCCCGGTGCTGGGCTGGATGGTTTTCACCTTATTCTTTGCCACAGCCACTGTAGCTGGGCAGGGCACTGGCCACCAGCAGCCACCCGGCCGTGCCCAGCAAGGCTGCGAGCCCGGCAAGGGCAAGTGTTGGCCAAGCACACGAGAACGTGCCTGGTCCTCACCTGCAGGCGCGGGTGGGCGTAAAACTCGTTGAGAAAGTCCATGAGGAGATCGATCTTGAGGGAGCTGACACAAAGGACGACGTGTTTCTCCGTCTGGGCACGGTGACGGCTGTAATTGCCTCCCGACTTCTGCCGCTCCATCCACAGATAGACGAGCTCCTCGAACTGCAAACGAAGGCAGAGAGCTGACATCCCCACCAGCGTGGCTGCCCGGGTGCAGGCTCTGCGTCCCTCTCCATCCTCGGCCACACGGGTCTAACCTGGAGCGGCAGCACGACCAGGGCAACGCAAATCATTATCACGACGAGGAGCTGGGAAGGCCAGATCTTTGGTGTCACGTCTCCATAGCCCACGGTGGAAAAGGTGACGATGCAGAAATAGAAGGACTTGAAAAGGGAGAGCTTCTCACCTGCTCTTTCTAAATGCTGGATGCCACAGGTCCTGAAGGGAGAAAACACACATCACAGCGAGCGCTTCCCTGCCCGGGAGACGGGCAGTGACCGTAGCTCCTGCTGAAGTCAGTGCGGAACCCTAGAAGGTGACTTACACCCATGTCCATGGAGGAAATTTGTCTGTAATACGCTGTCAGCGTCAGCAGTGGGTTTATGTCACCAACAGAAATGATTCAGCGAATGGTCCTTACAGAGGGAGGAGTTAGTTGATGTGGTTGCTGACCAAAGCAGCAAGGGGAAGTCTAGGTCCTGGGTGATGGGTCACGATAATGTGGAAGCAAGCAGCTGTCCCAGTAAGGCTCTGGGGGGACTGAGCCCACGGGAAGGGCTCTCACTTATAGGGGGGATGCGCTCGGGCAGGAGGCAGATCCCGTCGCCCACTCCCTGCCCTGCACGGCTGCCCTTGCGAAGCCGCAGAGCCGCCCGCTCCCCGCGGTTAGGCAGGCAGCGGAACTCCACAGACCTGCAGTTTCAAAGTCATCTTGCTAAACACAAGTGTCACCTGAGTCATCCTGGACCCCAGCTGTAGCCCTGCTGCATCCGCCAAGAAACACGTCCACGGCCCCAGCGGGCAGGAGGTGCCGCGGGCAGGGAGCGCTGATGAGCTCCGAAATTGCATTAGTCATTCCTACCAGAGGATCGTCTTTATTGCCAAAGACTCATGAGCCTAAAAGCTTCATTTCCTCTCCATTCAGTAACTTAATTGACATGATATGCTTCAAATCCAGACCAAGGGAGCCAGAGGAAAATTCAAGAAGCCTAATGCAAAGCTAAGTACCAGCGATGAGAACCCCCTCCTTTCTAAAGAGATGCCCTTGTTGTTGGCAACGCGCGGGGTAAAGGGCCCAGTTAATTAGCAGGAGCCCCAGCGGCCTGTTACACAAACGAGCCCAGCAGCCATGATGACTTGGTGGGGAGGAAGAGCGTGGTGGGAGCCAGCGAGAGGAACGGTCCTGGCGAATGAGCCACCAAACGCGCCCGAGCCCACGTCCCCGCGGGAAGCTGCTGTCCCTGCCCCAGCAGCACTCACAGCCCTGCTCTGAGACTGCTGTGTCCGCATCGCCCGCCTCCCTCCAACACCCTCATCTTCGCATGCGTCCGTTAAAACGTTTCCGCTAAAATCATATAATTAGGGAGGATAATTAGTTTCTAAAATAGGAATTGATCTTCCCAGCGTGCAGGGCGCTGGAGAGTGAAGCGGGGAGGAGCCCGGCGCCGGGGGGCTGATGGTGCAGGGGGTCCTCCCAAAGCTCCAGCAGACGTGGCTGTGCCCAAGCCAAAGCCCGCGGACGCGCGTGGAAACCTGGGGCACACTCCTCGCCGTGGCTCCCCCGATTCCAAAACTCAGCCCGAGGAGCTGAGGCTCATCCCATTAGCAAAGAAAGGATGCCGAAGGCTTGGGAGTTCAAGCCGACCAGCAGCCCTGAACAGTTATGCTGTTGTGCACAAACCTCTCAGGCTGAAAACTCGAGCTAGAAGACACCACTCAAAGGCAGAACCTCCTCCGGCTTCCCAAATCACCGCGATACGTCCTGGCAGTGCCATCCCACCGCAGCTGGGAGGGTCCCACCCCACCTCCCCTCCTGTAAGCCCTGCGGGAGCCCGGCTCCGCCAGTCACCCCTGGGTCGGGCAAAGCTGATTTCCCTGGATGAAAAGGTGGCTTAGAGAAACAAAGAGGAACACTCACCCCGTGAAAACGAGACACAGGAGGGTGCAGATCAGAATGAGCACCTGGTTAAACATCGCAGACTGGGTCCTTTGTATGGCTCGGTGTAGGTCGTTCTGGGAAGAGAGGAAAGGACTCAGCAGCTCGGGGAGGCTGAGGGTAAAGTACTCCTCCGAGTACCAACTGCTGTCGTGCTGGCTCCAGCAATGCCCCCGCAGATGGAGGTCAGGCCAGAATTTGGCCCTTGCAAAGGGATGTGCATTTCTGCGAGCAGGTCTGGGCTCCGCTGCCAGGAGAGACAGCTCGAGTGGGCCCGTGGGAATGGCTGGAATATCTCCTCCTGCTGAAATACCATGTCCCGGGGACAGCCGGAGGCCGTCCCTGTCAATACACAGCCAACAGAGTCAACGCGGCTCAGACACCGAAGGGCTCCTGCTCAGGTCTGCAGCCCAGCATCACCAGCTGGCAAAGCCTCCCCTCCCACCACCCCCGGCACGGCTGCACGCACCGAGCACCAAAAACCCGCCCGAGAGCCGGCGGCAGGCGAGGGCCCCCCCGCCACGCTGTCCTCGGCATCCCCGGGGCAGAGGGACCCAGGGCGCAAGGGGTGGGACGGGACCGGTCACTCACAATCATGTTCTCCAGGGCGTACTTGGCAAGCCAGCAGTTCAGAAACACAGGAATGAACAAATTCCGCAAAGGAGGCCAGAATATCTACGAAAGGAAGAGTTACTCGCAGAAAAATCCATATTCTTTATCAGAAAAAGCTATAAACAGCCAATCTGAACCCTGTCGGGAAGGATCCATCTCCAAACTGAGCACCGGCCTCTGCAGGGCTGCCACCGACCGCGGCCCCGCTCCCCCGGCTGCAGCGGGGCAGCTGAAAACAGAGGGTGGTTTGTGGGACAACGCTCCAGAGAAAGTCATTCTGTTGAAAAATATTGAAGAAAAAAATTTCCTGCCAGCTTTATATACTGCCAGACATCCACTTTTCTTTATTTCACTACCAAAACTACAGTACTTACTAAATTGGAAAGTCATTGGGAAACACTCACCGTGATAATAAATGGCACCGTGTTGATCATCTCAAGGATGAATGAAATGCGAAAAATCTGTTCCCAGATGTTCCCCTGAGCAATTAAGAACAAATAATAATAAAATAAGCTTAAAAATCTGCCAAATGACAATTTAAAAGTTTCCACTCTGCCACAGACCCTGCTAGATGGGGAAGTACACCAGAGCAGCCGGCAAGATGCTCCGGTTTGCCTGCGGGAGGGAGATGCCGTGCTGGCGGCAGACACGCTGGAGTCAGTCACACCTTCCCAAACCGCCCCGTCCTTTCCGCAGCCACGACGTCCCTCTGTCCGTCACTGTCGCTGCCCAAAGCCAGGGGACAAGGACGCTTCGTGCAAGGACGGAGAATGAGAGTGACTGATACAGACCGCTGGCACTCAAACCAGGCGGGCGACACAGGGTCTGAGCCTTTTCTGCCAACTGTCCCAGGGACCCCGAGAAGATGCCATTTGTGAAGGTCACTTTTCTTGGCTATTTTAAGGGGCTTTGATCCAAAGGAGTCAGCCTGTGCCTCTCCCTGTCTGGCTTGGAGCAGTGCCTGCCACCTCCGGAGGCAGCAGACCTCGGCACAAGCAGGGCTCACGCTGCCGAGCTCAGCTCCAGGTCCTCAACCTTAGGAAACTCAGCGTACGTCAATCTGGCCACCCAAAAAAAGCAGCAACCCTTTGTAAAACAGGTCTGAATTTAAAGCAAGATGGAAAAAGAAGAGATCCCCCAGCTCTGCTCTGCCAAACACTTATCCAGCCGCCCGAGGGGGAATGAGAAATGAAAACAGCCACCGCCAGCTGAGACATCGCCGAGACAAACCTCCTCTCAGGATGCTTCAGGCTTCAGACAGCTCAAAGACAGAGAATGGAACTGACGCCGGGCGGCCAGACCCAGACCACGCACCGCGGTCCAGCGCCCGCCCCGGGGCCCTTACCTTGTAGCTGAGATAGATGAGCAGCATGGTCTCCAAAAAGCTGATGACGGCTATGCTGACCTGCAGAGACAGAGAGGCGAGGGCTGCCCGGGGCTCGCTGGACGCACCGACAGCCGAGCAGCGGCTGCCAGCGCCTCCGCCAGCCCTCCCTGCCCCGGGCGAGCAGCAGCCGGGGGTATCGCAGGCGCCGGCCTCTTCGTTTGGTTTCTACTTCTTTGAGCTTTCTACTTCTTCTACTTCTACTTCTTTGAGCGAACGTCTGCCAGGCACGAGCAGCCGGCGTGCGGGCAGCCCGGGGCAGAACTGGCTCTACCCTCCCGCGAGCGATTCCCAGGCAGCTGCCCAGCCTGAAAATAGCCCGTTACTGGTACAGCTGCACCCAGGCTGGGGAGGAGCTGAGCCAGCCTCATGATTTTATCTTCCTACAGTTTTTCCTCTCCTATCGGTCCCTGGGATTTTCACCCAGGGCCGTGTTGCTGCTCCCAGCAGAAGCCCGAGCTCATTTTCCGCCCGCCCAAGAGAACGCCTTGCCCCTGGCTGCTGCGGGCAGAGGATGCACGGAGACGCGCGGGCGGCAGAGCTCAAACCCCGGCTCCCGCTCTGCTCCTGCACGGCCGTGCCCGAGGTCTGGGCACTCACCTGCACCGCCCACAGCGGCATTTTTCTATCCACCCAGAAGATGTGTGACCTGCAAAGAAAATTCAAAACGGATCTAAGCTGCAGCCCAACTAGCAGTGCCTTTGCCCCCCACCAAACGCAAATCTGAGGCCATGACTGATGCAGGATCCAGCACAGGACTGGACCCATTCCCAAGGGTGCAGCCGCCGGCACTTGTCAATTGATTTGAACCCGGGATGCTGCTCTGCATCCCTCGAGCAGCTCCGTGACCAAGAAATGGCCAGGGGCAGCTGCCAGCACCAGCCACCTCCATCGCTGCATTCCCGCATCCTGGCAGAGCCGGACCCCAGCACAGGAACAACTCTCGACTTACCAGTTTATCTTCGTGGACTGGTTGAACGCCGTGTAATTCTGCTTTTCACATTCCCAGCTAGGAGAAGAGAAAGACAGAGCAGGGAAAGCAGTCAGCGGGGGGAGAAGGACAAGGGCACACGGGGTGCCCTTGCCGCTGGGTCCTGACACTGGGGGAGGACCCCGGACAACACTCCCACGGGTCCAAACGCATGCTGGTCCCTCCAGCCGGGGCTTTCCACAGGAGCCTAACTCCCCCGGGCAGTTTTAACATTTTATTACTGGAGAATAAGACCCGTCAAGTATTTCACCCCGAGATGCTGCAAAACGCTGATACTCGCTGGGCACGGGGCTCCTGTGCACAGTGCTCGAACTCAGGGCTGCAGGTGGGAATTACCAGGTTAGAATTAGCAAAAGCTGTTGAGTTTCGGCTTCTAAGACAAGGCTAGCTGGGCCCCGAGCCGCCAGGCAGGCAGCACCGAAGCCAAGCTGTCCCCCGGCCTTGCTGCGAGGGATGGGTTCCCCCTGGCCAGCCTCTGTTTTGCCACAGAGCCTCAGGAAAGTGGGTTTTCCTGAACTGCAGCTGTGCTGAACCTTTCCAGGATATGCATCTGTGTCACGCTTAATTCTTACAGATATGAAACCGCTTTTGGACAATGCAGATGTACTTGGTAGTCTGCAACCTTTTACAAAGAGCAAATCAAATTGCTAATTCTCCTAGCTCCTGAAAAAAACCCACACTGTGTGTGAGCTAAACAAAGCAAGGACATATTAAAAATAGATTTATACTGAAACCCAGAGCAAAGCTGATGTATGTAATCATCTGTCACCTCGGGGACCTAAATGGCAAAACATATTTCCTTCCCAAACGCTTAAATAGGATTTAGCATCAGTGTCTTGAAGGGCGTCAGGATTCAGAAAACACTTGCATGGTGATGCCCTGTAATCATGAGCTCTTGCCTGTGTCTGACGGCCACGCTGCACCCCTGACCGTTAGAGCCCGACAGCGCTTGGAAATGCACGTGGTGCTGAATGTTTCCACCACCTTCCCCCTGTGCGCCGTGCAGGGCCAGCGGACGCCCGCACCCCCGTCCACGGGGTTTGAGCAGGGAGCAGACCGGCAAGTTCGGCCAAACTACCAATTCAAACAGCTGGAGTGAGAAAAGCCATCGTTGTGCATCTTCACACCCGCCGCGAGCGGCCGCCGTCGCGTCTGCGCTCCCCGCGGCACCCAGCGGTGTGGGTGGTGTGGGCACTCACCAGCCCGTGCCCTCCTCCGGGCTGTCGAGCAGGACGCGGACGATGTACAGGAGGCAGGTGAGCAGCTTCAGCGAGAAGTTGAAGAGCCGGATCCTCAGGCCTGCGGCAGAGGGGAGCACGGCGTGGGCCAGGCAGCGTCCCCCGGGCACCCCAGGCACCCCCTGCACCCCAGGCACCCCATGCAGCCTGCTCACCCCGGGCACCCTGGGCACCCCGGGCACCCCATGAAGCCTGCTCACCCCGGGCACCCCCTGCACCCCGGGCACCCCACAGCACAGCACAGCCTCTTTAGTTTCCCACAGGCTTTGCAGGGACAGGACCCCACTGTGCCCCAGGGCAGCACACAAACGTTGCTCACGCTTTGCCCGGGGCTCTATCCAGTGTCTAATATACAGCAGACTAATAAGAAATCAATAATGATGAGTCAGCTCCTTGCTGGCCCCAATAGACGTGAGAGACAAACGAGGGAGTGTACCCCCCCGTCTGCAGGCACCCATTACAAAGCATCAGACAGGCAGGGCCAGGGCTCCACTCCGCTCGCCGCGCTGCAAACAGCTTGCAGGAGGAGGGATGGCAAGCAAAAGCTGCTGCTTTATCTGCTCTCCTTCCCCAGCCAGTTCATCGGGTTATTACTCAAATTACAAGTGAGAAATTAATCACATTTTCATTAAAAAATTCCCCGTGGGCATCCTGCTGTGCTGCACTCCAGCTTTGTAACAAGACGACAGGGTGCAGGGAGGAAAAGAAAATGTGAATTTATAAATTAATGAGCAGTCTCACTCCAGACAGCTAATGACATCTTGGAGGAAGAAAATAAAAACACCATAAGTCAAGTGGAGGCTAATCCGGATGGCTGAAGCAGGAGCGGGTAACTCACAGCCTGCCTCGGCTGTGCCCGCAGCCGTGGGCACGGGGAGCATCGCTGGCTCCGTGGCGGGGACATCTGCTCCCGGACAATTTTTCCCGGCTGGTTCCTGTGCTGTGGTTGTCCCCAGCAAGCAAAGGTGGCAGGCAGCATCCCCTCCTCCCCGTGCAACCGTGCCCCCCAAACCCGGTTGGCCAACACCCAACAGAACGGCCGAGAGGCAGCAGCAGCCCTGGGCTGGGCAGCCCGTGTGGGGACACACGGGGAAGCAGCCACCAGCAGATGGCAATGGCTTCTCGTCCCATGAGGATGGAGCACGAGCTCGGGCAGGGTTTGATTTCTCCCGGCAGACCCTCGGGCTCCACGCACGGAACACTCACTCGATCGCTGGTTTTTGATGAAGAAGAGCTTCAGCCGCTCCTTGAAGGTGTTTTCATTCACATAGAACTCGACCTGCACCCTGCGGGGAAAGCACCCAGAGGAGCCCATCAGCGGGGCGGGAGGTCAGACCTGGAGCCCCCAGGAGCCCCATCCCTCTGTCCCGGCTGGGTGACCCCCAGAGCATCCCACAGCAGACCCTGGGCTCAGCCCTGGGCTCCCAGCTGCTCCCACTGAACCAAATCACCAGTACCACCAGCCGTGAGCACCAAGACGTGGCACTACCAAAGCAGCCGATGCGACCCGTGGGTCTACTTTGGGTTAAGGGCTTTGCTTTCATTCAACCAGCTGACATCGGACTTGCAAACTTCTCCTTTCCCACACGCTTTACAACATTCAAAGCCTCTCAGAAAAGCGGTGGCCTTGGCGCAGTCTCCCCCAGCAATGTTCTACCTGCTCCGACCCCCCGTGGCTGCAGCAAAGCAGGAGCCGGCGAGGGCGATGTCCCCAGGACACCCCTGCCCTGGCTCTGCCCGGGTAGGAGCAACCTTCAGCATCGAAGCTGTTAAAAAACAAAGCTGATCTAAAAGGAGAAAAATTCCCTTTGTTGCTAAGAAACCACAGTTGGCCATTCCAGAAAAACCCAGGAGCTGCCAACCAACTCTGAACATCACTCGGCATTCGGAGCCGCCGGTGGCTTGTGTCACCGGGACAAGGCGCCGCAGCAGAGCCGCCCGCCGGGACACTTTGCAGAAACCGGCCAGGAGGAGCCGCAGGTGAAACCAAAAACGCCCCGTCCACCGCTGTGACCACCACGGGTGCTCCTTCATCTTCAGCTGCTCCAGCTCCACCACTGACCCCCATCCGCAGCCCTCCCACCAGTCCCCACATGCCGCGGGGGTGCCCGGGACACCCGGGCAGGGGAAAGCCTCACCAAGGCTGGAGGTTCCTCACCACGGATGCCAGCGGGGTCGGGGATCAGGCACACCTGGGTTAAGGGTGTGCAGGCAAAACCGGTCCCAGCTCAGCTCATCTGCCACCCGCCTCTCCTATTACTGTGTAAAAGCCCGCAGCCCTTTGCAAACTCACTTATTCGCACCAGGCAGGGTTATAAATTACCCTCCTGCCTGCTGAGTGCCGGCGAAAAGGGATTGCTTCTGACACCTCGGCTTTAGACTCTGAGCAAGACAGTCTGTTCATTACTGTTACAGCTAATAATGGAGTTAAGTGCAGCAAATTAGCCATTTCCCCTATTCCACCGTATTCAACAAGTCTCTTCAGTAAGTGCTACTACTGTTACTACTTTTTTAACGGCTTGGAAGGTCATCAAGATCGCATTCATCAGGCGTATTACCAAGCCAAGGCATAGACTGAGGCGAGCAAATTCACAGCAACAGTCATTAAACCTACCACCCCATTTTATTTCGCCTGTGCAACCCCCGTGCACACGTGTTGCCGGCTCCAGCCGAGCGTGCCGCCCGGCACACGCCACCGGATCGTGATTTATTGGAAAGCAGCTGCTACTCGCTCTGACAACAGAGGGATAAACAAGTATCTACTGAGCGTTAATACCGAGCTGCTCGGGCAGCAAATTGGGAAGGGGTTTTACGAGACCCTCATTGCTCGGGTGTCCCTCGTCCTGGTATCCACCGGTGCCCGCTGGCATTTCACAGCCAGCCTGATCACTCGTGGGGAAACTGCCCAGCGTGTAAGCAGCGTGGCACACCCGTGAGAGCTCCTTGGGGCTTCTTGTTCAATCCCTTATCAGGTTGAAGAGTCAGATTTTTAATTTACAAGGCTCTTATGTACAAAAAGCAAATGCATGGAGAGGAACCCATCACCTCAGGCATGATAGCTGGAATAAAATTTTATCCAGGCTATCAAACTTTACACACTTCTGCCATAAGCCAGTAACTGCTCCCCGGCTTAACCTCCCGTGGGGTGACACTGTGGGAACCCGCCGGCAGCTGCCGGGTCTGGCGGCTGGCAGGGACCCGTCGACGGGCTCGGGGTGACGGATCCGCTCTCAGAGCCCGTCCTTCAGCATCTCCTCAGCGTCTGGAGCAGCACAGCCCGGACTAGAGGCAGCACCCGGAGGTGGTTGAGACGCACCCATCGGAGCCCCTCCAGCTCCGGAGCTGCTGCAGGCAGAGCCGAGGGGCTCCGGGCTGCGGGCTCATCTTGTCCCCATCGATGTAGCCGAAGAGGAAAGAAATCAGGAGCCTTAACTGGGAAGCAAACGCTGAGCTCCTGTTGCTCACCTGCAGGCACATCCCCTGCAGACCCTGCGCCCTGCCCGGGTCCCTCGGTGGGACGTCACGCACCGAGCAGCTCCGTAACGGAGGTGACAATAACCAACCGCCTCGGTGGGGCAGTCACTGCTCTCTGTTCAGACATTTGGCATTTGTGCTGGTTCCAATGCCGAGGGGAAGGATGCCCGGGTACGGCTGGCAGCGCTCCGCAAACCCATCAGCAGCGATGCGAGCGCGCCGCTCCTCACCAGGACACGTCATAGCATCAAATGAGCAAAATGCTAAAACACAAACACACCTGAGGTGGCACAGCGGGGCTTCACCGAGAACATACCTCACCCAAACGTCCCCAGCCGGCGGCAGCAGGGAGGGGAGCTGAGCCTGCATCTCCCTGGAGCCCCGATGCTGGCGGGGATCGGCCAGCCGAAGGGGCAGGGGGGGTGGCCGGGGGGGTCTTTGCACCGAAGCGGGTGCGTGCTCGCCAGCCGCGCTCGCCGGCAGGAGAAGGGAGCGGGGAGGTGGGCGGGCGACCACAGACCCCGCTGCGGGGACCGCGAGCAAGCGGGAGGATTTACGAGCGCTGGCTCAGCCAGCACGATGCCTTAGGAGCAAGCAGCCGTAAATGCACATGGGTCAAAATTAATCATTTCCAAAGCCAGACTTGGCAAATAATTTATCCGTGTCAGGGCATAACTCAGCTGCCACGACTGCTCACGACACTGCACACACAAGCTAATTGCTCCTTCTCCTTATTAAAAAGGCCCAGGAAATGCCAGGGACCGGCCTTCAGCTCCGTGGTGAGCGCTGGGCACCCCATTCATCAGAGTCCCTGAGGATTAAGCGCCTCGAGGAGAAGGAGACTTCAGGGAGCATGATTCCTCTCCCAGACATTCGCCTCCGTACCGAAGAAACAAACAGCAATATAAATCTCTGTCGCCAGACAGATGGTTCGCTGATCTATAGCGTTGCAGCCCACCTCGAGACTATGAATATAAACGCTGATGGAAAGAGAACCGAACGATTAGAAGAGATCTAACTTTTTCTGACAAAGTAGCCCATGTATTCATCCATCATAACAGCCGCAGGAAGGAGAAATACTTGGAAAGCAACTGAAGCCGATCTTGCGGGGGAAAGAGGGTATTTATCACTGCAAAGAGATGAAGAAATGGAAGCATGTGGAAAGAACACGTGCAGACAACCTGCCCTCGCGGCTTTCTGGGCTGAGCCCCTGGAGCTGTGTGGGACCCTGCAGCCCCCGCGGTGACCGTCCCACGGGGCTTCTCTCCGGAGGGGGAGGGAGGGCAGAGCAAGGGCTCGGCATGACGGGGACCAGGACACCGGCCCGGCCCGACCGCCCGCTCCAGCGCTGGCACCCGCTCTGCAGGTGCCGGGCTGACCCAACACCCCAGAGCCGACCCTGGGCTGAACGAGCGATGGCTTTTATACCAGGCAGCAGCAATCATCCAAAAGTATCAAAGCTCCTACTCCATTTCCAGCTGAGGGAAGGAGATTATATCATCTAAAACGTACCCTTTAATTTTGTTGTCACAAGTTAACTTCAAATAAAAATCAAGCTAAACTCTGACTGCATTACTGCCCCGAATCACAAACCCCGATGGCTCTGATTCTGCAGCATCTCAGCCCAGCCGGTCCTTTTAAACTGTTCCCATCCCTGCACCGCTGCTGAGCATCCCTCCCGCCGGCCGGGCAGCACGGTGCCAGCCCAGCACCGTGGGGCACGGGCAGCGGCGCGCTCCGTGGGAAGGGAGCCGGCAGCACCCGCTCCCCCGCCTGAACCTCCCCGGGCCGCGCAGATCATCGTCACGGTACGAGTGGAGTTACAAGCCCTCTGCTTGGAAGCGTAATTGCCGCTATTATGCACTTCACAATGCCTGAGCAATTTAGTTCTCTTCGCTCGGTTATTTATTGTACTTTATTAATCTAAGATTAGAGGCAATTTGTTCTAAGATGATGAGCTCCCAAAAAAGACACAATAGTTTGTTCGGAAAAGTGCAGGATGCAAGACCAGGATGAGCACAGCCCAGCTCGTCGGCATTAAAATAGACGCCGAGGAGCACAGCCCCAGCTCCATACTTGCACCTTCCCCAGAGAGCTGGGGATAAACACGCTCCCCTTAAAGACAAGTAAACCACGAAAAATAGCAACCCACGTGCAGCCCCACACCGGGGCAAGCCCGCACGGGCAGCACAGGCAGGGTCGGGGCGATGGAGACGTACCCCGAGCTCTGCGTCCCCGGGAGACTTACATGGGCAGTCGGGCGCAGGCAGGTCCCCGCCGGTCCCCGCGGCATGTGACAGCCACCAGCATGGCCTGGAAACTGAGACGGCTCCAAAACCCTTGGCCAGCCAAGGAATGAGCTGCCACCCCTGTGCCAGGACGCTGCCCAAAGCCTCCCTGCTGCTTTCGAAAGAAGGGCTTAGGTGCCCAGGGCGCTCTTGTTCTAGTTCATAATAGGGACTTCTTGCCATGAGAAGTATATCTTCAAATAAATATGGCTCTTGAAAGACTAGAAGAAATTTCAGCATCCCTCCACAGCCCCAATCCTTGCTCTCACACTCCGGCTGGACGGGAATTGTTGTTCTTGTTCCAGGAAAATTCTCAAGAAACTTCTCCCATCACGTAGCGGGATGCAAATGAGACTCTTCAGAGTTTTTTGGGGAAAACCACCAAAACCAACCAAAAATCTCTGCAATCTGGTGGTTGCCAACACCCACCTCTGCCAAGACAGCGTAGTCTCAAATGAGACCCCACTTCATCCCCCACTCTGGCTGAGCCCGGAGGACGGCTCTGCCTCCCCCCTCCAAAACCACGCGGGTCAAACACATAAGAAGCGTGGCTGTGGCGTGCAATAGCTGAGATTCAAGAGATGTGCTGACGGCCCAGGTGGGCTCAGCGGGGATGGGCTGTGGGTACCAGATGCAGTCCCGGGCAGAGGAAGGTGAGGAGCGGCGCTGGAAGTGCAGGTCTGCAACGTTTCTGCTCTCGGCATCCTGCAGCGCAAGGGAGAGCAGAGGATATTGTGCAAAACGCGGCGTAAGAGCCTCCGGTCCCTCGCTCAGCCACCGGCCCGGCACTGAGGGCGGCTGCCCGGCCCCGGGCTGGGTGACAGCCCCTCTGCCCCGCAGCCAGCCAGGCACGGGGCATCCCCAGGAGGCACCGTGCCAGGGGACGCTGAGCAGAGGCCAAAATCCTTCCCAAATAAACCACCGAGCCAGCCAGCTTGAGGCTCAGATCCTGCTGATGGCAACCACGGGAACTACCCAGACAGACACAGCCCTCCTGATTTCCTTCAGAGATGTTCTTTCCTTTTTTCCCCCCATTTTCTTGATGGTAACAGGCATTCAGGGACAAAAGCTGCAGCGAGAGGGATGACACTGAGTGAGCTTTGCTGGACACCACCCCCGTGGTATATTCATTTGCCACCCTCCATCTATCCCCAGGCAAGCGGAGGACGGGGGGCAGCGACGGCCCTTCCCACCACGGCTCCCAGCTCGCCGGCGCGACGAGCTGCTCCCAGCGCACGGCTTTGAGATGGAGCGAGGGAATAGCTGTACGGCTGCTAGAAAATAGAAAACCTGGGCGCCTGCCAAAGTGAGAAACAGGGAACAGGCTGCCCCCACGCTCAATAAGCAGTAATTGAACAATTACTCAAAGGAGGAGGGTTGTGGGTTTCAACAAGGCTGTTCCGGCTCCGTGCCGGCAAGCGTGCAAGAAAACGGCTTCAAAACCGCACGGGGCTGCCGCAGCCCCGCTGTCCCCTGCGTCCCCCCTCCATGCACCGGGCAGCCGTGCAGGGACCAGCCCCGCAACAGGGGCTCTGCAAAATCTGCCGCCTGGTTTTGCTTCACTGCATCTTCTGCAAGCTCCAGGCTCGGCTGGCAGCCCGCGGTGGCCCGGGTACGTGGTGCTCGCAGGGCGGCAGCAGCATCGGCCGGGGAGATGCGCAGGTTCACCCCTCCTGCGGAGAAGCAGGGCAGGATTGATGCCGTGCTGCAAACCGAAACGTGGCTGGCCACCCGGCCGCTCCCCCACCGAGCCATGTAGCACGGGCAGCGCGCTCACCTGCGCCGCGGCCGGGGGCTTTCCTCCAGGAATATCTCAGCTTCTCCAGGGGGTTCTCAAACACCCCCGAGCATCTCTCGCTGCAGCCCCTTCTCCGATAAATCTCTGCCACATTTTTAAACAAGAAAGCACAAAGCAACCAGAGAGGGACTGGGAGCTGGGCATCGCTTGCCTCTCCCTGCTTCGGGGGGCAGGGCCCCCCCCGCCAACGCTGCCGACCCGCCGAGGGAAGGGGAGAGGGAGCCCTGTCTCGGGGCGAAGGGCTGGGACCAGGAGGGCAGGTTTCAGCGCCTGGGAGGGACGTGAGAGCACTTGGGAGACCAGCGGGAGAGTCCGCGTGGTCCAAAAGGCCAAGTATTGCAAACAGGGGAAATCTGCCCGTTTTCTACGAATCGCTCTTGTCCCCCATCCCTTAGTAGGACTGAAGCCACTTCCCCCTCGTTCTGCAGAGTCCCAGCCGATCCCCACGGATCACGGCACCAGCCGGCCCCAAGGCGCTCAGCAGGTCCCACATCAGCCTCTCGCGGGCACCATCGTAGTGGCCATGGCACCATCGCAGCCACCGTGGCACCGTCGCCGCCACCGTGGCACCATCGCAGCCACCGTGGCACCGTCGCCGCCACCGTGGCACCATCGCAGCCACCGTGGCACCGTCGCCGCCACCGTGGCACCATCGCAGCCACCGTGGCACCGTCGCCGCCACCGTGGCACCATCGCAGCCACCGTGGCACCGTCGCCGCCACCGTGGCACCATCGCAGCCACCGTGGCACCGTCGCCGCCACCGTGGCACCATCGCAGCCACCGTGGCACCGTCGCCGCCACCGTGGCACCATCGCAGCCACCGTGGCACCGTCGCCGCCACCGTGGCACCATCGCAGCCACCGTGGCACCGTCGCAGCCCCCGTGGCACCGTCGCAGCCTCGCGGCAAGGCAGCGGCTCCCGCCGGCTCCAGCCCCCGGCCAGGCTGCCTGGGTGGCCCCAGGTGACGGAGCACCCTGAGCCACGCGGCACACAGCGCCAGGGGTGAGTTTGCCGAGCTGCTCGGGCTCCGGGCAGGGAACACACCCAGGCACATCACTAACAACGATTAGCAAAATTGAGTCCCACACTAAGAGATACGCTGCACGGGGAACCAGTATGTCGTGGCACACATTGCCCCAGCGCCGGCTCAAAACCAAAAGATTTCATGCATTTACCATGAGAATAAACCAGAAAAAAAGCATCTCCTGTTTTACTACGGAGTGTGATTTTTGCCCAAAGAAAGGAGCGATATTGCCAACCACTCTGCAGCAAATTAAACACAGCTGGACGCAGGTAACATCACCCCGGCTCCAGCAGTAACATGGCAATTTTATTTTTTGGGGATGAAAAGCAGGCTGCAAGCAGCTGCTTCTGGAAAAACTCTGCCCAAGACCAAGGTTGGCTTCAAAGGTCAATCCTCACGGCCACTCATCTTGCACCGTGGGATGAAGAACGCCCTGAACTCATCCGCACCAGCACTGCTGTGGTGGTGGGACGGGCAGGGCAGGAGGCACCGCACCGGGGGCACAAGGGCTCTGCCGAGCCGGGGGCTGGCCAGCCCCGACACAGGCTGATGGAAAGGCTTCATGAATCTGAAGCGATAAAAAAGAAATCTGCTGCTGGACTCCTTTCTCCTGATTTTTTGTTTTTTTATTACGGAGGACATTGCAATGAAAATGGGATTTTTATCAATTCCTTGTTCCCCGAAGGCAGCTATAATCCCTCTCCAACTGTTGCGGCGCTCATTTTCAGGCACCAAACAGAACAGCGGCGGCAGGGGGGAGGCACTCAGGGGTTGGGGTTGAAGGTCTCTCCACGCAAGCGCCCTCAGTACCGCAGGGCAAGGGGTGGTGATGCACGGCAAGGGGTGGTGATGCACACACGTGCTCCGACCTGGCAGCACCCCATGCACCCAAAAACACGAGTTGGGCTCCGGGGTGAAGCAGGACACGCTGCTTCATCCCAGGCTGCTCCGGTGGCTCCCCAGGCTGGGAGCCCTGGCTCGGGGCCATCCCTGGGGGCCAGCACAGCCCTGGGTAACGGTGCGTGTGTGCACCGCGGGAAGGTGGCACAGGGCGAGCGCGGCCGAGAGGAGCCAGGGAGCAGCAAGGGGCCCGTGCCGTGCCCGCGTGCAACCCTACCGACAGCAGGTGGGGGAGCGGGCCCTGCCCCACAGCCCGCTCCCGGAGCGGGGAGCCCCTGCCAGCAGCCATGTGCTGTGCGGGGGCCTGATCCAGGCTCTCCCCGCGGGGGCAGAGGGCTCTCGCTCGGTGCTGTCCCAGGACAGGCGTCCCCAGCCGCGGGCCCTGGGCAAGGACACGCTCATCCCCCGAGTCACCTTCCCGCTGCGTCTCCCATCCGAGGTCTCGGCAGCATCGCGGATGCGCGGAGCAGCCCCAGCCCTGGCCCCACGCTGCTCGCGGCCGGGCAGCCGCACCACTTGCTCTTAATAAAATAATAATAAAAAAGATTAAAACCCAGAAAGAGAAAAAGCAACGGAATAACACGCTGTGTTTTGTGCGGCTTATTTGTTTTGCAACATTGGAGATTGACACTCATGAGTCCGCTCCTATAATTGCTTCTGCTGATGAATCTGGATTGTTTAATTAGAGTCTGCGCATGGAGCTCATCGCTAATGGGTAATCACCAATCTGATGCCAAGGATATCCTTCTTCCCCAAGAAACTTCTCTGTCTCTGAGTGCAGCTAGTCCTCCCCATGGCGGAACCATTGCTCTTTCAGAAGGGTTGGCTGGTCCCGTACACAACTCCTTGGTGCCACGAGCAGTAAAGGACCAACCTCGTGCTTATCAGCTCCCTTAAAAGCAGAACAACCTACCACTAATGTCAAGTCAAGGCCAACCACCGCTCCTGGCAGCGGGTACTGCCCAACAGACTTGGCTCACGAGGCACCACGCACACACAAACACCCAACATTGAAGGGTTTTTGCTCTCCGGAGAAGGCAGTTTGCTTTTCCCCAGTGGAAGAGTGGTGGTCCCGGGGCCACAGCAGCCCTTGCCCCCTCCCCGCAGCGCCGGCGCGGGGAAACGCGTGCGGTGCACTTACTGCGAGAAGGAGGAATCCCCGCTGAAGTCCTCGGCGTGAGGCCTACAGAGCGAGAGCATCACAGGAGGTGAGGGACACGTACAGCCGCCGGGCAGGAACCGGCCGTGCCCCGGGGAATGCCAGCGCCGGAGGGACAAACAGCCGCCCACGTGCTCGGCCGGGGGCTGCGCCGCGCCTGGGATGTGTCCCTGCGAGGTCCCCAGGGGAGGTGCTGGGCGCCCGTGATGCTCTGGTGGCTTTGCCAGCATACGGCCCCTTTAAGGACTCAGTTCCACGGATAAAAACATTTTTTATGCTTTTTTGGGGTTTTTTTAATGAGTCTTGCAAACTGTGTCGCTGCTCTGTCTCAAATCAGTGTCCTGCTTTCTGCGGGGAAATTGGATTTTGAAAGGTGCCGGTTTTAGGGACCTAACACTGCACTTCTAGGCACACCTTCACCGGGCTGGTTTCATACAGACGGGTGATGACCAGAGAAGGGAAAACAAAATAAAATAAAAGAACAGAAAGGAGCGATGAGGGTAACATGGGGGGTCATGGCAGGGGGAGAAAGAAAAACACAGAAATGTCTGGGAGCGAGTGGGAGGCGAAGGGACCGGCTCTGCAAGCAGCACCCACAGCGCCCGTGCTCGTGTACTGTACATCCCACAGACAGACAGACAGACGGAGCTGTGAAACAAAGCAATTGCAGCTGCGAAGGAAAAAATTCCCTTCGCAAAACCAACACTCTTTTCAAGATGTATCCATCCCCGCGGACGGTCACGGGTCCCCGTCACCGCGGGTGTTAGCTGAGACGGCTCCCGGAGCGTGCCGGAGCCCTCCCCTGCCGCCCAGTGTTCAGCAGTGCCCTCCCTCCTTTCCTTATTTAACGTGAGACTGGGCAATTGAGAAATATATCCGAAGCAAAAGGGGCAGTCGCAGCTCATAAAGGTTTTTCTTTTATCCTGCTTTGTGCTTTATGAGTCCACAGCACTCCAATATATTTCAAACTAAATAAAAGCAATAAATTCACATTTCAATTAAAATGCGAGTCCAAAGGAAAGCTAATTCATCCCTCAGCTACAAGGCACACAGAGCAGCCTCCCTGCGACATGATTTAGTTTGCTGCTACTACTCTTCTTTTATTTTCCGTGCGAAGGCTGCAGGAGCCCATCGCTGAAACGCCTGCGGGGAGCACAGGCTGTGCCGACCGGAGCCGCCGTCCCGGGTGACAACGGCAGCAACGTCCCCCCACATCAAACCCAGGAGACCGGCGGGAGATGCTCAATTCGGGAGAGATGCTCAATTCGGGGGAGATGCTCAATTCGGGAGGGATGCTCAATTCGGGAGGGATGCTCAATTCGGGAGGGATGCTCAATTCGGGAGGGATGCTCAATTCAGGAGGGATGCTCAATTCAGGGGAGATGCTCAATTCGGGGGAGATGCTCAATTCGGGAGGGATGCTGGGGGCCTTGAGGGGGGGAGCCAGGGAGCCGGCGCGGGGCTGAGGGGCTCTGTTGGACGCGAGGCTCCCATCACCCCGCTCCCCAGGAGCCGGCGGCTGCTCGCCCAGCCTGCTCGCCGGCCCTCCCCGGGGCAGGAGGGGCCGGGGCTGCTTGCGGGGAGAGTCGGGGGCTCCCACCTCCGCTCTGGCCGAGCCTCTGCCACCGCTCCCGGCCTCCCGGGAGCCCCCGCGGGCAGCCCAGCACCCCCAGCCCGGGTTTGTGCCCCCGGGGCTGCACAACCCAGCCTTGCCCACAAATAACCCACTTGCGGAAAGCAAGCCGTTGACCTGCCGTCTTCCCCCTCTGCCCGGCTAATTTTTAGCTTGCTCGTGCGACCGTCATGGGGCAGTGAGTGCACACCCAGGGCGGTCTCTCGTGCCACCTCTCCCAGCGATCACGAGCCCCGGGGTGGGCTATCAGCTGCGCCGTCCCTCGGAGCAGCCCTGGCACTTATTAATGACAAACAACCCAGACTTTCTCCAGCTGCAAACGAGAGGCAAGCGCAGCCCCGGGAAGGAGCCCCGCCAGCTCAGCCTCCCTCCAGCCAAATTGGATTATCCCACATGAGCAGCAGGGGCTGTTCAAGCCTCTCCACTCGCGTTGGGTTTTGCACAGGAGCCTTTTACGCCTCACGGAGACATTTATGGGAAAGAAACAACAAATGATTTGGTTTTCTCTTAACATACTGCCAGCTGGCAGCCGGGAAGACTGTACAAACCGGGGCTTATTTCAGACACAGCTCTCCAAGGCAGAAGAATGTTCCTGAAAACCAATGGTACATTTAATCACGCAGCTCAGTGGGGTCCTGCAGACCCCAAAGGTCTGGTGTCACCGTGGGTCCCAGGGCACCGGGATGAGCCAGTACAATTCCCAGGACACCTTCCCCAGATGGGCAAGCCACGGGCTCACGAGGCAAACATCTTGTTGTAAAAAGGCACCATGAATAAAAGGGACTCCAAAGTGATGGACAGACCATAAACCTCCCCAACAGCGGCTTTGGCCACTCTGTGCCCTGGTTAAAGCACATGAGATAAAATAGTAACGAAAAAGTGCTCTCGGCTTCCAAATGAATGAACAGCTTTATGCCGATCAGAGGGGGAAGAAGCGACCCTGAGATGTCACACTGAAAGCTCTCCTTCCCACCAGGCACCCAAATGCTCATGAACAGTCTAAATGCTGAGAAAATATGGATTTTTTTTTTTTTTAAGAAAATTAAAAATCACTCCAATTCTCATCTGAAAAGGGTTGTTTTCCAGACCCCAAAAACTTTTTGGAAGTTTCAACTTGGAGAGTTTGGTTCATTATGGAAAGGCCACATTTTCTGCAGGGAGAAGGAAGGTCGGACAGACCCATGGGATGCTCAGCGCTGCCCCGCAGCCGAGCCGTCCCCGCTCCCCCCGGAGCTCTCTGCCAGGCACCAGCCCCAACCCTGGGCTTCGTGCCTGGCTCCGGTGACCGGCCCCGCACCGGCCCCGGCGGAGCTGCTAACCCAGCACCGGAGGGGCTGCACGAGCATCCTCCTTCTGCTGCTCCTCACAAACTCCACCGAGCCTTTGGGGACGCTGCCGTGTCACTTATCTGACAATTAATCCAGGTTAACTGCTAGAGGGGATTAGCAGAATGGCACCAACCCGTTTGTGCACAGTCTCACTTGAAAGGAAGCGTAGATTTACACTGTACTGAATAAAAGCCATTTAACTGAGTCAGAAAGGTTACACTGGCTTTTAATGCATTTTAGATAACGTCTACTTTAAATTCACTTTTTTATTTCATCCAGATCTGCCTCCCTGAGCATCCCTGTGCAGACAAACCTCAAGTCACCTCATTCCTACCACGGAAGATAACTACGACACAGGCAGCGAGCCCGACCTTCGCTCCCCTCCGGAGTCCAGGGTCTGGGAGAGAAGAGCCGTACCCGGCCAGGGAAAGCCGAGGCCCCTCGTCCTGGCGCTGCCAACCATTAAACCACGACACCAGGCTCCTGGCTGGCACAAGCATCTCCCGGAGAGAGGGGCAGAGCAGGGAAGGACGAGAGAAAGGAGAGGAGCAGAGGGGGAAGAAAATTCCCTGCTACAGAGACAGGTCTGCCATCGTGGTTCAAGCTGCAGCCCCTTACAAGATGGAAAAGTTTTATTAGAAGGTGAAGAGACAATGGCGTATCTATTATTAGAACAAAAGCCACTAATAAACCTTGCTTATGTAAAAAAAGAGAGCAATCACCTGCCCACCCATGCTACGCAGCAGCTCCTCGGCTGAGCAGCCACCTTTTCACCCCGTCCTCCTCCTCGGCTCCGGCTCCAGCACAGCCAGCAAAGGCAGCTCTCCCAGGGATGCGGCAGCACCCCGAGCCCCGCTCCCCAAGGATTCGGGCTGCAGACCCGCTCTCCTCCGGTCTCCCCGGAGCGGGGAAGGCAACCGGCCCCGAGCCCCAGCTCTCCTCCCAGCTCTGCCAGGGCGCTGCGGGGTCTGGGTGGCATTTAGCTCGGCCGCCTCATGCAGATAATTTGAGGCTAAACACTCTCCCTGGATTTAAGGTGCTCGGAGATGCTCAGATGGAGGAGAGAGCAGCAAAGCACGGCGGCAGCTCAGCTGAGCTCGCAGAGGTCTGCTCCCTCCCAGCAAACTCCCTGCCAGCTCCGCACCTTCGCCGCTGTCCCTTGATTTTTCTGGGAGGTATTTTGGTAAATGAAGGGTATTAAAAATTCACTTCTGGTCCTGCAGTTCCTATTACTTTCAAGTAAAAAAACAATCCTGTATTGACTAAAAGCCCCTAGAAGTTACAAAGACACAAGTAATGACCTGCCAACACCACACTCGGCTTCAGGCTGCCTAATAACCACTTGCAAGGCTCGGAGGCGTTTCGGAGTCTCAGAGCTGGAGGAGAGAGCTGTCAGGTTTAGCGCCCTTTAGCCCCTGGTCTCAAAACTCCTCCAAGACAGGGGCAAGGTAAGGGGGTTAAGACGAACCAAGTAAGGTAACTGCTCGGGAAGGCTTCCCGAAGCTGTGTTCATCCTCTAAGATGCACCACGGTTCCTACCATATTGACAGTGAGAAACTCATCCCCAGAAATAGCCTGATGTGAGAAGGACAGATGGGAGGAGACGAAAAAAGAAAGTAAAGAGGGGGAGAAGGAACGAGCAAGAGGAAGGAGAAAGGGAGAGGAAGATGCACGCGTGCGAGAGGGGAGGGCGTGCTGAGAGCCGGGGAAGGGCAGCCCCCCTCCCCGGCTGCGGGACGGGGCAGGGATGACCCCAGGGAAGGGCCTCGAGCCCCCAGCACCCCGGCTCCGGGGGAAGCCCAGCAAGCTGTGCTGGCGGGCAGCCGAAAAAGCCACCGGCTGCCCCAGGCACACGCTGGCGGCTGGAGAAGTGCCCCAGGAACAAGCCCTCCCGCCGGCGCACAGCAGCACACCGGCAGCTCCTCCTCCCTCCAAGCACCACCTCAAGGGCTCTTCTTTAATCACAGAGGTAGCTTTCCTTGCCGTTCCTCTGCAAAACCTGCACAGCAACTGCAATATAGGAAGTTTAGAAAAAAAACAAGGCACGATGCCAAAAAAGCAGCATTGCCCGCTGCAGCCAGACGAGCCGTTCCCAGCCCAATGCCCGGCTGCAATTACCTTCCAGAGCGTTTCGGCTCTTCCAGAGGGGTGGGCACTGCCAAGCCTGGGCACTGGGCTCTGCCTGCTGGGCAAAAAGGCTCTACAGATGCTGAGGCTGCTCCGACGCCCACCCCCCTGCCTTTCCTAAGGAGCTAAAGGAGTCGCTGCGGTCCCGTCAGGGCGGCTGAGCCTTGCGCAGGAAGGACCGTGCATGAGCTTGGAGGGGGCTGTGAGACCCCGCTCCATCGCAGCCCGCACAACCCCAACAGCCGGGCGGGCAGCGCTGGCACTGGGGCCCGCTCGGAGGGACGGCCGTGCCCGGCACCCCGCTCTCACCACAAGCAGGAAAACCTCCACTGGAGGAGGAGGAGGAGGAGGAGGAAGGTGCTAATCCCCACGCCCTGATGGGACCTGACTGGAAATGAAGGACCTAAAATAAACAGAGCAAAAGCCCAAGTGCGTATTTCGAGTGTAGGCATCCTTAGGTTAGGCGCTTCGTCTGCATGTCAGCGCCTATGTAGGGCACCGAGATTTTCAGGGGAGCTGGCGGCTCACCAGCAGCCGTGGGAGGAGCGCTCAGCGCTTCCAAAACTCAGCCTGTTCCCCTCAGGCGCCCGGCTGCAGCGCTGCCAGCGCGGGGGTTGGCATCGCCCCACGCCGGGGCTGCAAACGCTTTCTGCCCGAGTGTGCCTGGGGACAGGGATTTGAGGGAGGGGACCACGGAGATGGGACCAGCCACCGAAACACATCCAAAACCTGCAGGAGGGAGCTCAGAGCTGAGCCCTGGCTGGGACACGGTGACGCGGGTCTTGTCCCCGCGCAGAGGAGTGGGCACAAGACGGGGAGGATGAGCAGAGCTCGGGGGCCGCTCCAGCGCAGCGCTGGGACGAGCACAAGAAACAGCCAGGCTCAAGCCCCCACGCCGCAGATGGGATGAAATCGCTGGCTGTATTTACGAACGGCTCTGTTTAGCGCGAAGGATGGCAGCTGTCAGCTCGCTGTGCTGGCAGCCGGGATCCGGGATCGTTTCCTGTTCATCGGGATCAAGCAGTGCATTTCCATATCGCCCTTATAACGGAGTTCAGCAGTTGAGCACCCTGCCCGTTTTTTGCAGTGGTCCTACGCTGAAAACACGCTCAGCGTCACACAGCAATGCCCGCTGCTACGCGGGAAAGAAATGCCCGGGTTAAATGGGGTGCGAGCAGTGCCTCCCCCCACCAGAGCCGCACGACGGTGCCTGGAAGAACAACCCAAGGAAACCACGGGCTGCGAGGAGAGGCGATGCTCAGCGGGCACCTTCCCACGGGGACGCTGGGCAGGGACCCGCAGGCAGGCTGGGTGGTTGGACCCCAGCTCCGAGACCAGCCCGCGGTTTGGTCCCTGCCGGGGGAAGGCTCGGAGATGCCGTGTTCCCGCCTGGGCAACCATCGCAGAGCGTCAACACCCCGTCAGCAAACAGCCGCCCGGCACAGCGAGCCCTGACGTGGACTCAGCGCTCTCCGTACAGACACCCACTGCCAGAAATACGTCCCCCGAGGGGCTGCCCAGCCCGAGGGAAAGCGGATCGAGGCCAAAGCACTTTGTAAGTGAAACCCTCTGGACCCCCGGGGTCTCTTTCAGGTCTTCTCCGTGAAGGCTCCCGCCGGACCCTGCCCGCAGCGACGCCGGCTCCTGCCCACCCCAGGGACACGCGGCAGCGCCGCCTTCGCAGCCTGGCACAGACAGTCCCGGCTCAGAAAGGAGAAGCGCAGGAGCTAGGTCTGGCCCAGACGCAGAAACCCTCCCAGAACCAAACCACCGCGGCAGCCCCGGCTTCACGCACCGGCCGAGCGCAGCGGCGGGGGCCGGACTCTGCTGGCCGGGGCAGGGCTGGGCTCCCCTCACCCAAAGCTGAAGCGGCAAACCAGCATGTGCTATTCACCAAAGACAGAGATACGTCTCCAAAAGCTCTTTGTTGGAAAAAGCTTTTGTTAAAGAAATGTTAAAAAAAAATAAAAATTAACTGTTAACTTATTATCCCCCCCGGCAGGGATTCAGCATCACGGCCCGGCAACGGCTCGACAGCGGGGGGAATTGCACCCGGGCACTTGCTGCTGCGACCTGCTGCAGAGGCCATCACCGGGAAACCTGGCTGCAAGGACAGAGTGGTGGTAATGGTTTCAATGGCCAGGCTGGACCTTTCCACGGTCCACTTGTGTGCGAGTGTCCGGTGATGAAAACACATTTAGCGAGACCTGTTTGTTAACGCCTGGCTGCCCCTTGGGGGAACAAACATCGATTGGTCAGAAAAGACATTTTCAGACGCGTTTGGGTGACCTCCTCACTCCCCAAAGTGCTTTACCTCCAAAAAACCTTGCATTAAACTCGCCCTAGCAGAGCGCTGCTATTTCTCACTGAGTAGATTCCAGCCACTTTGTTGACTGTAACATGGCTGAAGCAAAGTCCCATTTATTCCTGCCAAAAATATCTGGAACAGAGAGACAAGACGAGGCTGTGGGAGGTGGGACTGTGCAAGGAAAGAAAGGGAGGGAAGGACCTAACTGCTGCCCTGGGGTACCTGAGGGGTGCGGTGCCGTCAGCCTCCCCGGGGACGCACGCAGGAAAAGGACAAGAGGGAACAGGCACAAGATGGAGCAAGGGGAAAATTATTCCCCCAGAGAGGGATCAAAAGCCCTGAACCAGGCACCCAGAGAGGCTGAGAGATCTCCAGCGTGGGAGATGTTCAAAACTCAGCTGGACTGGTCCTGAGCCAGCTGCGTCGACTTTAAAGTTAGTCCAGCTTTGAGAAGGGCTTGGACCAGAGCCCTCCAGAGGTCCCTTCCAACCTCAACTCTTCTGCAATGCTCCTTTTCTTCCCCAAACCTCAGCAGTTCAGATTTTGGCTATCGGCAGCTCAGCAAACGCGACTCAAAGAGGCGAGGGTGGGAATGCGGGGCAGGGAGGGCACACGCAGCCCTGCCAGCCTCTGCCCTCCCAGGGCTTAGGGCAGAGCTTCAAAAGCAGGTACCTTAAGGGAGGTTTGCAATCCCTTAAGAGTATCAGTGTGCCCCAGGACGGGTCGTGGTCAGAGCTTCCCCTACTTCCAGCAGAGCTGCATAAAAAGGACATAATTATCTTGCAAAAATGTTTGTGTTTTTAAACCCACATCTCCGGTATTACAGAGGGATCCCCAGCCCATGAAATGGGACCCAAACACAGATATTTACATGTCCTCACGCGTGCCAGCAGCTTCCTCCCAAACACAGAGCCGCTCGACGGAGAGCACAGCGCAGCATTTGGCTTTTCTGTGACTTCGTTCCCTATCACACCTTTCTCTTTCAGATTCCCCCCCAACACAAGCCACACGGGACCAACCTGCCTCAGGAAAAGCCCAGCTCGTAGGGGAAAGGCTCAGCCGTTCACGGCTTGCTCCAGCCACATGGCTGCTGCGTGCCAGGAGAGGGCCAGTGCCCAGGCGGCAGGGCTGGCAGCAGAGCCGGCCCTCCCCGGAGCAGAGCAGCCCCTGATGTACAGAATTAGCTCCGAGCATCTTCAGCGGAGCTAATTCCACATGGGCAGCCTGGGCCGGTCCCATCCCATCCGCAGCTCCCCAGCCATAGGAAAGTGTCCCCGTCCTGGATGCCCAGGGCCAGCCCTGAACTGCCCTTTTTGCCTCCAGGTGTGGGATAACACATGGCTGTGGAGTGGTTTCTCTTTGGATGAATTCAAATCCTTTCCTCCTGTTTTGACTGAGAACCCCTAAAAAGCTTTGAGATGCTGCAATGGCTAAGAGACAGAGTAAGGAGGTAAATAAAGTAGGTGAGAATAAACTTCACTGGCTTCAGTCGTCCAGAGAATTCATTTGTATCCCTGAGAACATCCTGTAACACAGCATCTTCTTCCACCATCACCTGGTAATTTCAATCCTAACTCCCAGTGACAATTGTCACTGCTGACTTGATAACGCTGCTGGTGTCTGGCTCTGGAGGAGACGAAGCATCTCAAACACACTATTCACCATTTCCAGAGCAATCTTCCTGCCTTTGTTGCTTGCATACGCAAGTGAAAGAGAAGCGCAGAAATCTTAATCTTAATTGCCAACTCGATTGTTGGCAGCGCAGAGAAGGCGGCAAGCCTGGCAGTCGGGAATTCAGACACAGCAGGCGGCAGCTCGCAGGGCTCTGCCCACTGCCAGAGGAGCGTAAAAGTGTTACTTCTCTACCTCTCAGCAGCATCAGTTCCTTACAACAAGGCTGCAGCAAAACACTTGAAATTCTAGTGAAACCCAGGGAATTGGGTTCTTTTATAAAGCCCTGAGGCACCCTGGTGTGCTCTGCACACTTGGCCTTCTGGCAAGAGGCCACTAAAATGCTGTAGCTATATGATTTTTGGAACCGTTGCCCCCTGTCCCCCCCAGATCCAATGATGTCTTGCAGCATCCCTCCTTTGCGCCCGCAGGAGACAAGGAGGGTCAGCCCTGGGACGAAGGTTTGGCTCCCTGGTCCTGGGCAGGAGCCCACCAAGCGCCTGAGCACAGGAGAGGAGAAGCCCCTCTTGCCTGGTTAACCACAGCTGCTTGGCGGTGGTTGGGATGAGTCTGGATGAGTCCCCCAGTTGCAAGTATGAGTCTTTTTCTAGCCCCGGTGCATCTGGATTTGAAGACTGGCCCTGTTATGAGGGGTACCTCAGCAGTACCTGAAGGGCACCGCGAGGAAGCAAGTCCGCTCCAAAGGCTTTGCCAACAGCAGTCTCCAGGACCTGCCTTCAGAGGTGTAGGTACCCCCAGAACAGGTCCATCTTTGATGTCTTTTTGAAGCAATGAAAGCAAGACACGAAACCAGAGTAAAAGCAGTCTGATCAACACGGGGAGCAGATTCAGATTGCTTGTCAAAACATGCTGAGACCACACAAGCTTCAGCAATTTAGTTCCAATGCACCCCCACGGTGCCCGTTGGCAGCTTTCCACACGTGTAAGCCCTTGCCTCGCGAAGTCAGAAGGCAACAACCCACAAGATCCAAGTGTCTTTTTTCCAGAGAACCAGCATCAGTGCCATCTGCAGAGCTGACACCCCACACAGCAGACCGAGACGCGCACTCGCAGTTCCGCAAGTACGCCAGGACTCTGCCTCCCGGACCTGTGCCCAGCTCGGCGCCGGGAGAATGACCAGCCGATGCTCCTGCCTTGCTCCCGCACACCTCCCTCCTCGGCTTCCCCAGTGGGGACCACATCTGCTAATCCTGGCTTGTTGCCATCTTCGCCCCAGCCCACCGGTGAGATACACCAAGATACTGAAGCTGAGGCGTTAATTCTTTCCCATCTAAAGCCAAATGAGTAAAATTCACCATGAGCAGCAGCTTTCCTACAGTGCTGATTTGCACTGGAAACGGGAGCTAGAAACAGCACCAACTGACGCCCTAGAAGATATACAGTACACAGTCACAGGTGAAGCAATTTTTGCCAAGAAGGAAGACAGCATGGATGGGCTGAAAGGCTGAATAGACGGGGGAAAATGAAACAGAAAATGGAATGGACAGAACAAGAACTGAACTACTGACATATGCATCCTCATCATAACTAGGGGACCTGGCTTCTTCTGAAACACTGTAATTCAAGCGCCGTGTAAAGCATTTTTATCCTCCTGAAAAACAGCTCATTTATTTCTGCACACATCAGCTGTGTGCTTGCAGAAAGAGGCTGCAGCATTTTGTATGGTAGCTTTTTTTTTTTTTTTTGCAGTTACAAATAAATTATTCTTCAGATGGAGGATCGAGCATCTCTTCTTCCATGCAAACATGGTGCTTGCACAGTGCATGCTGTGGCGTTAGCAGTGGAAATAAGCTTCAGTCTTATACTGCACAGACAAGGCGCAATACAAGTGAACAGTGTTGTGTGGCAGCCCCACAGTCTCCGGGGCCGTTCAGACATGCTTTCGGCATATAAAAAAACCCAAGAAGCACTTATAAAAAATTTAAAGGAACTGGCTTTCTTCTGCCCCAGCTACCTATTTCATAATACAACTTTGGAGCTGGCGTGGCTCTTTCACAGAGCTATCAGAAGGATTCGATCCACCACCCTCCAGCCCGTGGTGGCACTAATCCCTTCCCTCTCATTTAAAAGATAAAAGGTGCTGCCTCCCCCCCCCAGCAAAGCCCACGCACCACTGCAGTCCTGCAATACCTTTGTCCGACATCGCTCCCCAAGGATCCCATCCTCCGAGCCGGCAACAAGGGGCTCACCCCATGGACATCTTCTGTCGTCGCTGGTGGGACAGTTTTCACATGGGAATTGCTCTCTGAAGGGGAATTCTTCAGCTTGGCTCTCGCCATCCTGCGAGCTCCGGCCGCCCCTGTGACTTCCCCCTCTTTCCCCCCTGAACTCTCTCACACATCGCAAGCCTCACCGCACGCCGTTTAGGGCTGTCGGCACGTACCATCTCCTTCCTTCCCTCTCCCCAGCCACGGCTGCTCAGTGGAACAATCCTGCCCTGTACATTTATTTTGGTAGTGAGGGGAGTCAAGGCAAACTCTCCGGCCTTGCTGCCGCAACGAATTTGGTGCAAAATGACTGAGAAAACATCCACAATGCAGAAATCTCTGAAATGGCTTTGTTTAGTAAATAACGTGATTGCCTTGGCTGCCCCCTTTAAAAAAAATTATTGCATTGCTCTTATCACCAGAAGCAGGGCAGGGGCTGAGGGATTATTTTTTCCCCATCCCTGTTTTCAGCAGCAACGTGAGGGGGAGGAAGCTATTTTATCTTATTCCTCTGTGTGAAGAGCAGTGTGTGGACTGCGTGCCAGGGAATAGGCTCAGCGTGCTTGGCTCGCAGACACAAAGCGGTGGAACAAGGTCCCCTCCCAAACACAGCCGCTGTGCGCTGCGCAGGGAGGAACTCGCCGCTGCTCCCCTCCGAGCTGCCGGCGGCCACGGGGGCTCGATCACTGCTCACCTGGCCAGGCGCAACCACCCCCCCGGGAGGTGCGGGCTGCCTGTCCCCAAACAACCCAGCCTTCCCTCTTCAGGTGAGAACAAAAGCTGCTGCTCCTGGGACACGCTTGGCATCCGTTTCTCAAGACGTCAAACAGAAAAGGGGGTTCGCTGTGGCCAGGGCGGCCCCGAGCGGGAGCCAAGCCCGTGAGCCCCCGGTGTGCAGGTGGGATTGGAAAGGGGGGGTCGTGCATCCCACCCTCTTCTGGGGGTGCCACCAGTGCAGAGCTGCTCCGGCTCGTGCTTGGTGGCGGCCCCTCAACACGGAGCGTCCCCAGGCAGAGCCCGAGGCGGCCGCAGCCGCTCCCCGGGGCGCGGGCTCAGCACCACGGACAGCGGCGGCCCGGCCCCGCCCCGCGGAGCGCCCCAAGGCCGCCCACCCGCACCGCCCCACGGCACGGCAGCACCCACCGCCCCACGGCACGCCGGCACCCACCGCCCCACGGCATGCCGGCACCGCCCCACGGCATGCCAGCACCCACCAGCCCACGGCATGCCGGCACCGCCCCACGGCATGCCGACATACACCGCCCCACGGCATGCCGACACCCACCGCCCCACGGCATGCTGACATACACCCCCCCACGGCATGCCGACACCACCCCACGGCATGCCAGCACCCACCGCCCCACGGCATGCCAACACCACACACCAACACTAGCCCATGGTGCACCAATGCTGCCGCGTGGTGGGCCAGTGCTGCTCCACTGCACAGCACTGTTGCATGGCAATGCTGCCCCACTCTACACTTCAAATAAAGACTAAATTCACATGCTGATCACCAGTGAGGCATCATGACATGAAAAGCCAACACAAATAATTAAACTCCACCACAGGATTTCTTTGAAATGAACGTTACGTACAAAGACTCAAAATCTTGATACCTGGAAGAGTCTTCCCAAAGCCTGCCAAGGCCAGCCGTGCGAAGGCCGTCTGAGGTAAGGGCAGAAGCTGCCCTGAAATGGGAAATCTGGGATCCGAAGTACTTCACCTTCAGAATGAAAAGCTGACATTTTCCTCTGGCACCCGCTATGTGCCCTAACCCCGCCGCACACTTCCGTACCCCCTGAGGCTATCGCAGCACCCAGCACACCGTCCTGTGCCAAACTCGGAAGGAAAGGCCAGTCCTTTTCTTCCTCTCTCTTAAGGGAACTGTCAAGCGTGAGCTCTGCTCGCTGGTCCTCCCCCTGAGACTGGTGCCTGAAGGTGACTTACCCCATGACACAAAGGCAGTCGCTGGCTGATCCGTGAAGAGAAACCAAGTCCCGTCTCCTGTTAGCCAAACCCTTGTTTCCCTACTCAAGCATTATTTCTTAACGGGACTTCACCATAAGACATACTTTATTTCATAGAATCATAGAATGGTTGGGGTTGGAAGGGACCTTAAAGATCATCTAGTTCCGACCCCCCTGCCATGGGCAGAGACACCTTCCACTAGACCAGGTTGCTCAAAGCCCCATCCAACCTGGCCTTATTTCAGCATTCTGAAATGTAAAATGGATAAAAACCCACAGCTCATTTACTAATGTGCCAGTTTTCAGCACTCATTTAATTTCTCCTTTTGCCTCAAAATGATTCATTAGCTCAACACATTCATTTTCTAACAGAGTCGTTCCTTTCTGCTTCATGGTTTGATTCAGCTTCATTTTATTGGTATCCGTTTACTTCAGGGTGTTGTTCTCAAGCCCCAAATATAATTACTGCCGTCAGCCCTCTGGATTGGACTGTGCCCAGCCCAGGGCCTGACGAATCCTCCTGGACAACAGGAGTCACTGGGACTGGGGCAATCAGGTCTCTCTGTTAGGGAGCTATTTGCAAATTCTACATTCCTAATTCCAGAAGAACGTTACTTTCAGGATTGAGGTTTGATGTGAAAGTGGCTTATGCTTAAATTATCATCTCAGCACTAATGCCGTCAAGCAGCAGCACTGAACAGAAGAGGAATTAGGGAAAGACCTGGGGAATTTTAACAGAAAATGGAAACTCTCTTGTCATACTTTTGCTGTATAGAAGGTGACAAAAACCACATCAATGAACCCTTTGAGAAATTCAGTTCCTGCTCGCAGGAGCCTCTACACAAAGACGCCTTTTTGTTAAGCATTTAAACACAAACCAAGACACAAAAACCAGAAGAGAGGGGAGCGATCCAAGGCAGAGTCACGAGAAACTGCACACAGGGCTGCTGGTTTGAATAGCCATTTCCCTTCCAAGAGAGAAAAGAGGTGGCCTGATGCTGAGGAGAACCTCTCCACGCCTGGATAATCCCACAGAGCTGCTCAGATCCGCGTTGGGCTGCTGAAGCAATTCCTTTGCTGTAGTTCTGCCAGAAAAACATTCCTCTCTCAGGCGACGCAATGTGTTCCACACTTCACCTACAGACCTACAGCTCCGGCTGTGTCCCTCCTCCCAAGCCACCTCCCAGACAGGCACCGGGCGCTGTCGTGTCAGTAAAAGCAGCTGAAGGAGGAAGAGTATGGCAGGAACTCGGAGCAAAGGCAACCCGGAGCTGTCTGGGTCACTGAGCCAGCAGCAATGCAGGAAAAGCACCCTGGTCCTCTCGGCTGGGAGACGGGAGGCCAGGGCACTGATGGGAAAAAGGAAAAATAAAAGCACTCGCGTGCTGGGTTGTTGGTGGGGTACGTCGCTGTCTGCCCAAGGGTGAAGGATCACACTGAAGGGATAAAGCCCCTTTCCTGTAACTCAGAAAGCAGCAGGTCCCCTGTGCTGGTGATGCCCATTCACGGCTGCTATATGCTCACCCAGAACTCAAATAATGCAACAAAAAAATGCATCACTCAGTACATCCAAGACATTCATTTGTGCTGGGAAACTGCATGTTCCTGGAAAGAGCCATGGCTGTAAATGTAACCCGAAGTACAGCTCGGTGAGTCGGCTCTGCGGGGACACGTTGTGTTTCCACCCATGGTATACAGGGGTAAGCTGCACATCAAACACCGTGTTTGTACAGTCCTCCAAGGGAATCCAGGAATGAAAATCAACAAAACACAACTTTGGTAACATCAAAGTCTGAATAAGAATTCCTCTAGGCCAGAAACATTTGCCCGGCTCACTGAGTGCCAACCATCTGACCGTAAGCCAGGAAATCGAGGTTTAATTTTAGTTTGAGAGCCCATTACAAACTGCTGATTTCTCATTTCAACGTCTGCATTATGCAGAGACCACTGCTGTGCCGGGGGCTGGAGAGATGGCTGGGAATTGCTGAGCAGCAGTTGCAGTGGTAATAATATTTCTGAAAATAACATTTAGAAAGAAGCAGATTTTTTATTAGTTTTAATTGAATCTGCAGCAACTGCATTGTTAAACATTCTTTTATCTAGGTAACTTTCAGTCCCAACTGCCAAAACTCCTTTTAAACACCTATTTAACTTATTATGAATAAAGCTTGACCTAGCCCATTATAACTAGTTGATGAAACAGGACGGGGTTGGGGTTTTTTCAACTTCTGGCAAACAAACCTGTTATGTTGAGACACAACCTGGCAGTGTTAGTGTGCAGAGCTTTCTGTAAGAAAAGCCAGTTTAATACCATTAAAAATCTTGAGAAGTCACCCTGAAAGGCACCGACTATGTAAAGATACTTCCAACAACCACAAAAGGTAACTTGTGTAGGAGAGCACCTTCTGCTAGAAAACATCTGCGTTCATGACCCCGTCAGCATCTCACGAGAGGCTTTATCAGCCACCGCAGAGCTGCCGCTCTACAGGAGGGGCTGCGTTCATGCAAACAGCGGTAATTCGAGGGACTGACCCTGAGCTGAAAAGTCATTAAGGCTCATTATCACCTCTCTAGCGAAGGTCCAGTTCCGTGGACCCACTGGTGAGCTGCTCTAGGACAACCCCCTTCCCCTTCGGGCTGCCGCCCGGCTCCCGCGGAGCAGAGCCCTGCCCGGCCCTGCCGGCTGCTCCGCGTCAGGCTGGTCCGTGCTTGTGCTGCCTTTCCAGGGCAGTCCTGGCCTCCCTTTGCTTAAGAACAAACTCCAAGGAAAAGCAAGATCCCACACAACTGCATTACCACCACAAACACTTCTCTATTTCAAGACCCCCACAAACGTAGTAGCGCGACATCAACGGCTTAATAAACTCCAGCGCGCTACTAACACTTTGACAAACATTACAGACCTCTGGCCCAGCCGTTTGCTGAAGTGTTTTTCAAGAAGTGCACACGTGCCGGTTTTGCCCTTTAGTCGCCGGGAAATGCCCAACATTGTCACCAGGCACTTTGCAAAACAGCTTCTCAAAACCTGCCCATGTTTCGAGGTTGCCAAGGCTCACGCACAGCCCTGCAAAAACAACCCCACGCCCCACTGCGAGGCTTCTGCAACTCATAAGCACCGATCCTCGTAAAGCAGCGCTATCTAAGCACCGGCAGAAGCATCGCTCTTCAACAGAGTTGGGTGGAAATGTCAGGTTTTTGAGGAAATGCAAAGATTTTTTTGTGTGTTTACTAATTGTTCTCTTTTCCAGTGGGAAGTTAAAATCACAGAAGACAGAGCTTCTGCTTCCTCACTAGAATATTTTTTCCTCTGACATTTCCAGTTAAATAACAAATTCGTCAAAAAGAAAAAAATGCAAAAAAAACCCTGTTGATGCTCCGTCCTCTTTCTTTGCGTAGGACTCGGCCCTTCTGTCCCCGTGGGGTGCCAGCGCTGCACCTCCACACAGGGACGTGGTGGGAGCACAGGGACACACTCAGAGACCCCCGAGACCCCCAGGAGCCCCTCGCCTGCTCCCCTGAACAGCACACCACGCACAAGACTGGCCCAAGTAACTCTTTTCCAAACAAGACGGGTCCTTCTGCCCATACCTTTGACTATCGATCAGTCGGTGGAGTTGCAGTTAATGAGAGGGTTGAATCCAAAGAGTTTCAGTTCCTTTTACAGTCAAAAATACAATACCAATACATTGATTACTTCAGACTGCAAAGATATTAGAACATAGAGATGCTTGGGAGTCCTCTCTGGACAGCAAGGATGTGCGTATTTATTAATAAAAGTGCTTAGAAAATACTCTTTGTATTGATCCAGAGTCAATTGAAAAACTTCTCTCCATTTTCTTTCCATTAGCCTGGAGAGGAAGGTCCTCTCTGGCGCATGGCCACCAGCATGGGAGCAGGACCTCGGCACTCAGCTGCTGTGGAGAGCCAGCAGATCTTTCTCGGAGATGAATGTGCAATGAAAATCAGGGTTTCAAAGAAACAGATGATCAAATCCTTCCCTAAAGGGGCTGGGGGAAAACCAGGGATGGATGGTGACTCCTCCCTGCTGTTCAGAGACGTGCATACAGGTGACCCGGGGCTTCCCAGAGGCTGCTCCCCACAAGAGAGACGTGGACCCCCCGAGCGGCCAGACCGCTGCTCCACGCCAGGTTAGGGCCAGGCAAATCCATAGGAGCACATTGCAATTCAAAGTTCTTGCAGACGTGGTCTGCATTTAAGCCCCTGTAGCGCTCTGCATCTGATGGATCGCAGCTCCTACCTTCCCCTCTCCTGCGGTGCCTGCGAGCAGAGCCCTCAGCAGCAGATTGCCAAAGATAATGGGAGGGTTTCCCAGGACTTCGGTTTTCTTTGAGGTGAATCCATGTGTTGGCATCTCCATAAACAGAACCAGTAATGGGCTGTAAGCAGCAGGGCAGCGACTGAGAAAGCATCTCAGAGACTCTCCCACCTGCGTTCACGGTGCACAGAGGCATTATTATTCACCTTGTGCATTACCGTCACACCAAGAGGTCCCAGCCAAAACAAACCTCTTTTCCTGCGAAAAGAACCCAGCCCTTTTCCCCTGCAAGCCTGCAGGCTGAAGAGAGCCAAGATGCAAGAGGGGGATGGAGAGCAGGACGGAGAAGGAGGAAAAAAAGCCCAACCCTCAGTGACTTCGCAGGAGCTTGTTCAGAAGTTCTGGCCTCTTTGAGCCTCCAGCTAAGAAACTAGAAAGAGCAATTATTTCAGTGTAATTTCTCCATGCACTGTGTGGAGCGCACCGAGACCCAGGGGACATTCAGGAGCTGGGAGAGTCTTCCCAAGGAACGAGGCTCTGAGCGGCTGGAGAGGCGACGTGCAGCAGGAGCACTACACCTGGGACCAGGGCAAGAGCAGCTCTCTGCAGCGCCTGCCCACCGAGATCTGGGGCCCCAGCGAGTAAACGCTGTGCCCTGTCTTGCATTGTCGAGGCTGCACCTCGAATCCTGGGNTTTCTCTTCCCTCTGCCTTGGCAGGGTTAATGCCTTTGCACCACAGGCACTGACAAGTTCCCCGAGAAGCCGTCAGATGGGTCTACACCACTGAGTTCTCCTTTGTATCTGGGGCTCTTTCCTGACGTTTGTCTTTAAAAGGCAACACCATTCATATGAAAAGTTGATTAATTCCACTTGTTATAATTATTCTCACAAATAAAATCCAGCTCTTTCCCCCTGTGAACACGGGGGATAATGGCCCTTACCCTTCTCAGTAAAGCCTTTCAGGTCCAGGGGTGAGAAGCTCTGTACCAAGCGCTACGTGCTATTATTAAATTGTTGTTAAAAGCATTTCAGGAAAAGTTCACAAACTGCAGGGATTTCTGTCATCACAGCGGCTGCCCGGGACGGCAATTGGGCTGAGCGGTTACTGCCAAAACCACAGCCGTCCCGAAGCGCCTGCCTCCGTTCGGAGTCTCCAGCGGAGCACAGCCACTGCAGGCGATGCCACCGCTGCAGCCACCTCCACCTTTGGCAGGGTGTCACCTCGGGGGGTCTCCCCCTGCCCCGCTCTGCGGGGCCGTCTCCCACCCCGCTGGGCTGGGGGGGCGGCTCCATCCCCCCGTGCACTTCTGGAGGGTGCTCGGCACCACGGCAAACCAAAGAAACCCACCAAGGGGAGAGCCTGGAGCAGGGGAACACCAATATTCACCAACACCGTCACAGCTGCGGGAATCTTTGGCCAGCCGGTGCCGCACCAGACACCAGGCACTCGAAGGCGCCTGAAGGATTTGCATGACACAGGCAGAAATTAACTGGCTGCGGTTTATTGCCTCGTTTCCCCTATTTAGTCCTGGCAGCTGAATCAGGCAATGGCACCTGGCAGCAGCTCACTGCCTTGCCCAGCGTCTCTTCAGCAGAGTTTGGGAGAATTCTCTAATAAACTGGAGCACTGGAGCTTCAGGGAAGAGGAACACTTTCGAAAACATGGAGGAGAGCATATTTAGCAGCAGCGAGAGAGCTGGAAACAGAAGGAAGCCTTTGAAGAGCTGGGCTGATGGAGAGAAATGGAAAAATTATGTAAAGTAAGAGAATACATACAGAGCTTGCAGGCAGGCGGCAAGTCTGGAGGGGGACATTGTGTCTGACAGCTGAAGAGCCTTTAATTTCTCTCCTCTTCCCCAAGATCTCTGCATTAACATTTCAAACGTTAACAATTTCAAAATGTTAGCGTTGAGAAGAAGGGAGAGCATCTCCCTTACAGACCCAGGACTTCAGAAACTGCCCGGTAATGGGCAGTCGTGCTCTGCGGCTTCCCTCCCTCCCGGTGCGCCGGGCAGTGCCGGCGCCAGCCCCAGCCCCCCGCTGTTCCGACTGCTGGGGGGGCTCGCCCGGTCCCCCCACGGCTACACCGTGGCCTCGCGGATGGATGTGGGGGACTTGCTCGCAAGCGGCTAGCCCGGAGGGGGCACGGCAGGTCCCCCTCGCCAAGTAACTCCCCAGCTCCCCGGAGAGCTGGCGAGAGCCATTATATAACTGCGACGCAAGAGCCTCGCCGCCGAATCCCAGAACTGTCATCGCAGCCTTTGCAAACCCATTTTTACCTCTCTAAGTGTGGCTCATCAGCCACGAACGCGAAAGCTGCAAACCCAGTATGTTAACTTGGGACCGCCTGGCAGGGAGAAGAAGAAATAGAGCAGACCCGAGCAGATGCTGAACAAACATCCCTACAAAGCCACGGGACTTTCGACAACAGTTTCCTATTTCTATGGTGCATTTTACAAGCTTACAAGCAGAGCAATGACACCCTGAAGCTTTACAGTAGCCTCGTAGTCTCTTCCCCATTTCTTATCAAAGCTGACGACAGGTTAAAATGGCTGGAGGAAAAAGGGAAGGTATCTGTATGTACCTGTCACAGCTGCTCAAGCCAGCGAGGAAATTAAAAGCCCTTGGGTAAAATCTAAATATATATCTGCAAGGGAAGCATGAAAAGTCTCCAGGCAGAGCACAGTAATCAGGCACGGCCGAGGCACTTTTCCAGGTGAGGACGTAACAGGGTCGCCATCCGCTTCCCAAGGTGCCAGGAGCCCAGGCAGAGCTGCAGCCTGCGCCGGCGGGGACGGCCAGCGCTTTCCAGAGCGATGCGGGGAGCGGAGGGGAGGGCAGCGACGCTCAGAGAAGGTGGCAGGGCAGGACCCAGCCCCAGCCAGGAGCAGGGGGCTCGCGGGCCCCCCAGGGCCGGGGGCTGGCAGAGCTGGGTGCCAGGCAGGAGCAGGCTGGGTGACTGCCCTCCGCTGCCGTTAGCTGCGGCGCATTGCCTCCCAGCTGTAACAACCTTTGCACTATAGATGTTTATTACTCGAAGTGTTTGTGCAGTATTTTCCTCCCATGAAGCTGAAAACACCTTGTAAACATAGAATCATAGAATCACTAAGGTTGGAAAAGACCTTTAAGATCATCAACATCCCTCGGTACCGCTCGCGATTCCCGCAGGAGGAGCGGGGCGGGAGAGGGGTCCCCGCGCCCAAGCTGAGGGTCAGGAGGAGGCAGTAAACCCACATCGCGTGGCGTAATTACCGTGGCAATTCTCTAACTTCCCTCCAGCCTTTCCGAGGGCCCAAGCTCCCCACGGAGGCCAGGACCTTCCCCTTGCTGCCATCCTTCTGCAGGTGGCCGAGCCAAGACCCGGAGAAAGGGGACGGATGCTCTGAGCATCCTCGGCCAGCGGCTAAGGGCAGGAGGGACAACAGCAGTGCGGCCACCCCCAGCTCCTGCGGCACGTTGTCCAGCAACACCCTGCTCCGGGGGACACCCTGCTCCCCCGGGACTCGCCCCAGCCTTTCCCAGGGGATGCGACAGGCAGCAAGAGCTGAAAAGGTGCCTTGTGCCCCCCCGGGCAGCCTCTCGCCAGCCCTTCGCGCGCTCGCTGTTCCCAGCCCAGCAGCAAAGTGCCTCCAGGAGCCGGTGACGCTCCGGATGGAGACACGCTCCGGCGTTTAACGAGCCGGGAGCGCAGGCAGCTCGCTGCTGCAGAACAGCTCTCGGAGCTCCCCGGCAGAGCTCGCCAGGAAGCAATTTCACAGATACTTTCCAAATGCCAAAGTGATTCCTACTTTGCAGTTTTAAAGGACTCCGAGTCTTTTTTGCGTGACATTTGTGTGGCAACTTTGTAAATAAAGTATTAAAATTCTAATTAAATGCTTTGTTAAACTGCAAAACAGTGTTTACTTATTAAATGGCTCTAAGAGTTTCTGCTTAAAACGTAGAGCATTTTAGCATCTAAAAACCTTCTTAAAACTTTTACTTTTGGGTGGGGCTTTTTCATTTGTTTTTTAAAAAGATGAATCCTCAAAGGAGAAACTCAGGCTCTGGGACTCTCCATCAGCTCTGCCACCTGTGTCCCACAGTAATAAAATTTTCTTCCCTCTCCAGGGTCGCTGGATCACGCTAGGTACCATTTGCCATACATTTCCCGTTTCTGACACCATTCATTTTGGAATACATTATATAAGACAGAGAAAATGGCAAGTCCATATAAAGAGAAGTTCACAGCGTGCTGCAGAAATGAGGCATGAACTCCGTGGAGTCTATGACAGCCTCATCGTGGTGTGTGGGAAGGACTAGAACAAGGGGTTGTACCAGACCATTGATCTTCAAGTACATTTCTTATTTTAACTTCAATGAGAAAAAAATTGCTTACCAATCAATAGCGTGCTGAAAGTTCTGCCATGCAATAGGAGGTGACGTGCAATGCCCAAGTCAAAGCTCAAGCTGCACCCAGACGCCATCGGGGGTCTGACAAACAGGGTCTGTCTCTTTCCACATTCAGCCAAAAGCAGGGCTCAGCATCAAAAAAAGGGAAAGAAAGGTTGCTTGTGCACTCCCCAGGCCATGCAAACTACCACCACAAACAGGCACCACGTTCCTAAAAGCCTTAACAGAGCATTTACGCGATGGCGAAGGTCTTCTACAACATTGGTACCTACACACTTCATGTACTCTGAAATAAATGAGTGAAGTGTGCAGACGACGGCGCTAAACACCTTGTCCCTGATGTAAGAGGCCCCAGGGGCCTCTTCTGCACAAAAACCCCTGAAATTCTCCCCAAAGGAGATGAGTACTGCTGTAGGCATGCAAGCTCTGCGCTGCCTTCTGCTGAGCACGCCCGGTCAAGAGCAAAAGGTGAACTAAAGCCACAGAAAAGGATTTTTAAGTCAGGTTATTACACAACGTTAGCCTTATCTGCTCATCACCTTCTGGTTCAACTCCCATGACCAAATCATCTGTTGGGAAGGGATTATCTGCTCCAGGAGTCGGTCTGACAGCAGATGCTATTTCACGGATGCTGGGTCTCAACTGCATAATACATTTAAAGTAAAAAGCACACTTTAAAAAAATGTCTTGGCCTGTTCTCATCTCTCATATAAAGACACACAAAAATAAAAAGAAATAGGCCCCCATTTTTTACAGAGTGTCTCCTTAAAGACTGAACTGCAAACACCATCCTCTCCATTTATATTCATTCTGGCCAGGCAGAAGCTTTTGGGAAGAAAGATTGTTTAATAAACAGACATTTATAACAAGTGTCTGATCTTGCAGCTTCATCATCTGGAAAAGAGTCCATTAAACCAAGTGAGAAACTCTCTGATCATTAAGAGTGTTTAATGGGATCAAGATTAAATTACATCATATCATGATTGTGTTAATATCTGCACCAGCAGGTTCAGTTTTACTCCTTTCTCTCCCTAAGGTCTGGTAGTGGGAAACAGGGCAGCTTAGAGGGGAAAAAAGGCCTTAAAAGGTGGGATAATTGTTCCAACTCTCAAAAGTTGCTCCAGAAAAGCAGCTATCGGGTCCCAAAGCGGATCTCAGCACTCTCCTGTGCTCACTAATACACCCGGATCAGCAGCACCCGCTGTGCCTCTCGTGAATCATCCTCTTCAAAAGGGAACGGGGAGTCACACCAGCACATGAAAAAGCACCCACAATGCTGGAAAAGGGCATGGGACTCATCTAGACATGCATTTCATCTCAGTCTTTCATAATCCCCTGCAACAGTGATGAAGGTCCCTCCTTTGCCTTCTCCCTCCCCCTAAAAGCCTGACCCACCTCCCCCTAACTTGCTCCCTCTGAAGCGGCGCGGTCCCTCGGGAGCTCGGCAACACACAACGACAGCAAAGCGATCCCTGGGGGTGCGAATGCCGACTTCATTCAGCCAGGCAAAGCCACGGCAAGCTTTGCTTTTGCTTTTTTTTTTCTTTCACGCCTGCTTCAGCACGCTTACCTTACAGCAAACTTTGCCCCTTACATCCAAAGCCGGATGCCTTCCTGGGGCAAAGCACATCACCAGCTGCTCTTGGAAAAACCTGCACGTCACGGACGGAGCAGAAGAGACTTTTCCTCCTCTACATACCAGCACGGGGCTTCCTGCAGCAGCATAGCCTTGCTCTGCAAACAATGGCTTTGGATTTACTTAATTAACCTTTTGGGCTTACCCTGAACCTGCTGCAGGGCTCTGCCAGCCGGGACTCCTTCCCAAAGCTGTAGAGGCACGTCCCTGGGCACTGGAGAGCAAGTTTGGGGTTTGATAGCTGGGCTTTGCTCTTCTTCATCGTTGTTGGGTTGGTTTTTTTTTAACTCGCGCCATTGGGAAGGCACCCGTCCTTTGTGCATGTGCAATGTGTTTTGCACATGTCTGTAAGCAGAAATATTTGTGCTGCTGAACCCTGGAAGGCTCAACATTTCTTAGCCACAGAGCACTGCATCCGGCATTAAAACGCCTTTACAAGTTCTTAGCAAGAAAGAAATGTCTCCCATTAGAGACCATAACAAGAGCTGACTAGAAATTGGTTTTCCTCTCAATTTTAGCACAATAGCTCCTGGCAATAAACCGCTCCATCAGCACTGGGCAGTTCTAAGTGCAGACACTGTGTGGGAAGGATCCAAACAAAGTGACAATACTGAGCTTTAAAAGCACTTTGGAGAAAAATGAAAAGGAACAATTGTTGAATGTCAGCTCTGGAAGAGGCTGATGAGATGTAATGGCTCTTTGTGTCACCCTCTCTTCGCCACGGAACACTTTCAGTGACCCGACAGATTACTAACTCCTGCAGCAGAGCCTTCCAGCTCATGGCAATCCCTGTACAACAGCTCTGAGACGGCAACTTGAGAGATCTCCACTCTGGAAAGAGACCATCAAGTCTTTCTCCACATGGGAAAACCTCACAGTGCCGATTTACCGAGCTGGAGCTGATGCCATGGGTACAGGTCTTGAGGAACGCCAGACAAGCGGGGGTGAAAGGCTGTATGGAGACAATGAACGTCCCGTTTCTTGCTTGGATGCCGGCACGTGGGCGAGCACACTCATGCACGTACGTGCGTGAGCACCTCAGAAGGGTACGTCCCTGTGCCAGAGAGATGGAGCCGCTCCTGATGACTAGAAAGACCAATCTCAAGTCATCCGAAGTGGGAACTGAAGTGTCAGAGAAGGCCTTCACTCTCAGCAGCGTGGGTGTAATTGCATCAAACTGTAATGAAGCAAATCCATCTTCAAAATCCAAGCTCAAGAACAGTGACTAAATAGCTTCCTCAAATAAATGTCTTTCCAGAGACCAGCTGTAACTTCCTGCTGAGAAATACGGGCACCACCTAATACCCATTTCTCTGTCCTTGAACAAACAATATGACTGTGCATTATAAATACCAAACTAAATTAGCACACTAGTGTCTATGTCAATTATTTCAATTAAACTCTTTCCTAATAAGCAATTACTACCCATTTTATTAAATTAGAAATTTTTCAAACAATACCCCCTTAAGTAGCTATTAGCCCAGATGTAATTATGCGCTTCACAAATTGACATGGGGACACCAAGCAAATGAGTCTCTTTCGGTCTCTGCAGCTCCCCCCACTCCCAGTCATGCAATCACATCCACAGCTGGTCTGGAAGAAAAGTTTTAGACAGTATTTTACCTCTGAAAAACTGTATTTAGCACCTGTCTGCAGGAAACCTTTCTGTTTAAGCTTTTTTGCTCGCACACAGGATAGCATACTGCATGCAGTGCTACGGCCACTTTCAAATTAAATAGCTCTAGGGGATTGATTAAAGCATTCAGAAATGATGCAGCGTGGCTTGGCCAGACGCTTATGCTCTAACGGTAATAGCTACAAGACCAACTCAGCTGAACCAGCAGAAAACTTGAGACAGTCTCTAAACAGGCACAGGCTGCCTGACCCCTCCGGCGAGGAGAGAGCCGCGGCGTCGGGAGCCGCGACAAGCGGCAGCGCTGGCTGAGCCCAGCGACCCAAGCTCTGCCAAAACCCCGGTTACACCAGTTGCGAGGCCAAGCCTCACGCATCTGCGGAGGCATCTGCGTCTCGCCGGCGCTGCTCGTCTGGCATCGCCCTGCCTGGCCCCGGCTCAGCGCCAAAGGGGAAGGGGGCAAGATCCTCCCCTTCCCCCTGTGAGCGAGGCCCTGATTTCTCCCCAAGGGAGAAAAAAACCCCCGAAGAGCGGGCAGGAGCCGTGGCGGGGGCGAGCGGAGGCTGGCAGCCCTTGCCCGCGGTGCCCTGCCCGCCCGGCGCCGACGGTCCCACCTGCAGCCCCCGCCTGCGCAGGAGCAGGATTCCCGCTGCTCCCAGGAGCTCTCGCTCCGGGAGTCTCAGGGGTGGAAAAACACCCGCTTTTGGCAAAGGTCTCGCTCGTAAACATTTAGCTGGTGGATTTTTTTGCTGCTTTCTGACAGGATAACACATTTCTCAGCGATGTCTCTTCTGCCCACAGGATGGCAAGGTCTCAAGCTGACATTTGCTAAACATCTTCACCACCTGCTCCCCAGAAACGTTCCTCTCTCCTAGACAGAGGAGACGTTTTTCTTGACAGCTCCTGCCATCGGGGAGCTAGCACGTACTCTGCCACCGAGCCGCGGTGTCTGTGCCTTGTGCTCTAACTGCTGCCCCGCACCCCAGCAGCGGGTGCTGGAGCCACAGGGGTGCTGACACGGCCAAGGCTCTCAGCGGGCTGGCCAGGCCGAAGCAGCAGCAGCCATTTGGAAAGTCCAATCCCCAAATAAATCTGCTTGTACCGACCTGAAGTCAGAAACTGATTGCAGCAAAGCTCAGCCAAAGCAACGGCTTTGCTAACAGCCACCGCCGGCGTACGGGGAATGGATATGAGACACGCAGGAAGGCTCAATGACTCTACCCACAGCCCAAAAAGTAATTGCTCCCTGCCTAAAGGTAGCTGCTAAATCTGCAGAGCAACACTGCCGCTCCCGCGGGAGCCTGCGTGGGCTGCAGGAAGCGCGGCAGAGTCACTAATCCAAACACAGCCGCTGTAGCACCGGCTCCGCAGCCGCCCCGCCGCACTCCCCCACGGCTCCTTCCCGAAGACGCCGCGGAGCCGCTGCCGTGCCGGTCTGCAGGGCGGGTGGGTGGTGGGTGCAGGAGCCCGTGGGCTGGAGGGCAGCTCTGAGCCCCGCGGGAGCCGCAGCCTGCGAAGCGCAGAGCACGGGCGGTCGCCAGGCAGCAGAAACCACCACCCAAACCTCACCCAACCCAGCAGATCTCAATCGCAGAAGATGTGGTGGGTTTCGCCCGACCTTTCAAATGAAACTTTTTTTAAAAATCCTGCTGTTGTACCAGAGAGCAGAGGCTGACAAACGCACACTAGTCGTGTCCGTTCCCAGGGCTGCAGGAGAGCAACAAGCCCCAGCCCGGGGCGAGGATCTCGTTGCAGCAAACCCAGGCCAGCGTGTGAAGAAGAGCAAGCAGTGCACGAGGAAGGGGGGATCCAACCTGCAGATCCACGTTTAACTCCAAAAATTTCAGGATCTGCAGAGAGGAGGATGCCAGCACCTTCCTCAGGACCCTCGCACGTCCCCAGGCAGGATCAGGCCGGGTGGAGGATCTCAGCCTCCAGCCTTGGCTAAGGGCGAGCACAAGGACTGCTGCCTGGAGAGGGGACACGGACATACCCCCTCCACGCCCCCCTGCACCCCACAGACAGCGTATCCAGCATCTCACATGCAAACGCACCCCACCAGTCAGCTTTATGCAAAGCTACAACCAAAAGCTAGAAGAGAGGTGACAGCAAAGAGTCCTGGAGAGAAAATAAAATCACAATTTTGCCCTGGGTTTGGGGAGTTCTGCTGGACAGGAGTCGTGTTTGTGTTGTCCTCAAGAGGGCTCTGCCACAGTGTTATGAAAGAGCAGCAGCAAAAATCATCTGTGACAAAGAAACTGTTGACGACAGTAGACATGAAATCCAGCTCAGTAAACCGACCGCGGCGGGGCACAGAGTGAGGGTCAGACACCGGGCAGCCCCACGCGGGCCAGGGGAGCGATGCCGCGTGGGTGAGAAAGCAGCTCGTGTCCGAAATGGACAGCCCCAAGGAGGCTTGCATCAGCCACAGCGAACACCTGCACTCCTCTCCATCAGTGCCTTGCAACACCCAACACCCCGTCCGGGGACCCAAACCCCTGCCCGGGCAGCGAAGGCTGCTCCGCTCCCCGAGGGAAGAGGCGAGGGCTCAGCGCTGCTCGCGCACCACTCCAGGGAGCCAGGGAATCATGGAATCATAGAATCATTAAGGTTGGAAAAGACCTCTAAGGTCATCGAGTCCAACCGTCAGGGAGCTTCGAGCGTGCCGAGGCGCAGAGCGGCACAGCGGCATGGAAGCACGATGGCACGGTGGCACAGAAGCACGATGGCACGGTGGCACAGAAGCACGGTGGCACGGCGGCACAGAAGCACGGCGGCACGGTGGCACAGAAGCACGGTGGCACAGAAGCACGGTGGCACGGTGGCACGGCGGCACGGTGGCACGGCGGCACGGCGGCACGGTGCCGCGAGGCAGCCAGCACCTCAACAGTGCCCAACTTTGCAAGCAGCAGCTGCACACCCAGCAAAAGCGGGTTATTGCTGACCCAACCCGTTCAGGTACAAGACCAACCCTCGCGCTGTTTTTTAGCTCGCACCAGGCACGACTTTACTACATCAAAACACTAACTCTACAAAGGGGAGAGGTGAATGAACCTCGCGGCTTCACCAAGGCAACACCTCGCTGCACGCACCCTCTCTCTCACCACACTTCAGACTTTCGCCCTCGAAGCAAATCACTTATCTCGCCCATTTACTTCATTGCCATTTCACTATTCACATTTCCCAGCTGACCCCACGAGGTACCTGCCCCCGGCTAACGGGCTCGCTCAGCGTATGCTGTCAGCCCCAGCGCAATTCCCGCTTCCTTCCTTCCCTCCGGCTGCGCCCACGTCCTGGCCCAGCTCTGAACTCTCGAAGGCTGCGGCCGCCGTGGCTACTTGTACATCGTGCTACGCGCATTTGCACACCCACACAACTGCTGCAAAAAAGCAGGCAGGGAAAAACAATGATGGCATCGGATTGGAAAGAGCGTGAGCAAGCTGCACCCTCTCCGTTGCAAGAGGGATCCTGTTCAATGGGGAAAATATCACAGGAAAACACGGGGGAAAACACGCCTGTGTACGGGTCCCTTCGCAGGCAGCAAACACCATCTGACTGCGGAAACTTTCGTTCCCGAAGTAGGGAGCTTGCCCCCAGCACGTGGAGCTGACCACAGACTGGGGGATGTCACCATCCGACTGTTTCGCCCACCTGCAGAAACACCTTTACAGCTTCCGTCACAAAACACTTCTACGTCCTGTTTGACTGTCAGCGAACGGCACGGCCCCAGGCGTCCCCTGACGAAAGCCAGCGAGGGGAAGCAGATGGCCGGTCTTTAGGAAGAAGACATAAGCAAGACCATGCAATTGTGGCCCTGGTGCAGGTCCAAAGAGGCGAAGCTGACTCAAAGCTCCTGGAGTTCTTCCAGAAAGCCGTGGATGGCCCTTGCAGAGCACACCTGCCCCCTGCAACAAACGTCTGATGTAGCTCTAGAAGAGAAAATAAGTCTTTAAAATGCTTGCAAGTTAATGTCACTTGCAAAGCATCGCTGCACCCACTACTCCAGGCTTCCTGCTTGAAGGGACAAGTTTTCTGAGTTTGAGAGATTTGGAAAACATGCTTTTTTTTACTTTAATCTGCCAGTAATGTGCTAACGTCCACAACCTATCAGTCCCACCAGCTCTTAAGCCCTGTATTTCAACTCTATCACCACAAACTCCTTCACTATCAATTATTTATTGCCTAGAATAATTGAAGAGGCGATTCTGAAGCCTCCCCAGGGGACCCACAACCCTGGAAACCTCCTCCCCGCCCTCCGGCTATGCAGGGGACATTTTAAGACACCCACAATGAGGTTGAGTGACAGGACAGGAGAGCAGAGACTGCTGCCTCCCCCCGGACCTTGACCCCAAGGACCTGCCTTCTCCTGCAGGTTGGACTTTGTTCGTCTCCCTGCAGTAAAACAGCCAGCCGTGAATTTGCTAAAATGGCAACTAAATGCTCCACAAAGAAAGGAAATAAGGTCATGACGGCAGATGAAATTCAACATTGTCATTTTATACAAAGCGTGATGTAGCAATGTAATTAAACTCTGAACTCTCTGAAAGATAAAAAAGAATGGAAGATAAAATTATTTTCAATGCAGCAAATTAATAGACTGATAATAGAAGAAATCTCCAGATTCAGGGACTCGGAGGCTGGTGCTCCTCAGCCTTGCACTGCCCAGCAGCCTGCACTGCCGACCCTCCGCGGGCAAACTGCGGCCAGCACAGTTCTGTAGGTAGCTGGCAAGAGATTTGTACAGTGCCTATATGACCCATTCCCTGAGCTGTCAGTCAGGAGGAATATGAGGTATTTTCTTTGCAGATTAATACCTACATCTTTGCTACGGATCCAAGCAAGTGCCAGGGGAGCAGAGGCAAATGCAGCATGGCAAGGAAAGCTGCACTAGCTGCAGGGCTTCAGCAGGCAACGTGTTCACATCTCTCTTGATAAGCAGAGCTGAAAATAGTAGACAATAAAGAATTAATCCTCCCTACTGGTGGAACTTCTCAGAAACAGAGATGTTTTGGTTCAAATTTCAGGCCTTTTATTCCTCTCTAAACCCCTCTGCTACCACAAAATGAAGTCTCTGAGATGCTATGCCTTACAGGAGAACGTATGGGGGGGATTTACTAACACATTTATTTAGGCTCTGCTTGTGATCTCCTTTACCATGACCACACCGGGGTCTACGAGAGAGCAGCTCACGCCCAAGCAGGGCCGGCATTAGGACAGGGCTGGCTGCAGCAGGAGTTGAGCCCCCGTCTCAGCGAGCGGGGGATGCCTGAGCTCCGACGCTCCTTACACGCAGTCAGTCACCGAACAGGTTGTGCCGAGGAAAAGGAATGAGCACCACCTTCAGAATGGCAATAAATTATTTCCCTTGGGAACAAAGATGCAACTGTGATGAGATAAAGCGGTGGGAAAACATAGCAGAAAAATTTAATGCATTCTCTGCAATTACAGCTACAGCTGCCAAGTTGTTTCTCGTGCTGTCACTACAGCAGCGGTGACAGCTTCGGTCTCAGCCTGACCTTCCACCCTCGCCCAAGCCAACAGCAACACTCCCACTGATTTCTGCAGACACAGGGTTTTGCTGCAATGACAAATACCATCGTTTCTTCACCAGATCTGTGGACTCAGACTCACATTCACGATACTTCCCTGGTGCAAAAGGGACTCATGTCCCTTGTAGATCTGTGCCAAGATCTTACGTGCAATCAAGCTTCTTCCACTGGCTCGCATGGGATTTCTGTTCTCTGCTCTTCCCCGGCAAGGTTAAGCAGCCATCCGTCCGGGCACGGGAGCTCCAAGAAGCCCCAGGCAGAGAGGTGCACCAGGCCCACGCACAGCTGGAGCACCCGGCGATGTCCCCACTGGCTTCAGCCTGACGCCAAGGACACGTGGAAGGAGATTTGCCCTCGTTCACCATGGTAGGACCCAAGACTCCAACATTTTTCATGCCACCCTGCGCTCCGTTTCTTCAGTTTCACTGCAGGGAACTTCTCAGTTAGGACTTTCTGCATGTCCCATACGAACGGTCGAGGGGAGTAAAAGTGTTCATTTTGCCAACGTGTTTAATTTTCCACCAGTAAGGCCAGTATCAGCCCCCCAGATGCTCCCCTGACAGTGTGCCCACCTCGCAGAGCGCCTGGAGACCGAGCGCTCACTGCTGGGTTGCGAGGGCTGTCGCTCCTCTCCATGGCCCTGCCCTTCCCCTTTGCTCTTGCACACAACATGAGCCAAACCCCCAGATCCTCCACCGGCGTAAGTCTCTGCTGGGACTACACCCACCGCTCTCAGCAGGGACGTGGCCCTCTGCCACCCCTGCTCATGCCTTCCCCTTCCCTTGGACAGGTAACCTGAAACACTACAGCCTTCCCTTTCGAGCCCATCCTCCCAACAAATTGAATAGAAACCAAAGTGCAAGTAAATAAACTGAGAAAATACACCAGGGAGGGATGGAAATTTGAGCCCATAGTGTTAAATTGCACTAAATAACTGAAAATCAATGTTGTTCTTCCTTTTCTTCAGGGCGCAGCTGTACATACTGCAGCACTCCAGGGACGCTTCCACTCCTTCCACCAGACTGCTACATGCACTTACTTTTATTACTAGCAAGGGTCCGTTACTGACAGTAAAAGCAATATCCCTGAAAAAAGTAATGACATTTTTTTTATAAAATAATAGATATAATTATAAGAGAAGTGCATTTCTTCTCTTACTCTATTACTTTCATAACTTTCCTAATATTCTTGCTGATGTCCAGGGGTTCCTGCCTTCAGATGAATACTCAAAGGCACACCAACAGCTACAAGGAAATACCAATTTAAAAAACGCCAAAGAGTACTTCAATTAAGACACCGCGTTAGTAATCATCACTGCAGCCTTTCCGAACAACTGAAAAAGCAAATTGCAATTAAAAATGTTACGTATCATGAAAAGAAAAAAAAAAACCCTAGAAACACAAGAAAACCCAAAGCCTTTCCATAAAGCTGGCCCAACACGGGCTCCACCCCCGGGTATCCCACCCGGACCGAGCTGAGGAACGCAGTGGCGATACGTGTTGATTTTGTCTCTGTTAAGGGGGAGGACCTGCTGCAGCCACCCCCTGGGAGAGGAGCCGGCCCCCCAGCACTGCAGACCTCTCGGTCACCCCTCACGCAAGGCGGCGAATGGGACTGGCAGCAGATTTAAGCACGCCAACACCCTGCCCCAGGTGCTTTTTCCCTACACTGCTCCCAGCTCTGCTAGCCTAGATCTAAGGCGCTGTGCTTCAGGAGAGCCGTGCCGGATGACTGGGGGCCTGGGATGCTCCTGCCCGCTCATCCGGAGAGCAGGAATAAGCCCCGTTGGAGGAGCGCGGTGTGTCCAGTCTGACCCCCCTAAGCCCTGGTGCTCCTGGCCGGCAGCTTCTCCAACAACTTAGACGGCACCTGAATTCGGTCTTGTCCACAGCCCTGGCTGACATAGCGGAGCTGGAGGCATCTACTTTGGAAAGAGCCACAGCGGGATGTGTCACCTGCCCGACCGGCCGCGCTGCCCGGCTCCGGAGCAGGAGCCCAGGCCAGCAGCAGTCGCTCCCCCCGGGAGCTGGCTGAGCTTTCAGGAGCAGACACTCGTGTACTGTCAGACAGGAACTTTCTGACAAAGCGTTGACTCAGGAGAACAGCCTAATCCAATTAATACACTTTTTGATTTTGCTTTGCCAGGTGGCAAAAGAAGAGGAGAAGCAATTCAATTCCAGCGGTCACACAGGCACGCCTAAGGTTCTCTTTCAGATCCCACCACCTTCACCAGTGTTATTTATTACGTGGTTTGGAGCTGGGCTCCGTCGCAGCTGAGGCTGAGCCACCCCTTGAGAGGTTCTGCAGACAGGGCTGCTGGGAGACTGGGTCTTAACACTCGTGGTGAGGGATTTAAATACCTTCATCCTGCTTTCACAAGCAAGGGATCAAACTGCTGGGAGATGAAGAGCCTTCGCCAGAGGAATTTTGTGCCACACAGGCATCGGAGCTGGATCTCCTAAATCCAGGTACAAACCTTCAGAAGGGCAGATGGTACAGCCTGAAGAGACATTGCAGTCCGAAACCTAAAATATTGGCCATTACCTCACCATCACAGAAACAAATGTCTCTAATTCCTGGATACAAACTAGAATTTTCAAGTTAGCATCTGCATCTTCCAAATAAAATGAGAAAAAATGCCCATTAAATCAAACGGCAATGAAGTGGGGATTGAGCCGCAGACATATTCAAGCAACCTGACACAGGGACACAAAACTGCTCAGATCCATTAATGTAATGACGCGTTGGATGAGGAAGTCACTTGGGGCATGTTAGCATGAAAACTGCAAGGATAAAATCCTACAAGCCTGATATTTCAGCACTACAGTTTGCTTGTGCCAAATATAATCCAACTTATGATTTGGAGCCACCACTCAGTGACAAATTCAAGAGACAAAGACCAGATGTCAGTTAACAGACAAAGAAGTTTTCAAAATCTATCTAACCTGGAAGCAGCCATTTAAAAGAATTTGCCCCAGTTGTTAAAAGCCTCTCTTTTCTTGGTTATGCAACATCTGAAAAATCTTTTATTTGAAACAAGAGATGTTAAATTTTTATAGAGATGTTGCTGAATTCTTCTGCACAAGCAGCTTTTCCAAACATCCTCATCCATCAAAATGATTCTTTGCTGGTAATTAGCATCAGAAAAATGCACTTAATCAAAGTGACATCCATTACTTCTTGCTACTGTAAATAGGACTGTGACTTCTGATGATGATTTTCTGGAAAATATTCAGACTATTTAAATAAATAAGCTCCTAATGGCACTTTTCTGGGATACAGTTTAATTTTATTTATGGGCTTTTTTTATACATGCCCCAGTTGTCAGCACTGTCCAAGAAAACTGAACGCAGGAGATCAAAAACTGCCGTAGTCAGGATGGCAAAGACCAAAGGGACGCCACAGCTTGTGGTATAAAACAATATTTATCAATTCAGCAGATGTGCTTTCTCAGCTGCCTTTAATCATCGACTACCAGTATCGCTTCAGAACAGGAGCCTTCCTGACGGAGCCCAAACCTGCAGCACCGATGGGATGCTGCGTTCGGCTCCTCCCTCCCACCAGCAGCCCTTGGCCTGGCTCCTACACGCACGGGCACCATCGACCGAGGATTCCCACGACCGGAGTCATGGGCCAAGCACGAGAAAGGGCAGTCGGCACAAGCAGCATTCGTGCCCCCGGCTCTTCACCTTCTTTCTGTTACAGACTCAACATCATAAACTCTGCCTTTGCTGTTATATTCCAGTGGCTTTGAATACCTTCACGGCAACAAAACACCAGCGAGATAAGAAATGCAGCACTGCCCTGCGAGAGCAGAACAGACCTCTCTTTCTCAAAGTATTGACACGGACAGAACCTTCCAAAAAGAGGGAAAGAAACTTCTGAACCAGACAGGACTTACGCCAGACAACTGAGACAACCACAAGGTTCCAAAAGAGAACCTTCTATCCCCAAAGGAGGAATTACCTCCCAGTCCCTGGTAGTCAGATTTATACCTTGAGACAGCAGTTTGAGTTCTCTGGAAGTTTAGAGCTGAATGACAGTTAATCCTGTTTCTATAACTTAAAGACCTGCCTTGTAAAAATGTCAAGCATGGTATTTAAATACAGTTGCACTGCATTGAAACGCAGCTAAGCCCAAAACCTTCCAGATGCCTCGTGGTAGTGAGTTCCAAAGATGAATAGGATGATGTTGGAAGGAGCATTTCCATTTGACAACTCTAGATTTGCTTGTCATTAGGCTTTTCTCTTTCTATTGCACAAATCCATTTACCTCCCCCATTCCTCTTCTCGTCGGTCTTTTCCTATTTGCTTCCTGGCTGATTTATTACCATCCTCCACACAACATTCAAAGCATTATTTTAATTCTCATGTCAATCAGTCTACCTGCCAAAGAGTAAGCCCTGCTTAGTTAGACTGACTGTCTTCACCTTCCACATTCTAAAAAGAAAAGTAAATTAGGAGCAGCCTATTTTACCTATTCCACCTCATATCCACTGGTTCGTTCTTTCAGTTCCGTGGGTGATCTGGACATGCTCTCTTCTCCTGCTACACCACAGCTCTCTAATCATCTTCTTGTTCCAACACGCTCTCGTCTCCTCAAGCTCCAGCACTACTTCATTCTCTTACCTCGGTCCAGTGTTGGTGTCTCCTCAGCATCCTCTCTGATGAGGATGGATTAATACATCCCTAACAGACGCGGTTCTAATGCCCCAGAAGCAGCGAAACCTGGATTCCCCTATGGCCTCCCAGGCTTTTGGTCTTCTGCTGACCCCAGAAGCCTCCTCACTTTCATCAGCACGTTATTATTCTAGGGCAGTTTTTCAAAAGCAGATATTTGAGATGCTAATGTTTTTAGCATCGCTTTTATAAATAAATGAGGTATTTAGGCTATGGGTGTTTTCCTTCAGTGTTACATTTGTAAGTCCAATGAGCTCTATTTTACCATTCACAGTTCCCCATACTGTTTACCTCGGGGAATTTTCCTCAGCACATTCCTGTCAGTGCTGTAACAAAGCACTTCAAAGCACATGTCTGAGCTGCTTAGTATTTATAAGCACAGCAAAGCCAAAAAGGCTTTCTGCTTTTCTTCTGCTAGCCTAAATCACCTCCTTATTCAGTTGGTTTGGAACAGACTAATCTACTAGTCATAATTCCTCCAGCGAGCTTGCTTCATCGATAAGGTCCCAGTATCATTACCAACTTGGATTGAAACTGCAACATTTCCAAAAGCCTACGGCAGTGGCTCACCTCAACTCCCAGCGAAGTCAAGAGACCTACACGTGAACAGCAAACGTGTGCTCATGGACTTGCAGCCCCAAACACATTGTGAAGTTTTCAATATTTTCTAGATGAAGGGGAAAGGCAAACAACTAAAGATAGCAGCACATAAAGCCAGTGAAACAAAGATATCTTGAGAAACAAGGCTAATGACTTTAACAAAATAATCCAGAGTATCTCTACACTAAAATTAAAGAAAGATTCTGAATCAGAAACACTCAAATCTAGATGCAAATGAAGGTTAAGGGGTATACCAGTGAAAGGCAGAAAAAACACAATCTGCAATTGCCATCTTCTGTATTTCAGATCCATACAAATACTTAAATATGAAAACTATTAAAAGTCTAATCTTCAAGCTTATCCAAATGAGCCATATCATAACCATTCTGAAATCCAGACATTTTCTGCAGCAGGAATTTCCTATCAATCTCTCACCTTATCCCATAAAACTATATTAATGTTTAAGTGCCTGTTAAAGAAATCCTCATCACAGAGGATGCTGAGGAGACCAACACTGGACCGAGGTAAGAGAATGAAGTAATGCTGGAGCTTGAGGAGACAAGAGCTTGCTGGAACAAAACTATATAAAACTATGTTAATGTTTAAGTGCCTGTTAAGGAAATCTGGGCTTTAAAATCTTGAGGGTCACAGACTCATTGTCAAGACAGATCAATTCTTACACAGCTATAAAAGTTAGGAACACTTATTTAGAACACCTGTAAATCCCACATTCTCAAAATCAAATTAACTTTTTTTTTTTTTGCATGACACTTGTACACATTAAAAAAATGAAATTACCTTTTAACACAGATGCACAAAAGCCTTGATGCAGGTGTACCAAATACACAGCAGCTACCAAAGGCTAACTCGCCAGCAATTGAAGGGTTTTGTTCAACAAGAGTTACATCTCTCTCTGTTTACAGCATGCAATTAATTGAGGGGGGAAAAGACGACAATCTTATTGACTCCCCATTAATACTGTAGCTCTTTGATTTTTACGATATGAACAGAGTTGAAGGGAGGGTTGTTCTTGTTCCTCTTCATTTAACTGCTCTGCTCATGGAATTCACTTGCCACTCATGGCATTCCTCCTCTTGCTTTAGCTCACTTAACCTGACAATAAATCCCTGCCTGCCAGACAGGAATAGCAGCCTCAGCGTTCAACCCATAAAGACCATTTCTCCAGACAGCCCAAGAGAGGGAGAGTTGTGCCACATCCACAGCAGCTCTTTAGAGTTACTCTGCTCCCATCAGCATTCCCTGCTGCCAAGACAGCCTCTGAGAACAGCCTGGGTGAGCCTTACCTCCTCAATAAACGTATGCGCTCAGCCCAAACCCTGCATATGGCTTAACAGGGAGTTTCACCAGCCTGACCCCTCACCAGTTGTATCCCATGCATCTCCCAGACTGTGGTCCCTTTTCCGCCTTGCCAAACTCTGATGGGACTCCCAGACACAGCAAGCTGCCCAGCAAACCCACACATCTCAATGTCTCCTGGCCCAGCATACCCACAACTCCGGCATCTCCACCAGCTCTGCAACACCCACACGTACACGGTGCCTACTGTCCGAGGCATCCCCACACGCATCCCCGCGGCCTCCATCCCCAGCATCCCCACACGCATCCCCGCGGCCTCCATCCCCAGCATCCCCACACGCATCCCAGCGCCGCTCGGCCGGGAATGACCGCTGGTCCCTGCGAACACATCCCAGTGCCCGCAGACTCCGACATACTCCCGCATCCCGGTGCTCGCCCGCCGTCGCCTACCCGTACCCACACCCCCGCCGAGGCCGCCGCGACGGGAACCGGCCGTCAGCACCGCGGAGAGCTCCGCGCCCGCGGGGATCAGCACCGCGGAGAGCTCCGCACCGGGCGGGGATCGGCCCCGCGGAAAGCTCCGCGCCCCCCACCCCACCCCCGGTGCGTGGGGGTCCCACCCGGAGCGGGGTGCGCGTGTGTCCCAAGTATGTGTCCCCATTCCCGGGGAGCGTGTGTCCCTCCCT
>VZTQ01001871.1:150717-166200 GCA_013400755.1 Pelecanoides urinatrix
CGCCCCCGCCCCGGCACCTCCTCCGGGGCCGGCGCCGCGCAACCCGCACCCCGGCACGCACCGCCCGGCGCCGCGGCCCCCCGCGCCGGCTGCAATTACATTGCGGGGCAGGCGGCGGAGCCCCCCCTGCAGAGCGCTCCCCCCGGGGGCATGGGTGGCGGGGGGCTCCGCCGGCCTCAGGCGAGGGGCCGGCGGGGCGGGCAGGGCGCGGAGCCCGGTCCCCCGGAGCAGCCCGCAGCCCGCTGCGCAGGGCAGCGCTGTGCACAGGACATTTGCTCCTCAGCAGGCGAACAACAGAGAGCAAGAGGAGCCAATGGAAAAGCCCAATCGCCAGGAGGAAATAAAACCCTTCGCAAAATAGATCCACAGCTGACAAGCCAAGGCAGATCCACCCCCAGCCTCCCCCCGCAAAGAAAAGTACGGATGGGAGGCAGACAAGGCGACGGCTCCACAGCCGTGCTGGAAGCAGAAGCACAACCTCCTCTCTGGACTGCCGGCACTTAAATCATCTGAACAGCCCCAGTATTAAATGAGAAACTGCGAACACTGATGAGTCAGTCATCTGTCCAGCTGCCAAGTGTCGTGGCCGGGAGGATATATCACCCATCCCTCGGCGTGCTGATGTCTCCGATCAAGGGTTGGGGGATCGCAATGCCTGGGAGAGACCCAAGGTGAGCGCTCAGGCGAAGAGCTGTGTATTGCCAGCTCCATGCAGTCTGCCCTGTCACACAGAAAAGGGATGAAACCCAACCAGCTCTCAAACTCTCATTTCAGAGGGTTAAGAGCTTGTCTTTGCTCTCCTTTTTCAAACCACATTTATCTGGGTACTACACTGCTCCCCCTGTCAGCTAGAGCTACTAATTATCAGGGTTAAGCTGAAACTTCCCTTCGCAAGGCAACGAAGCATTTCAATGCTGTAAAGTCAGTGTGCAGACACACAAGGCAAGATCACAGGTCCTGATCCTTTGGGTTCTGACTTCATCGGTGAAATTCATCTGTGCCATGACAGTAACTCCGATTTCATAGACCCTTTGTAGAAAGTGGAAAGAAAAGGGAGAGATTGGAAGAGGAGACATGGTGCCGCTGCAGTAAGCTGATTCTTTGTCCCTCACACGTAACTTTGGAGTGTGAGGCAGGCAAATGAGCTGAAAGGCTCCAACTCCTCTCAGATGTACTTCCAAGGGTCTCTCCCAAAGCCTCTCCAACCCACTCCTACCACCTTCCCACAGCTTTGCCTCCAGTACATACTGCGTACGCTATATACAGGCAAAATTGCTTCAAACAGCTGAATACTAAACTGGCTGTTGGCAGACAGCTCAGGTTTTTGCTGCTGGCTGCAGAGATACGATCTGAGGCTCCTCAGACCATCTTCTACCTTTAACGACTCAAGCCCCTGTAAGTAAGTTCCCAGCTGCCCAGGTTTCAAAGTCCTGATCAGCTGGTGTTCCCCAGTTTCTGGAAGAGCAACCAGCATGCGAAATTTCTGCTGAACAGAGCCCCAGAAGACAACACAGCTCACTCTCAGTGCTTCGGATGATTTTCACTGATGTTATCTGCCACTTAATTCTATACCCCCAGAGCTTTTCAATTCCTTTTAGCTGCCGTATGCACACTGCAGCCGAGGCTCTGCACCGCACAACGCATCCGTGCAGGGCCTTGGGCATCAGGGAGGTTATTCTATGATATACATTGATCCAAAACTTGGTCTTTAAGAGAAATCAAGTCAAACTCCTGTCAACTCAAGGACTCCCTCTGGATCGACTGATGTAAGCACAGAAGTTAGCTGACCCTCTCTAGCTCACATTGCATTATTCTAATCACAAAAAAGCCACAATTAAGTCTTTCCTCTAGGAGCTTAACTATGATAAATTATGCCAAAAGCACACTTTCTCCAAGCCACCTCCAGCAAAGTTCTAGCCCAATTGAGATTTCTTGTTGCTGTGAGGCCAGGACAGCAGCCTAAAACTGGACTTTCAGGGAGAGAAAAAATAAATTTTAAAAATCATCCACTCTCTTATTATAATGCATGTTTTAAAGCGGGGAGCCAGGTGCCTAACTCCAAATGTGGGCGATTATAACTGCATTTGAAGGAGGCTGTCACAGACGGTAACCTCCGTTGATTAAGCCTGTTTAAAGGAGCACGTTGTTTCCTTTCCCGGAGGAAAGGCCGAGTGCGACGGCTGCACAGCCGGGACGCACGGACTGCCACGTGGAAAGGGCACCTTTACAGAGAGCTGCCACCCTGCCTGACGCTCCCCACGGCTCCCACTGCCCGAGGCCCAGGCAGGCAGGTCCACCGTTACCCCGCACCCACTGGCCGCTGAGGACACTCATATCTACACACAACCATCCTCTGCAAATGTCAAACTTGTCTTTGGGGGTTTGGGTGTGGCGTTTTTTTTTTTTAAACTCCACATGATTCTTTTCAAGCCCAATTAATCCTTCTCTCTTGGCCTCACATCATGTGTCATGACACAAAGCAAATATTTACCACTGTCCTTTGTTAAGAAATTGTAGTAAAATCCAATTATACCAGTATCTCTGGAAACACAATTTCTGCTATGTATTTGCATCTGAGTTTCTTCTCCCATCTGCAGTAGCAGCTACATTTTGAATATATTCTCTCTTATTCTTGCATATGAAATAATTCAGAATTTTAAAAAATTGGCACATTTGTTTATCCTGGATGAAGGTTCCGTAAGACAAATATTGCATGCACCTATTTGATAAAGATGTCTTTATCAATTACACGGTGACTTCAAGATACGTTGCACATCAGTGTCTTAGAAAAAAAGCGCACCCGCACTGCAAACAGATCTCCTGACACCGGCACAGAGAATTTGCAACCCTCCTCTCCACCCAAATATAGGGATTCTGAGCTATAGAAACGCCACAGCAACCCGGCTACTTCTTCAAAGCAGTAGTGGTATAAAATAAAAAATTCATGAACAAGCTTGTTTATTGCATAGTCTTCAAATACTACTGAAAAAAAAAAAAATCCCAAAGTGGTTTATAGCTAAATACAGGACTGCAGCTTTATTTTTATCTTCCCTTTCCTTCCTTCCTCCAGAACCATGTACCACTAAAAATGCACGCTGTAATCAGCATATGGAAACCTCAACACTCTTCCACTTTCTCGCTACGACACCGTCTCTCCCCCAGCTTGGCCAGCTCCCCGGCAGCGATCGGCACGCTGCGAGGGGGACACCCTACTGCTCAGCCTCTCGGGAACACGGGAACCGGGATCAAGCAGAGTGTGATCCAAACCAGACCTCCCCGTTGATCTCTCCTACCGTTAAACTGCAGCTAGACACCACCACCGTCCCAGCTCAGCAGAGCTGTCCCTTGGAGCACGCTCTAGCAGGGCCTCAGAGCTGCACCAACCTTGGGTTCCTTCAGCAAGCTTTCTCACGCGTGGGCTGGTCGCAGTCGCGTTCTTCCCTTGCTGTATTTCCACCCGGGGCACACAGGACAGCTACGCTGCTGACAGCACCATGCCCTGGGACTGGAAATGCAGGCAGAAGACCAGTGACAGCCCACACATCTGCCTGTGCCGGCTGGGGCTGCGCTTGGCCACGGGGCTCTGCAACACGCGTGCCCTGTGGGGCTTGTCAGAGGCTGTTTGGGTTCCCAGCACCCAAGAGGCAGCTTTGCCTCAGAGGAAACTCCACAGGCTGGGAAGTTGTTGCAATGTATTTTAGGAGTTTTATTATTATTTTTGACTATATGTCAAAGAAGAGGAAGGGCACAACCCAAGTTCCTCTTCTGCTTCCTTGCTCACTACACACCACAGAAACCACTGAGCATCCTCCTGCTTCCCATTATGAACCAACCCCAAACCGCCCAGGGTCATTAACAGATCCCATAAATCTGTGTTCTGGCACCAGCATGATGTAACTGCCCAAACCTGCCGGGCACCGTCAGGAGCTCCAAAGCTCTCAGTGATACCCCCTGCTCTGTTGGCACCAAAAATTATTGAAGACCCTCCCAGAATAGCCTTCCTCTCCTCCTTCTAGGGGCTGGGGGGTGCAAACAGAAGAAACAGCTGCCCCAAGAATTTGGGGCAAATTCTTGCATAACCTACAGTCTAAATCCCTCCTCTCCCACTACACCATGCTATGAAAGGGGCCACGAGGTCCTGCTGGCAGCTGTCTGTCCCAACTCCACCCTTTCCCTGTCTGGGATGTCTGGATGTATAGCCAGGAAGGCAAATACCTTCTGTGCAATCTCAACATCCCCTCCCCAGGCAAAGCCACTTTTCCTCACGCTCCGGTACCCAGCACATGCTGCAACACCGCAGCCAGCGGCTGCTGTGCCTCCCGTCACCTCCAGCGGGACGGGAAGGACAACCCTGGCTGCGAGCGGTGGTGGAGCAGGACTCAGACGCAGGGTCTGACCCTTCTCTTGCTGTTGGCAGAGACGTGGGGCTGCAGCACAACCTGTTGTTAGAGAAGCAAAGCCAGCCTGGCCGTCACCATGGCCAGGCTAAACCCAGCCTTTTGGGCAGCAAACAGGCACTGGTGGGGCAGGAGCCTTTGCTGGCCCAGACCCATCGTAGGGCAACGGTGTCTAGGTTGCACTCGAGGGATGGGACACCTCCGACGAGGGCTCTTGGAGGCAGGCTGCCCCGGACAGCCAGGACCCTGCCATGGCCTCTCCTCCCCGGCACAGTGTTCCACCAGCCGTGGCTGCAGAGGCCGGCCCTGCATCCCCCGTCCATCAGCAAAGGCAAGCTCAGCCACCGCCAGGCTCTGAGAGCCTCTCCGATGAACAAAGCCCTACAGGAATTTCTGCCCTTTCTTTTTCTATATTTATTAAAATATATACCATCATCTATTTGCTTCTCCTCCCACAGCTCTTATGGTTACCGGGTTACCTCTTTCTGGTTTTTGCGTCTGAGTGACATCCCTGTGGGGTCTCCTAATGGCCCAAGCGCGTGGGGAGACGCGTGCTCGCTCTCCAGAGCCGGGCTGGAGGACTGCACCCCCCTCCCGCGACGGTGACGCGCGGCCGCTGCCGGCGCTGGCACCGCTCTCCTGGCACGGAGGGGCAGCGAGCTCCACGGCAGCACAACAGCCCAGCGGAGGAGAGGGCACGGACCACGCAGGGAAGGGAAGCAGCGGATCTGCACACGCGTGGGCGAACGCACCCGCGGGCTGGGTCCCACGACAGGCTCAGCTCGGCACCGCCTTCCCCAGACACCAACCTCGGCAGCTTTCAGGATCTCCCCGCGGGGACGTCCCCGAGGAAGAGCTGGGGGGCTCGTTTCAGGCACGGAGCCGCCTCCTCCACCGCCCCAGCAGCGCACCCCTTCTCTCCCTGGGAGCCCCAGCCAACACGGCTGGCGGTTACGTCTCAGCTTGTCAGAGGAAGAGCCCCAGATTGTTATCCCACTGTCCCCTCTCCCTCCCCAGAGGATGCACGGTGACTCTCTGGTGTCCTTCAGAGAGATCACCAGTCCCAGCGATCTCCAGAGCCACGGGAGGATCTGCTACACCAAGGGGTGGCCTGAACGGCCTCCTGAGAGGGGCCATGCTGGGGAGGAGCACAGGCACCGGCCAAGTGGCAGGGTTCTTTCCCCCCTAAATACAACATTAAAAACATCTCTTCCATTTTCTAAGCACAGCAAGAAGCACAAATGCTGCCGGCTGCAAGAGCAGAGCCTGCCCCTGCCCCTCCTGCGTGGACAACTGTGTCACAGGAGCATTTATTGGGGCAATCCCACAGATCAAACCAGGGGGACAGGAATGATGAACTGATGAACTTGCAAAGTGACTCTGTGGTCATGCATGAAAAAGAGCTAAAAAGACCAGCAGAAAGCCCAGGCACTACCGCCCTGAGCTTGACACAGAAAAGGGGAACCAGGGAAAGAGCGGGAGGGGGCTTTATTTCCTTTAATAAGATCATTTCCTCTACTTCACAAACACTTCTCTGTCCACAAGCAACCACCTTCCATTGCACTTAGTTGTTTTGTCCGCTTCTTGTTACTTGTACGGTGGTCGTGGATTTAATACGTTTTGATCCAAAGAGTTTAAAGTGCTCCAAGGGACGTGAACAGGCCCATAATAACACCCAAGTCATGATTTCCAGACACTCTGAGCAGCGTTGGCCCAAGCCGTGCTTTGCGGGTACAACACCAGCACAACACACCCCCCACACATATATACATGCAATATATGAAATGCTCAGTCTCACAGATTAAACTCCTGCCTCCAAATTTGTACCTCTACGGACAGTTGGACTGTCCACGTCAGGGGCTGCTGTTGCTCAAAACTTCCACAGAACTGCTGAGCCCTGTGACAAATCCATCCATCGCTTCACTTCCAACGTGCGGAGGCAATTTAGCACCACAGGCCTCATGGAAAAATTAGCATTTTGTGTATTTCACGTTGAAAATGCACAGGAAGCGTGAGTCAGTGCAAAGCTCCACAAGCCTTCCCCCCGCTGGCAACGCTATTTTCTAGAAGATAAAAGTAGAAATTGTACCTTCCAGGTCCAGAGCCATTTTTCTTATTAGACAACCCCATATTAGCAATTCACCCCACGTCTCCCCATTCCCTTCTGGCCTGACGCACACGAACGCTTGGTACAACAGGGCGAAACTCGGGGAAGGCAAAGCCCCGCTGAGGAGTCTCGTCACTCCTCTGTGAGCCCAACGGCGGCACATCGAGCACGCGTGGCCCAGGCAGTGTCCCCGGCTCCTCCCGCCCCGACAGCCGGGAGCCGGTGAAGTTTTCCGTGGGTGCCCCGGCCGAGGGAGCCGGGAGGAGCAAGCCGCAGCCAGCCCCTTCCTCCGGCTCCACGGGGCAAGAGGGCCCGGGCAGTGCTGGGGGTGTTTCCAAGAGAAGCAAAGTTAAACCAGTCCTGCTGATGTCCTCAGTGACTGCAAAGCCTAAATAACACTGGGAGAAAGGAGGGAGGGGAAGCACATCTGTCGTGGTTTAACCCCAGCCAGCAGAAAATAAACACCACGCAGCCGCTCCCCCACCCCGGTGGAATGAGGGAGAGAATCAGAAGGGTACAAGTAGGAAAGCTCCCGGGTTGAGATAAGAACAGTTTAATAATTGAAATGAAACAGAAGTAGAACAGCACTAATAGCAAATGAGAACAACAACAACAGAATATACAAAGCAGACGATGCACAGTGCAACTGCTCACCGACCGCGTGTCCCGAACTGGCGGGCGAGCCCCACACACACCTGGTTTTTATACTGAGCGTGATGTCACATGGTGTAGAACACCCCATTGGCCAGCTGGGTGCTCCCCCCGCCCTGGTGCGGCAACAGACAAAGCGTCAATGGGCCATTAGTGCTCCTTTCATACCGAACCCAAACCCAGCCCAGCCCTGAGCTATGGGGAGGAAAGTTAACCCTGTCCCAGCCGGAATCAGGACAACATCCCACAGAGCCCTGACACGGTTTCTGGCAGGCGAGGGGACCCGCTCCCTCCCTCCAGCCGGGGCGGGGGTGCCATGCCGGTGAAGAGCTGGCGGCACACGGCCAGGTTTCATCTCCTGACACGCACCTTGTTCTGCCGCTCACCGACTCGATCCCAGGGCCTGACCACCCGCCCCAGCCCCTGCGCTCCCGCTCCCCCCTCTGCCAGGCGGGAGGTGACAGAAGGGGCACCCGCAGCCTTGGGAGCCCTCTCCACACGTGCACCAAGCTTCCAGTTTAACCCTTGCTATTTTTCTTTTGGCATTGCATTCCCATCTTCCCTTTTCCAGAGGTTTGTGAGAGAGCTGCGGCCGTGTGGGACAAAGAACAGGCTGGAGATGGCAGGGAAGGGCTGATGGGGAGGGAGACGGGGAGCACAGGAGACACACACCACGGGCCACCCACAGCAAGCCCAAACCCCCCTCCTTTAGCAAGAGTGCTTTACAGACCTGCAATTCAAACAACAGCCCCCGCCTCCTGGCAGCAAACAGGCTTCAGCCTCTCTCAGAGAGCCTCCGGGAAGGAAAAGGCACTTACCTCCTCTTCTTTGCTTGGCAATACTAAGTAGCACCAAAAGAAAAAGCTGAAGAAAGCGTGTGCAGTGGCTGGTGCAGGGAACCAGCCTGGGCTTTGCTAAGGCCCGGCTCTGCTCCCTGTCCCAGCGCCCGTGGGCAAAGGTGTCCAAGGGTCTTGCTGCGGCTCCTGCCGCAGGACCTCACCCGCTCCCCTTCCTCCAGAGGGGAAGATTCAGCTCCCCACTGGAAGCAAACCACTTACACCAGTGATCTGCACCCAAGGACGGGACGGGCACGACAGCCCGGCCAAGCTCTGCCTGCAGCCACCCATCCAGCCTGACCCTTCCCGCCGGGGACAGGCTCAGGAGCACCCACAGCACCCGTACCAGCATCTCGGCCGTGAGCAGCCTCGGAAGGAGGGGGAAATCCAAACCACGCTCAGCCTGCCGAGCCAAGGTCGCTAACCCTGCTGGGAAATTCCTGACCCAGCGATCTCCAGGGCTATTTATGGATTACAACATTAAACCATCTCTTCCCTGTATGAGCTATATGCTGAGGAGCAGGTTTCCCAGAGCCCCCGGCCCTTCCCAGCAAGGACATGACCCTTCCTTCCTTATCATGGTCTTGGGTTTGCAAGGCAGCCTGGGAGCACATGCAAGTTCATTTAAAAGCAGAATCATCCCCGATGCTCAAGAAATCAAGCATCAAGGACTCACGCTGCTGGAAGTACGAAACGATCCCTCGTTAATGGTCCTTCACTGCGAGGCCCCATCAGTCCCGCTGGGGATTTCGGGGGCTGTGCACACCAGACTCCCCTGGGAAATCACCTGGCCTTTAACGACAAGGTGCTGTTGCACACAGGGATAACACCAGGCTCATGATTCGTGCCAACCAACCACAAAAAATCTTAAACCTAAACAGATTATTAAGCTAAAATTAGAGCAATTCACTTGTCACAGCCTCCGGCTCCGTTCCTGGAGCCAATAGCCAACTCTCTACTATCTCCTGCTCAAAAAGGGGAACACAATTCCTGTTGACACTACAGCAGGTACCTCAGCGCTCCTCTGTTCACAGCCGTCAGGTATCGCTTACCCCAGCGCAGCCCCCCCGAGGGGCTCAGACTCACCCCTCGGCTGTCCCACAGCTCCCTGCTCCAGCAGCGGCATCGGGAGGAAGGCCAGAAAGCTAAGTGGGTCTCGACCAGTTATAATTCTCCCACAAGGACTCTTCTTGGTCCCCAAACATCCTAACGCTCCATCAGAGTCTCGCTCCTGCCAGCGCACCCTTCTGCAGGCAGCGGCCGCCCTCCTTCCTCCAGCGCGGGGGACAGAAAAGCTCAACTTTGCTAAAGCGAGGTTTAAAAGTCCTTTGCCCTCTTGCTGTTGCCCAATTCTTTTTTTCCCAGGACTTCCCCTCCCACATGGAGCTTTACCTAGGACCAATGTCACTCACGTCACCTTGGGATCCAGCCAAAACCCTCGTCTTCATAGGTGACCGGTTGCGAGCAGGACAATGCTATCTGTTCCCAGCTCTCATCAGATGAGCAAGGAGATGCTCTCAAGACAGAGCTCGTTCCTCCCCAGAATCATTATTCACAAGAGGGTATCTGCTATCCCACGGCACACGATCCTGGCGGTGTCTCACTCCCCCCTCGCCCCAAGCTGTGATACCCTCTACCAAATTTGCCAGTGCCCAGCATTTTCCAGGCTCGCATCAAAAAAAAAAAAAAAAAAAAAAGGCAGGAAAGTGCTAATTCTTGCTAATGAGCTGCTGGGAAAATCCTCCCTTCTGCACAGCCCCAAACTGCTATAAGCAGCTAGGAATGAAGCACGGAGAGGAAACTTCTCGGCGCTCCAGACCCCTGCAGAACACTCCCTTCTATTGAAAGGAGAAAATAATAGAGAGACGTGGGAGGAGGAAGAGTCTTTTCACACTGTTCAAGGGTACAAAGACTTTCAGAAATAAACCCCGAGAGGGAGGCTCGTCAACCCACCTGCCAGACCAGGGTGCGATGGGACAAAGGGGGGATGTCTCCTGGATTAGAAGACAGGAGACAAACAGAAGAGGGACGCTGAAGCAAACATGTTCTGTGGGGTCCCACAGGCTTTCTGCTATTCTGTGAATTCAGAAGTGATGGTGATGACTGCAAATTATCCAATATGGTCAAATCTAACCTGACTGTAAAGAGCTGCAGGAGGATCGTGCAGCACTGAGTGACCCAATGATAAAATGTCAGACGAAAATTAGCATCAATAAATGCCAACTAATCCAAAGGGGGGACAGAAAATCACCTTCCTGCACAGGCATTAGAAGGTCTGCAAATTAGCACTCAGAAAAGAGCCAAAGTCACTGTAGACAATACAACAAAGCCAAGAGGGGACTGTCAGTGGTGGTCAAAACCCAAAACGTTAGGAGAGGCTGTTTTACTGCAGCTAAACCCACCGCAGAGCCACACACAGTTCTGGTTCCCCTCCTCAGAGGTGATAGGGCACAGAGAAGGGCAACGGAGATAACTACGGGGTTATAAATCATTTTGTTCAAGGAGAGACTAAATAGCTGAGGAGAGTCCTTAGCCTGGTAAGAGACACGATGAAGGGCAGGGAAGTCCGAGCGGGTGACCAGGGAGCAAGCACATCACAAGGGCTGTCGGAACCCAGGGAAAGCACAGGGCAGCAGGCGCGAAGGAAAAGCAGCGTGTTTTCCCACACAGCAGCTGCATCAGAGGAGTCACATCTTCTTGCGGAGGCAGAAAGCACCAGGGGGTTCAAGAGGGACCAGGCAAATCCCAGGGGAGGCAGCCATGCCTGTCTGCTAAGCACAACCGCGGGTACAACCTCCAGCTCAGGATCCCGAGCCGGCAGGCTGCAGCAGGACAGCCCCGGGAAGGGTCGCGCTGTACCTGCCCTGTCCCTGTCACCGGCCACTGCCAAGGGACACCAGGCCAGAGGCACCTGTGCTCAGACCTAGCGTGGCTCTTTGCCTCTTTTTATTCATTAGGAGGATGAATGAGATGTTCCACGCTCCGGCACAGTTTGGCATGGATGCAAGAGAAACGCTAACAGGCTCCAAAACAAATTGCGTCCAGCACTTGGAAACCAGGCATGGAGGTCAGGAAGAGGTCGCTGAGGGAGAATTGGGAGGATTCAAATAGATGCTGTAAATATTTTTGCAGAGCAGAAAGAGCCTTGAGCACAGGCAATGACCTACTTTGCTATTCTCCAGCGAAGGGTGACATGCAGCCATGTCAGAACCCAACGGCAGTTTCTAAGGAGGACATTCAGGATGTTGGGGGGTCCTTTGTTAAATAGAATAGCAGGGGGTTCCCAAAATCTCTTCCCACTGACCCAGGTGTGCTGGCGGGTGCTCTCCTGCGGCAGTTTTCGCAGCACCACCTGCTGACAGCCCTGTCGAGCCCTGAATTTCAGACTCCTGCCAGAGCCGCATGCTTCCCTTTCCTAATCAGCTGAGGAAAACAAGAGCAGAATTCCTTCTTATCGCTGCTACACAAACACCCTGAAAATACAGGGGGTTTGGTCCTGTAGTTTTATGGCTCCCTATTGCAATTTCTCCTGGAACAGTGAGACCACGATCCCCATGGGCAGCCAGAGCAACAGTTGTTGCAATCCACACGGCTGACTTCTTGGAAGCTGATAAATGTCTAAGCTAGTCATCTTGCCTGGAGGAGCTGGTTATTAATTAGCTACAGAGTCTGGTTCAGTGCAAGCTCTGCCAAAGAAGCATCTTCCCATCCATTTCCAGAAAATGGAAAACTTAAGAGACAACAACAGGCTCTGAGCGCAGGGACCATCCTTGTGCTAAACTGGGACGCTCCATCTGATACATCTGCAGTGTAGCAGGAGAGAGATCCCGGGTCTGGATGAGAGTGTTCACACTGAGCAAGAATCCATTGAATTAATCAATGCTTTTTTCTTTTTTTCTTTGTTTTTGCATTCACATGCTTCATGGATTCAGATCAACTTCCCCAAGCTCTCTCAGAGGCCCAGCCCTGGAACTCACCGATCACCTCGGGTTCAGCGAGGACCTGGCTCTGGACTCAGAGGCTTTGACCAGAGCAGCAGAAGGTGCCTATAGGTATTTTCTACCTTGCCGCCACTGCTCCAAACCTTGCTGTGGTTTCTAGGGCCAGAAGGTACGACCTGTCCTGGCTGCCCGTCGGGTGGGACTGAGGACAGACCCCACCGTAGCACAGCCTCTATCAAGCCAAGCCCTCTCTAGCTGGCACTCCGTAAGTACGCCCAGAGCTGCCGTGCCAGCGGTGCTCACAGGGCTCTCTGGTTGCTGCTTTCCAGCCCCCCACCTCGGCTTCTCAAGCACTTGCACTGCAGCAGCTGCTCCAGCTGGGACCCACCTTCCCTCCACGTCCCGCTCCCAAATCCATGGCAAGGTGCCCAAACCCGCCCCGCTCGGCACAGGACACCTACTGTTTACTCCAAGTACAAACAGCAGCACTGAACCTAAGCAGAGCGGTGCAGTCTAAGCAGACAGACAGATCTCCTGCAAGAGACATTAAAAACAGACATGAGAAAAGCCACCTACGTCTAACGCACAGACACGATCTTCCTAAACAGCTCCTCCAGGTATCATCGTGCATGCTGCCTTCTTTCACCTTTTTCTTCTTAAATAAGCCATAGTAGCGGGAGGTAGCGGATGGAAAAACCAAGTCTCCTCTTGCACGTCCCCGCTTCTTCTGCAGGCCCCCTTACTTGTGCAGGATATTTTTGCATGAGTCCTTCTATATGGCCGCTCATCCATCACCGCTTCTTAGCAGAGTGCCCTTACATGGGCAAGGCAGAGGAAGCAGAGCTGCTGGCCCGAGGAAATCCTGTATTCCCCTAAATGACAGACTAGCTTCTTGTACAAACATTTACCCAGATTTCCCATGAGGTAGGAAAGTAAAATTTAGGCTATTTGTACCCTCTGGGTCCCAGAAATGTGTATTTGTTCTCCAAACATACTTTCAAGTGCTTTACAGTTAACCCCTTGCTTTCCAACTGGAAGGGACTTTCAGGACCATTGTCCCCTTATAAAGAGGGCCAGGAGGAAGCACACAGACATTTACACACCTGCCTCCACACTCAGGCAACTGAGAAGATGGCATTTCTCTTCAACAGCTTTTAAGCCATCTCTAGATTTGCTAAGCAAGAGGATAATTGAGGCTTCCGTTTATTTCACTGGGGCCAGCCCAGCTGACGTCCCCTTGAACATTTAGCAGAAGGTACATGGAACGTGTTATACATCTTTGCTGCTCAGAGATATTCTGGCTCTCGCATCCTTCGCACACACCTCTGGTGACAGGTCTGCTTGTCTGCCATCACACCTACAAGTACACGCCTGGAAGCACGGCTCGGAGACAAGCCGAGGAGCCTGCGTAGGACTCCCGAGCCCTGGTCTCCCCCGGGGACCGCGCACCCGTCAGACACAAACCCCGTGTCAGACACGGGCAGGGCGCTGCCTCCACGGCCCTTTCAACTGAACGGAGGTAAAACCCACGGGAGGTGAGGAAGAAACTCGTGTACCAGCAGAGGCTGAGTGATAGCGGGTTGTTAAATGGGGATGATCATCCGCCCAAAGGGATGCGCTCCCCCGGGCCAAGCTGGGGAGGCAATCAGACAGCAGATTAGCCAGTGGGCCCCTGGGATCATCTAATGGGGGAGATGGTGCGTATTGCTCTGCCTGCTCCTGCACATTTCTCTTTAGCCTGTTTACAACGATCGCTTTCTGCTTCTTCAGCTGAACAGCACTGAAAAAATACATTAAAGATCCAGGCTGCTCTGAGCTGGAGCTGGGAAAGAGGCAGCTACAGACAAAGCTGCCAAATCCTGAGAGCTCCAACCAGCTTGTTCGATAGGGCAGCAAAGGGGCTGAATGCAGAGGCAGGCAAGACAAGCCACGGAAAGCAACGGCATTTCAACCTCTCCAGAGCCAGAAGGGGTTAGAAACACATTGAGTTGTATAATAATAATTAAAACCAAAGCTCTTCTATTCAGATTGAAAGAGACAGAGGGGAAGACCTTTGGACAAGGATTTTGTTGTTGTGCGTTAGATGAGGATAAATGACCCTGAGCAGTGCTGCAGTGCAAGGAATAGGGAGCAATATCTGCTGTCTGAGCTGAGCAACTCATCATTTTCCTGTAACGTTGGAGTCCAAACCCTCCGCAAGCTGCCGTCTCTAGCCTGATCTCTGCTCTCGCCCCCCACTGACGCGTTCGATAACCTCCTCAAGGACATCATTTCTGCAAACACACCAAGTACAGCTGCAAAACAAGGAAATTGGGTTTGGTGAAGGTCCTGTGGCTCCGCAGGCCCCTTGGCATGCCCAAGGCAACCGGACAGTGTTCTCAGGAGTTAGGTGGTCCTGGTTCCCTTGGCACCGCGGTGCCTTGGCCACATCAGACATTGTGCCTCTGACAGGGGGGACAGCATGGGGAAATGATGAGGAACTTAATCCCAAGAACCAATATTCAAGGATTTTACCAATTACCCAGTCAGTGGTAATGTACTGAAAGTTAAAGAGTTCACTGAATAGACTGTTCCTTCTTTTTCTGTCTAGGCTTTTAGGAATAAAAGACGGTCTCCCTAACCCATAGTGAGCAGATGTCAATGTAAAAAAACCCAGCTGCCCAGCCCAGGGCACAAACCCAGCCAAGGTTCTTATCTGCCAAGAACGAATTGATACATACACTTCATTTGCTCATTTAAGCTGACATTTGATGAGTATGACAGTCAGAAGAGCCACGCTAGTAAATATAATCAGATCAATGATAACATAAAGGAGTTACCAGGAAAAGCTGGGATACTTCAGCAACAAGTACACGTCCCTCGTGAGACACATCTGCTGCTCTCTGGGCACGAGGGGACAGTGGCGTTGCGTCCCTGTGATCCCCTTTGAGCAGCTCTTCACTTCTACACCGCAGCCCCTCCCTCCTACTGGATATCATCACTTTGGCATAAAAACAGTCCAAAGCTGGAGCGTGGGCTGCGACGCACCTAGGGAAAACGTGGCCTTTTTGCCTGCGTGTGCGTTTTACAGTCCTCAGGCTTTGGGGTGGCTTCAGGGCTCAGGCAAACCAGCTCCTCTAAAACACGGCCTGACCCACACACCTCGGAGCACAGCCTCAGCCCGTGCCAGGCACGACAGAGGGGGCATCGACCCTTTTCCCATGAAGGATACAACTGGGAACAACTCGGGGATCCCCGAGCACCCCCAGGCTGCCTCTAACTCCTCCATTCCCAAGGGGATGCCGCCGTGAGGGGTATTTGCAGGGGACAGGCCAGGCCTGGAACTGTTGCTGAAACTTTCTTCCAGGCTCGGGCATGGGAAGGGCGGTGGGAACGTGGGGCGAGGGTCCTGCCGGGCCGAGCCCGGCTCCCCCCGCCGGGTCCCGGCGGCGGCGCGGCCCCCCTGGGCGCAGCGAGCGGGGAGGGAGGGGGCTCCCCTCGGCTCTGCACGGCGGGCTCCGCGGTCCCCCAGCACCGCGGCGGTACCCGCAGCCCCCGGGGACCCCCCCCCC
>VZTQ01001871.1:169628-207836 GCA_013400755.1 Pelecanoides urinatrix
AAGGCAGGGGGAGGCAGGGCAGTGCTCTCAGCAAAGGCACCATTCAGCATCTTGGGGGCATGGGTCTGGCTGAGACAGTCCTCCCTGCCTGCAGCTGCAGCACTCACCAAAATGCCATCGATGCTACAAGTCCTCGTTTCCCAACAGTCGTCTTATTAACAAAAAGTAAAATTAACCAGGATTTCACATACCTACTGCGACACCGCACCTCCTCCTCTTGACTCCCGCAGCCCCCCGCGGCTCTGCTGGGGACCCCCTGCAGCAGCCCGGCGTTCCCCCCTGCCCCACGGCCCAGGGGCTACCTCCCGCCTGGGCAGGGAGCGTGCAGCACCGGGGAACGGGCACATCCAGGGATGCCGAGTGCCATTTGCACGGCCACGTGCTGTATGTGCACGCACAGGAGGTCTCCACAGCAGAGCCAGGCTCAGGGAGCAGCGGGGGGAACTCGTGGGGCTCCCGGGAGAGGCAAACCCCCGGTCTGCGACCCCCCGAGTGCCGTGCGTGGGGGAAGGCACGGCCACCCGGCAGATCGCAGCCCCGGCTGCCCGAGGAGGGACCTGGCATGGAGCAGCCGAGACTCCTCTGCCGTTTCTGTGTCTGGGAAAGCAATAAATAAGTCTGTGGGAGGCAACGGTGGGATGAAGCAGAGGCAAGAGGGAGAGAAAGTCATTTTCTGAGGAACACATTACCGAGGTCCAGCACGCCGCGGTGCTCCAGCGCCAAACGAGTATTGGACTCAGAGGGCATCTTTGTCCTGCTCGAGCTCCCCGATAACCCCCTGCCAGGAGGGCAATGGGGGACGGCCCCGCCGGCGGGAGCCTTGGCCACGGCTGGGGGGCTGCAGCCCCCTCCCCATCCCCGGGGCACCCCCAGGTCCGTGCGGCTGGAGCTGGAGCTGGATCCATCCAGCACCATGGGACCTGGAGAGGGTGGGCCGGGGCACTGCACGAGAGGCTGACCTGCACCCAGCTCCTGCTTCCCTCCTCAGCCTTGGGCAAGCTTTGTGTTCTCGGGTACATCACACCCACAGACACGCACCCCCACCCAGCGCAAGGAGCTCCCCAGAAGAAATGCCCCAGCTCTCTGCGGCTACAGAGCGGCCGTGGAGTCGGGCACGGCAACGTCCGATCTGCTCCCAATTGCAAATATTGTCAAAGCATGGACTAAATTTAATCAATGCAGAGCTTGACTCAAGACTCAAACGCTTCGGATGTCAAACGACTCTCATGTGAAATCTGGATTTGCCAGGCATAAACATAGCCCGCGTCTAACTTCAGGGAATGAAAGGGCACGGCAAAGTAACCTGCACAGCATGCTGTGAAAATGAATAACGAGGGGAAAACTTCTGGTCCACTGCAAAATAGGCAACTTTTCTGTCAAGTGGGCATCTTGGCGGGGAGATCACCTCTCGGGAACCAGCTCAGCCCAAGCGCTGGAGCCCTGTGGCCTCGCAACCCGACATTTTTCACAAGCTCGTGCTCTCTCCATTCAGCTTATATTTAGCTCGGTATTTCTGAGGCTGAACACAGCACTTACAGAACGCACAGAGAGCTTAAGCTGTCTTTATCAAGGAATATAGTGGTAGTTAGTTGTCAAAGCTGTCATTAAACTCAAGAAGTAATAATCAAACATACCCATACAAAAAGATAAAGCTCTGTAACTCTGAGACTGATATATGCAAAGGAAAAATGAATGCTAGGAACTTGGCTATAAAACCATGTTTTTTACCCTAGTCAACAGAGCCATTAAATAGGAAGAAAAGACACCCTCATTTGTGTACCAGGAGCGGCTAATCTATTTGTCTAGTGTGTCAGCACTCCGGTTTGTTGGCTTGTTTTTAAGTTTTCTACTTATGTTTAACACCTGAAGGGATGCTAAATATCAAAACGCAAATGAAACACACACTGTGTAAGTCTCTTAAAACCTTCTCTGCCATCATCTCCCAAGCCTCATGGAGAACTTAAGGTGAAGAATTGCCTGCGAGAGCTGAATCATATCTTTAAGGAAAACCATTGCTATTAGGTGACTAAGACCAAAACAATTCTCTCCCTTATTTATTGCAACTGATGCTGTTATTAAAACCCAGCCAAGTCCCTTCCCAGCCCCTCATGCTATCGGGTCATCGTGCGCTGGTGAAACACTGCAAAAGGCAGGTTGTAAATAGAGGGGACTCTTTGGGCAGGGTCCGAAACACAGGGAAGGTGCTTTGTGCTCCCAGGAGCATCCCGGCCGGGGATGGCGGGGCTGCCGGAGGATGCCTTGGGAGAGGGGTCATCGCTGACCCTTAAATAAGACAAGTGGCTGCGCGAGGGCACGGGGAATGCCTCGTGGAAAGAGGCCGTTGTGCGAGAAAAACCGCCTGCCCACAGGCGGGCTACACGGAGAGGATCTGGCAGGTCTCCGGAGCAGGAGCAGCCGAGTGATTTGAAAGCCTGCCTGCGGGAATCAGCCCGGCTCTTGGGAAGAGCCTGGGAGCAGGGGGACCGTGGTGGGGATGGAGAGGGGTGTCTGCCCGGCAGGGTCGGATAGCGCTTGGCACAGAGCGACCGCACGGACACCTGGGGCAGGCAAAGCTCAGGCAAATTTATATTGGAAAAACCAATTTTCACTGGTTTTTCCCCAACAAACGCTGTCCGCCCGCTCTCGCCTGCACCATCGCCTGAGAACGGTGCGTCATCCAAAGCCTTCGCATTTTCATGAAGCAGACTCAAGCAGAACTGAAACAAGCCGGGCTCTGCTCCCCCTTCCAAATGTTCACAGCGCTGGGAGGGAAGCCAGGAGGCTTTAGGAGACATTTTAAGAGGCTGTGGGTACGGCTGCTCCCCTGCAGCACATCACACCACAGCTGCCCGCCCCAGGCTCGCCCAGCTCAACAGCATCTCCCACCGCCCTGCGGGCATCTCTGCTTTTATCTTTGGATGTCATGGGAGTTCAGGTCCCTGTCCTCTCCAAAAAACCAAACCCAAACTCCAAACATCCTTCAGCCTAGACACTCACTGTTCATTCGGTAGGTCAAGTTGTCTACAGCGTTATTGGTACATCCCTGCTTGGATGTTAAATTTAAGGAAAATGTGAAAACTTCTTACATAAAGCAAATTATAGCCCTCCGGCTCAGGAAAACCTGCTTTCCCAGTTGTTTCCCCAATTAACACCCACAAGATTTGTCAGGGTTGAAGTGAAGCTGTAGCAACAGCACTTCTTTCCCCAGACTGACCTGACTTCAGCCACTCTGGGGTCCTGAATTCACTCTTCTTCTGGGAACTCTTGGATCTCATGGGAGTGAGGTTTTCCCTGAACGTGTTTGACTTTACCCATCTGAAAAGTGAGGTGAAGTCATACGTAAGGTGCTGTGCGTTACATCTGCCTGAAGCCTGGGTTTTAAAGGTGATGGAGGGATCACCCCCAGGCAAAATCCCTGAAGCCGAGGGGGCTCGTGGCACTCCGATCGGTTATTTTACCCTTCAGCAGTCATTTCATTTCTATTCCACCACAGCTTTCCCGGCAGGACTCAGCCAGGCTTTTCAGATAAACAGAACCCCACGTCCGAGAGCTGCCCGCGCGCCGGCTGTGGTCGGGTAGCGTTAATCTTATATATGCGATATCGGCGACTGTTTGAAGTTCCTGCTGCCACCACAAAGCAGTGCTAAAGAAATTACTTCAGAAGTACTGCAAGCACCACGCTGTGCGTAACTGCAACAGGGATGACACACATGTGGGTTTTATTATTATTCTAAAAACGCACAATTGGGAAAGCCAATATTTTTAATGGAAGTGGTTTCAAATGCTAGTATTTATTTGCTTAATAAATGGTTTAGCTGGAGACGGAACATCTTCAAAGCAGGAATTTTTTTCCCAGAATGGGTATCTGGGGCTATAGCGCTGTATTATTATACACAAAAAATATTTCCTTATTAGCTTTTTATTTCAGAGAACACATTTAACTGACACTTCCCGTGCTGACAGCTTGCCAAGCTTCAAAGCACAACTTCTGCAAGGATTACAATGATTGTGAGGCTGGTCCAGATGAAGCTGTATCCCAGCTGACACACAAGCTCTGTGAAAGGAGTTTTTCCTGGTTTTGGAGAGCCTAAAGCCGAGGTCCGCATTGGGACACACACGCTGTGCATGTTTGGGCCGTCTTTCAGGGGGGCATGATGCACTTCCGAGCTGTGACCGCATTTTGGGGACCTGGTTTCTTCTGTGATTCCAGCCGTTTCCTACAACAATGCAGATTTCCCAACACGTGTGGGAAAGATCTCCCCACGCTGCCACAGACCCGGGGGCAGGCGCTGGGAGAGCTGAGGGGCCCAGCCAGAGCTGGGGGATTAACCCTTGGTCACCCCACGCCAGAAATCAAAGCTCTTCTCCATCTCCCTGGGACATTTGGCTGATGTGGGGTGCCCAAAGGGTGTTTCAGGGAGGATCGCAATGGTCAGAGCATCACACCCTGAACCCTCACAAGGCACGTGGCTAAGGCAAACCACAGCAATACTGCATCCTCCTTGCACCCTTTCACCCAAGGATGCAGTAACAGAAATGCACCCTTGCCTACAAAAAAATCTCTTCAAAATAAAAATAATAAAAAAAAAAAAATCACAACCTCTCTGCTCTCACATGGAGTTCCCACGCTTGTGCTGATGAAGGCTGACACGATTTGCCCATCAAACAGCATCGTTGCCACCATCCACCCCCTCCGCCCCTCCCCGGGGGCTGCTGGGGACCCGCAAGCCCCTCTCCCCCCTCAGTGCTCCACAGGCCCCACGGCTTGCGGCCCTGCTGCCAAACCCAACTCTCGCCCCTGCTGACACCTCCATCCTGTTCCTGGTGTCTTTGGCACTTCCCCCTCCAGCACTTCCAGTCCCCTGCGGCTCCCCAGCCCAGTCAGCTCCAGCACAGCCTGCCGCTGTGCCAACATTAACAGGCGGAGGCTCCGGCACAGCCGAGGCCACCGCCGAAGGCAGGAGCTTGTCCAGGCTTGGATCACCGCAGCTTTTCACCAGGACACGCAACCACCACAAAAGCATAAATCCATAGTCATGTAAAACCACAGAATGACATTGTGGAGACAGAAAGCAAAAGACCATCCAACACAGCTCGTTAGGGTTCACATCCCCGCTTCAGTAAATGGATGCTGGAGGGGCAGGAGATGGGGACACACACCAGCACATCCCCAGCCTCGGGCCCTCTGGCTGGGCACCGCCAGCTCCCCCCGCACAGCCCCTTCTTCGTGCCCGGCTCCGAGGGGCCCACTGAAAACTCGCCTGGTACTAAACGATGCCCTGCGCTTCCTCAGCTCCAGGAGCCATCAAGAGAGCCCAGCGGGGCTCCCGCAGCTGCAACACAGGGAAAGCCTCTCTGTACCCCTCTCCCCGCTCAGCCCACTCCCCGTGTGCTAGAGACAGCCTGGCCCAGCAGCACCCACGGCCTTAGGGCGTCCTCCACGTCCACGGGAACCCCACACAAGGCAAACCCACAAGTTCACGCACCAAACCTCCATCTCAGGAGATGCAGATGGGCTCAGCTGCCCTGGATGGGGGAACCAACACCAAAATGGCACAGCTGCAAAAAACAAGCTGCAGACCCAGCGCAGCTTCCCAACGGTACCAGAGGACCCCTTTTTCCAAGTGAGCCCTAGGAGTTGCTTCACTTTATTTCTTAGAGACCCAACCCCAAGTGTCAGAAACAAATAAAGGGAAAGGCTAGAGTTTTGCTGGCTTCGTGTTTGATGCAGCTGCAACACGATCGTCCCCTGGGATCATCTTTCCTCCCCGCAGGCAGGTGAGGTGGAAGCCACAGCCCCTGGGTACTGGGCAGTAACTGGATCCTGCAGACCCAGATACAGACGCTGCCCCGTCAGCCTCTGCCGAGGAGAAACTGCCTCCGCCGCGACCGCAGACCTGCTGCAGGGAGAACTCCCACCACCATGCAGGTAAGTGCTTCGGCTCGCTGCTCAGCGCGGCACGCAGGCTAGCGTGGGGCTGTTCCCTCCGGGACAACAGCCTTCCCTTTGGCTTCTGACCCTGCCAGCTTTCACAAGGCGTTGTCAGGCCAAGTACCAAAGATTCTCCTTTGAGGACACATTTTAATGTTACAGGTCCTCATTAGCATCTCAGGCCTTCAGTAACAGGTTAAAGACAGTCAGAAAATATTAATAGTGAGTTATTCCTCGGTATTTCCATGCATGGATGCACAGAAAGGAGCCTTCTAAACTACAGCATGGTAATGTCCTTCCCAGCTTGGGACCCCACTGCACCACAAGAAGGAGGGTTGTTTAAGTTTCTAGGAGGAAAAGAGCTTTACACTAACAATACAAAGACCGCGTCTGAAAGTCGTGATTGTTTCACATGAATATATTATAAAATGAAGGAAAGCCTTTCTGTTCTAGTACTAAGAGAATTCAGTGTCCATGTCTTCTCCTCCCCAGCTGACACTCTGCAGGCTCCGGACTCACCAGTGGTGCTTCATCCTCTTTAATGTCTTGCTTTTCCACATGCTGCTCTTTGGAGCAGATTTACTGGAGGAATACTTCCTGCGGTCATTACCTCTTTCTTACACTGACGCAAAGACTCTCGAAATCAGGGAGAGGGCCAGGAAGCTAGATACGGATCTGCTAAAGGCCAATCTCTCTTACACTGTCAGCAGTGCAGCAACATGCTCCGATCACGAGATATTTTTGCTCGTTCTTGTCTGCAGTAGCCCAGAAAACAGGACAAGGCGCAACGTGATCAGGCAGACATGGGGCAACGTGACAGACGCCAGAGGTTATGCTGTCCTTACTCTGTTTGCTTTAGGAAAGCCAGCTTCAGTAAGCACCCAGCTGGAGATCAATGAAGAGTCTCAAAAGCACAGAGACATTATTGAAGGCAGTTTCATTGATTCTCCTGAGACGCAGACACAGAAGATATTGATGAGCGTGGAGTGGACAGTGACTGTCTGTCCCCATGCAAGGTACATTCTTAAAACAGATGAAGACACGTTTGTCAGTATTCCAAGTCTGGCTGGATACTTGCTTAGCTTAACACAGCTAGAGGACACTTACATCGGGAGGGTCATTCATCAAGGAGTACCCAACAGAGACCCCGAAAACCCTGGCTTTGTTCCCATCCATCAATACTCAGAAGAGTTTTACCCAGATTACTGCGATGGCAGCGCCTTCGTCATGTCCCAGGACGTCGCTCGCAAGGTGTACGTGGCCGCCAAGGAGGTGCCAGTTTCAGTGCCCCCCGACATCTTTGTTGGAATCTGTGCTAAGAAAGCTGGCATCACTCCCATTCACAGCTCTCGATTTTCTGGGGAGAAGCACATCAGCTACAATCGATGCTGCTATAAATTCATTTTCACCTCTTCCAACATGAAAGAGGACGAGTTATTTAAAGACTGGAAGGAAACAAGTGATGGGAAAGATTGCTCATTACTGGAAACTTACTACGGTCTGGTGTCCTGCAAGGTTTTGACCTACATTGATAAGTTCAAACAGTTTAACTTAGATAGAATTAAAAATGAGGTTCTTCAATTTGCCAATTAAGATTTAACTTTGCAAAGAAAGTCTCAATCTTCTTTTACCAGCTGTTTTATCCTGTTAATATTCAGTAATAACGATCTCCTCTCAAAGTTAGCTCTCTTCCCTTCAACCACAAATGAATTCTCAATGCTATAGTGTTACAGCAGCAAGAGAACTGGATGTACTCTAGCTACATAAGTGCATGCATACAAGTAAAAAAAGAGTATTCCAAGCAACTTTGTCTGTATCCAGTGTTTTCCAGACTTTTAAAGTCCTCTACCTTATGCCAAAACTCCTTTTGCGTTTTTTATCTGAGTGAGGCATCACCTACTTCCAAAGTATTTTATAACAGAGGGGAATCCTTCCATCCACAAGGGAGCTGCTTCTGAGCAGCCTGTTTTACAGTACCAGTGCAAGTACAGAACAGCTTAGAGTGGGAACTCTAAGGTTCGCTTAGGTAAATAGCCCAGGGAGATTCCAGGCAAGACATCTAACTTACCTGGTAAAGAATCTTGTATTTCTGTCAGCCACGGCATCAGAGAAACACTGACACACTTTGCGGGGCAGTTGGAGGACAGGGACAACACGCTTGAATTTTTCCATTGTATAGAAGATACATCAGCAGCAACATGTCGACCATATGGCAATACACAGGATGGGTGGGGAACTACATGTGAGTAGGGGTAAGTGTCCGATCAATTAATTGGAATGTTGAGCTCAAAGCTCAACAAAATAAAGCATATATGCATATATAAAACACCCTTGTTTGGCATCTGTGTATTCTAAAATATTGTATTTGGCAAACATACCATGCAAAGCAGATGCTAAAGACTTAGCACGCAGAGTAGCCTTCAAAGGCTACAGCTGAAAACACACATGGAAGAGACTCATGAATTGCAGAAAAGGTTTATGTATTGATTTCTTTTACTGAGACTTTAGTATACGGCTCATACAGAGCTACCAGCACACAAAGCCACCTAAAATAACAAAGCTGAACTGTCCAATGCAAGCGCAAACTAAAGACTTCTATACTCTTTTCTGTTTCCTTTTCAGTGCTTTCATTTTTTTCTGGATGCAGGATTCGTGAAGCTTCTGTGCTCTCTCTGTTCACAAACGAGACACTGTGTACTGCATTTCTCACTAGCAGATGTTTATTATGCACATCTAGGATGAAAGCATCAGCAGTAGTATAACGTCAGATGACAACTTTTGTACATATTAGATCATAAGCAACAAGGCAGTTCACCTGCATTCAGATAGCTTATTAAACATTAAGGGATCTTCCTCAACTACCCTGCTCCTCTGAGTCCCCTCTGACTCCTTCCCAGCAGTTTTTGGCAGGCAATACCATCACCTCTGCTGCAGCTCAAAGCTACTACAAGCAAGAAAAGAGTTACTGCGTGACTAGATCATCCTGCTTCACTTGGCAGAGTGGGGACGCGGGGCGAGTGCTTTCCATACAGGCATATCTGACTTGACACACTACTAAAATAAGCCCAAAAGTAATAATTTCATGTTTTATTATGCTCCTCCCAGCTACTCCTCAGGTTTGTTTCTTATGTCCTCAACAAAAACGATATAGACCTTTTGTAAAAAGTACATTGTGGTCTCTCTTTTATGGACACAGACACACCACATGTCGCTGGAGGGCCCAGCTAGTCTTGCATCTCATCCGCAGCTAGAGGAAGATACACATTCGTAAGGTGTTACATTTCCATATTCCTAACTCAGTTCATGCCCTTAAACACAAAAACTTTATCTTTTTACCCCTTTTCTTCTAACTCAGGCAACTAAAATCATACATTTTTTTTAAATAACACTTAAAATTAAAAAATTTTACCTCTGTTAAAAAATAGTGTAAACAATTTAAGATTTGGTTCTGAAGCAGACTTGTAGTGCTGTAGCTCACGCTCCTTCTGAGCAAGTAAACTGAACTGCCATACAAAGGCGCAGTCAACAAGGGAAACAAAGCTCCCAATTTGGTTTTATACACTAAAGCTTGCATCCATTTGTTTTTAAAGGGGCTAAAAGGTTTTTTCATCCTCAGCATAAAATGTAAACAATATTTAGGATTATTTATTCAAGCAAGACTTACATCCAGCAAGTTGAAAATAGAAGAGAATTCAGTTCATACTCCCTCATGTGGAGAGAATGTTAACAGCTTATTCTTACAAACAGGGTTTCTGACAAAATATGACTGGCTAAAAGAGTATGTTCCACGCAAGCGCCAACTTTGGCAGGTATCATTAAAAAAAAAAAAAAAAGAAACTATGGCAGCATCTGAGGTTACAAAACTCGAGGCGTTTTGGTGTTTTTTTAATTGAACTGTGATCTACTGAGAAAACACAATAGTAACTCCGAACCCAAGAACAGTTTAACTACACACTAATAATTTCTGCAAAATAAAACACAGGCAGCAGTTGATAGAGTGCTTACCTTGGTCACTTGTCTCACAACAGTACAGAGAACTTCTACCATGACATTCTATGGGAAATTATGCTGTGCCCTATAGGATTTGATTTGCTCTCATGACTCTCCTTTCAAATAGATCCAAAGTGCTTCATATTCCTTTAAAGTGACAATCTAAAGAGACTCTAGTGTCAGGAGTTTTACACCTTGTATCTTAACACCTATTTCAGCAACATGGCTTGCAAGAAGGGGAACCCAAGACATCAGTAACATTATTCTGCTCCTTCCACAGCTGTAGTAGAAACTGCCTTAACAAAATAAGGGCCTTCATGCAAGTAAGCTCTAAGCCTCAAGTAGTACTGATTTCCAAAGATTTCCGCGATTGTTTTAGAGTTTACGAGGGCCTTAACCAGTTCATATTTGGCATCCTTCGAAGATTTGTCAGGCTCCACAGACCTGTCTACAATGTACTCCACAAACCCTGGACTGTTAAGCATCAGCTTCTGGGCCCATGGTTGATTTGCAATAGCCTAAACATGAAGACAAAAGAGGGGAGAGGGGGAAACACTCATTTTAAAAAACAAAAAAACAGTTACGCTGTTATGCAAATAGCCAAGGAACAGAAAAAATGAAATGGGATATTCATTTCCACAGTACTTACACAATCACCACTCAAATCAAGCAGCAGGGTTTAACGCTGGAAAACAAGTACAGCTCAGTGCTTATCTTTAAAGTTTTAAGTGAATTATCACAGCAGTGCCTCTGATATCGAAGCAGCACCCTAGAGCATAGCTGTTGCTTTTTTTTTTCCTCTCCAATTTGTAAGAAAATAAGAATTACAGACATGACATGTCTGCTGCATTATTTAAATGGTGAATGCAAGCGGGGCACAATGAAAAAGGCCTTGTTTCTGACCACTTCAGGGCTTCAACAAGAAGTTTGTGGCATTCACTTAAAAAAAAAAAAATCTGAGACTGAATGGCAATACAATTCACTACCCGATCTTTAAAAACAAAAAGCACTTACAGTAAATACCCGTAAAGCCCCACAGTGGAGATCAGGGAATGGCTGAGTACTGATGCTCCTGAAGAGTTCCAACGGCTGGCTAGACAAGGATGTGAACCATGATTCAGTCATTCTTAAAAGGTCTTCTGTCTGCTGCTCTGGCTACATGCATGACGTACAAAAATGAAAGAGTTTGATTAGGATTATGAAAAGCTTTCAAGTTTTGAGTATCTGTTCAATAGTTAAGGAAGTTATTTAAAACAAAACACCAGCAGATTAAACTGAAATCGTTTAAATTTTCAACTTATTTTCAGGAATGAAGAAATGGCCTTCTATATTTCATTTAGCTCAGAGGACCAATTTTAATTGATTTTGATACACGAGATAGGTGCTGTGCGGGAGTGCAGTCCTGCAAGACAAATGAAAATGGCTTACTCACTCATTTAGAGCTACACTATCAAAACCAGATCACTGGATCTAAAGAACATATACAGGGATTGGAGCAGTTTGCCTCTACCTCTTTAAAGCACAGGAATATTAAACTGTTTACTCTCATTCCCTTGCCAATGCTTTATAAACAGATTTCAGAACACCTGGCTTCTTACAAACAAACTCAAACTTTAAGCAAACAAATAAATCAGGGAATTTCAAAACAGTTAAGTTAATGACTCCAAATACAAGAAAGCTACCACTTCTACCTAAACTAGATGCTGCAAAAGGTCTTCATACAATTAGTCAGATGCGCAATAATTTCATTCTTGTAGTTAAAAAAAAAAAGACAATAAACCAAACCACAAACTTACAGGCAAGTAAAGAAGAGATGAAATTGCATCCAAGCATCGAAGCCGTAACTCTGTTGGGGCATTCTTTGCCTCGTGCCCTATTCTGCTTATCAGATTTTGAAATCTGCTTCCTTTGAAAATAAAAACAAAGTGATTTTAATTCAGATAGACCTCTACAGGAGTACAAAGCTACCTGTCAGTCACATTAGACTACATTAACTGGTAGAAAGAGTACTGTACATTAAACCTGAGAAAGACAACTTCTTGATCTACTGTAGTAACAGCAGTGCAAGATTCTCTTTGCTTCATATGATTCTAAGATAGACAAATCCAAAGCTTTCATGTTAATTCTCCAGACTACCCAAACATTTCCAAAAAGGAAGTTATGTGTCACAGATAATCGAGTTATCTTGGGAAGTGTGGACCCTAGTACACTTGCAACTAGAAATCTTCAATCCCATTCTACAATGCTTCAAAAGCTATCTGCTAATATAAATTTTCACTTAGAAAACAGAGTTTGGACTAGCAGAAGAAGACTAGCACTTACTTTGAATCCTCTGAACAGTTTTATATTAAGAGAAACAATGCAGTCTTTACAGAAAGCATCATTACACGATAGTTCATATTTTTCTAATCTTGGTGAGAAGGTCACAACATCAGTAGAAACAGAGGAATCTAAACACAACTACTGATGATTCGTATGATGGAGCTCACTAGAAAATAATTTAAATCACGCTTGCAATACCAGCATTCTAGCTGCCATGCCTGGCAAGACAGTTAAAAAACCTTATCTGCTATAGCACAGCTATTCAGACACCCTTGATTATTAGATAAATAAATACATTTTTCAATTCCTTTCTCTATTACCAAACCAATTCACTCTTGTATATTATGACATACTGAGAAAGTTTTATTAAAGAAAAAAAAGGTGATACTAACTAGTTTTCTGTAAAACCTGTTTGCCTTCCACATTTGATCCCAGGATTCCTAGTGTGTCCACAGCCACCCCTATCATGGTCGGATCATGACTTTCTGCCATTTCAAAGACTTTTTCCATAAAGACAGGGTATCGTTCACAGATCTGCTGTGGACTGTCTACAACAGCCAGATTTCCAAAAAATTTAACAAATCCTGAGAGAACAAGACAAAAAAAAGCATTCAGAGTGGGGAAAAAATAACTTTAGCAATTTCAAAATTAAACATACATTAATGCAAGATTGTTTCACTGCTGAACTAGTGTTCTTAAGTCTGAATACTGTCTGTGAAAGGCATCAGAAGGACAGAACTAAGGAACAAGCCAGTATTTTGGAAGTTACTTAATTCATGATGTAACAGCTGTCTTCTTGAATTCATTAAAAAAAAAAAAAAGGCTAAAATAACACAAACTTCAAGCATATAGTACATTCTCTCCAGATCTTACCTGTACTACCACTGTTAATGAGTAATATTATTCCTGTGTTAGACTGTCCTTCGGCATTTTTCTATACATCCAACATACGCATTCTAATACTCAAAAATTCACATGAGCTTTCAAAACAGAGGCTTAATAGTCCTCTCAATTTAGCTCATTAATAAAAGCAAGCAGTAAACACTGGCAACAAGAAATGCATGATGTAACCTGGTAAATAGAAGCCGGAGAAAGGATCAGACTCTGCACCAAGGATGATGTTCGAAATCTTATCGATAATTCCTTGTTGAGCAAGATACTGACGCCCATGTGAAGTATGGGCCAGTGAGGTCACCATCTCTATACATGTAGCCCTGTAACAGACAAACAGTTATTTTGGCCTATTTCAGATGGGTTTTTGAAGTACTCTGATTGAGAAAAACAGGTTTTCTAACCTTAAGACAAAATCCAAACAAACAAAAAACCAAAAATCAAACTACCCCAACTGTCCAACACTCCTCCAAGCTCACTCAGCCGTCTTACTTTAGGTGTATAGTTGGAAAGAATTCTAAAGTGCTTATATTCGGCAGCCCAGCATTACAATTATCGCAGCATATTGAGGAAACTTCATCTTGGTTCTCAAATTTAAGTATACAGTATTTTACACTTAAGGCTGTTTAAGGAGAGGCAGATAAAGTGTTTTCCTGAAACGGGTTTCACAAGAAACACACACCAATGTGTTTAAAGAGTGTTATTTTAAGACTGAACATCAGCGTTTTAACAATGGGGGAAATCTCAGTAGCAAACTCACTACCAACATACCTGACCAGCACATCATCTCCAGTCAGCTCTCCAATTAACTCTGATATTAATCCACTGTTTGCACAGTAATTTAGCGAATCCGCTGACACCGAAGAAATCTCAACAATTAACTAAATAAAAGCACAAGAAAAAAGAAGATTATTTATAAAAACATTATAATAACAATTCACAGCAATCGCCAAATATGTCTTATAATGCTGACTAACCCTATATATATACACACAAAAACCCCCAGAATTTCATGGTTTTCATAATTAACCTAAATGTTTGCCTAGAATGGCTAAACTGTATTATTTCTTGTTTGCCACACAAATCTAGACTGACATACTTGGTATCTCTTTCTCGGTCTCTTCTCCCCTCCGGAAGTTTCAATAACACTCCACATCCAAAGGTTAAGAGATTACAGCAGCTATTTTACTTTTACTTTCAGAGAAGCAAACATTTTACTGTATCTTTAGTAACTCTGTGTAGCCCTTCCAATGCCCTAGGCACCACAAGTTAGAAAATAAAAGATGTAAACAGTACTTCACACTTTTGTACCATAAACTGAGAAAGAGAAGTTACGACATTATTTGAGAGCCAACACTGCTGTACTCTTCCCACTCCGTTCTAGTCTTTACAAAATGTAGACATGAAGAAAAGTTTGTAAAGCAGTGATGAATACTAATTTAAAAGCAAGCCATAAAATCCAGACTGTAATTCAGAACTATAGTCCAAGTATCATGTAATTCAAATGCTAACATTGATTGCATCCCTACCTCATATACTCTGTATCGAACAACATCATTTGTTGCCATGACATTTTTCAAGTCACTCAACAAACTGCTCACAAATAAAGCCTCTAAGCCATCTTGTGTCTGTGCTATTCTTGAGAGAGATTTGATGGCCTGGAAGCAAAAACAGGAGCTTATTATTAAAAACAAACAAAACCACAAAGAGAAGAAAATCCAAGACGATCAGACTTAGTTTCAATGTTCTTTGCTAACGTATTACATCAAGTTATACATCTAAAATTTTAATTGTGATTCACTTTCCATTGACGAGAGCTAGTTATGGTTACTGTGATCCAAGTCTCTGGCAACAAATTGAGATCTAGGAGTTCACTTTGGCATCAATAGCTACTGGAAGATAACAGTTCTAGATAAATTTTCTATCACATCTAAGCAATTTCTGGGCGTAAGGCACCTACATGCTTACGACGTCTTACAAGCAACATAAGCTCTCTTTTCTTCAAAGAAGAGCAGAGGCTATCATCTCAGACACAGTAGAAAAGGCGTTCTGTGCAGGGTATACATCAGTTTGTAGAGGAAGGAAAAAAGAAAGCAATGCTTACCTCTTTAGCCACTGCTATTTTCTCTCCACCAATGCAATTTATTATTTGCCGTAATAGTTCAGGACTGTTGAGAATCTCTGTAATAGCATCTGAATTTTCAACAATCCTCCCAACCTAAAGACATGATTAAATAATTATAGAAAATAACATTACAACAAACTTTTTCCACTATAAGGGCATTCAAGTACTGGAACAGCTACCCAGACCGACAGAATCACCATTTTTGGAGATACTCAAAACTCAATTGCACAATACCCTGAGCAGCCTGCTGCAAGCTGGCCCTGCTTTTAGCTGGGGGCTGGACCTGAAACCTCTAGAATTCCATTGCAAACTACAGCCTATTCCTCTTCAGTGTTTCCACAATATTGTTCAAAATATCCTGAGTATCAAAATGTTGCTACACTTAATTCTTACAGCACCTGCTATCAGTGAGGGCTTAGAAAGCTTTATCCACAACATGTGACAGAAGATTCATTTACAAGTTACTTCTGTCAAGACACAGTTTTATACATTAAGTTTAACAGACACATCATAAAGCAACACATTGCACAGTATTTATCCAAAATTGCTTGAGCGTGTAAGAGCACAATCCCTGCATATAACACTTGATGTAGTGCTTTTATCCCAAATCAGGACATGACTAGTAACTGATTAGGACTAACCCAGCCTGGCTCAAGACAAAGCTCTGCCCCCTCCTCCTGGAGGAAAACCCTGTACCTGAGATATGGTGAGGATCTTCACGGAGTCATCGGGGTGGAAAAGCCCTTTCTGAAGCTCTTCTCTGAGGTTCTGGATCACATAGACCGGGTCCAGGGCCTGCAGGAGCCTCTCCAGGATGGAAACACACGCAGATACCTGCTCCCTGGGCGGGACAGAGAGAAAAACAAGCCTTTCAGGAGGGGGACGCCGCCGGGTGCTCCCAGACTCTCAGCTGTGCCAGACCCCGCCCTGAAGGACGGAAGGGAAGGAGACGGGGCAGCAGCAGGAGGAGCCACCCCGCTCCGGGGGAAAGGAAGAGAGGAGGCGGCGGGGCCGGGGCAGGCCCGCGGGGCCGGGCCGCCGCTCACCGGTCATTGACGCTGAGGAGGGCGAAGAGCGCTCCCAGGTGGTCGTCGCTGAGGCGGGCGCGGAGGGCTGCGGGTGGCACGGCCTGCACGGCGAGGTGCAGGGCCCGCAACTCCTCCAGCGGCGCCTCCCGCCGGGCCGCCCGCTCCAGCAGCTCCACCACCGCCTCCGCCATCTTGGCGCCGCCGGAAAGCATCGCGAGAGCTCGCCGCCCTTAGCAACCGCCGCGCCGTCTCCAGGGGCCCCTTTCGCGTCCGCCACGCCGTAAACAAAATGGCGGTGGCGCCCCGCCCGCTCTTGGCTCCGCCCGCCCGGCGGTCTGATTCCACTTTTTCAGCCCGTGGGCAAGAGGGGAGACGATCGAGTGTAGAAATACCCGGCAGTTCCCGTGCTGCAGGGCCTGGGGACATGTCCCGCCTCGCCATGCCTCCAAGCAGGCAGCGCGGCTTCGGCTTCTTCCGGCGCTTGCCCGCCGGGGCAGCGCAGAGGTGCAGCCGTCAGGCTCTCGTCTAAATGCAGGCTCGGGCTGCTGCGCCAGAGGTGCTGAACTCTGCGGGCTGACAGTGAATACGTTTTCCTAATAGCTTGTGAGAACTGGCAGTAACGTAATAAAGTTACAGTGTGAGACAGAACGGAGCTGTTCCTCTGCACTGGATCGCTTACGGGAGCGTTTTAGGCCCAAACAACACAACAGGACTCAGCAGCTTCCTAGTAGTTTCTATCCAAGGAGTACAGAGCCCCAACAATATTAAATCTGAGAAAATAACTACTTTATAGATGGGAATATTAAAGCAAAAGTGCTAAATGGCATCAGCAAGTGCCTCGGAGCACCTGAGCGGGCTCTGGGAGGACCCGAGTGCACCCCGTGCTCCCACGGCAGGGCGAGGTTTCTCCGGCAGCGGCTGGTGCAGCTGTGGGAACAGCACCCATTCTACTCGGGCGTTCGTTTGTCCCTGCCATGGCTTTGGCCCCACTTCTGGGGTCTGCCCGCCCCAGCTCTGCAGGTCAGAGCTGTGCAGGGAGCTGGGCAGGCAGAGAGGCTGGATGCTAGGGCTGGGGGTGGCAGGGGAGGGCAGCGAGGCGGGAGAGCCGTGGGGATGCCATGCTGGCCCACGGGCCCATGCCTCAGCCCCGCACTGGGGCAGGCAGGCGGGTACCAGCCTGCAGGCAGGCGGGGAGGAAGAGGAGGAGGAGTTAGTGCTTATTGCGGGCAGCCTTCCTCGGCAGCCTTCCCAGCTCAGGGCAGAGCAGGTGGAGGAACGGCCGGGGAGATGGAGTGGCTGAGCCAGCGCTGCCCGTTGCTGCCCGCTGCCCAGGGCTGCCCGCGGCCAGGCCGCGGCACCTTGCTGCTGGTAAGTGGGAGCCCTCCCGCGCTGCCAGCGCTGGCTTCATGCTTGGGATGGGGGGACGCGGGTGACCTGCTGGGGAGCGTCGTGGATGCGAACCCAGGCAGCCGTGGAAACGCCTCTGTCTATACCTTTATAAGGGAACCTCTGAAAGAAAAAAAAAAAAAAAAAAAAAGAAAAAGAAAAAGATCATGCAGGAGGAATGTATTCTCAGTCTGTGCAGAGAGCAAAGCAAATTTCTTAGGAGTTTTTTTCTACTTGTGCTGAGGAAGCTCACAGCCTACTCAGGATTGCCACAAGTTGTGTTTGGTTGGGTTTTTTTTTTACAGAACCTCATCGAAACTAGGCAAGAAGTCCTAACACAGTAATTTTAAATGTTAAAGCTGTTTTTAGTTCACCAAAGCCAAAACAAATCTTATAGAAATCTTAGTCTCTCTAAACTCCACTATCATTTTGCTGGTCATTGCTTTTCAGTGAAATACTTAAAATCTCACAGCAGGTTTTTCAATTTTGTTCACTAACATTTTGGAAGTCATGAGTTTATTTGGTTTATCAGGTAGGAGTCCTGAAGATTCACTCCTTTTGCACCATCCCTTGTCAAATACAATATTCGGAAAAAAAAAAAGGGGGGCTTTTATCTTTCTTTTCAGAAATAAAAGGGGAAAAACACCCAAAAAATCAAGAGAGTGGTCACTCTTATACTAATATTCGATCACAAATGTTTGTGGGGATTTCCTCATCACATGCACATACATCTCCAAGAAGATTAATGATTGCAGTGCTGAACAGGTTGGATTTTTTTTTGCTGAGCAGGGAGCACAATTACATTCTAATCTGGAAAAATAGATACACCAGCATATCTCTGTTTGGCTTGTAACTATCTGAGTAGCTTCTGGGATTTGTTGCATATTTGTTAAATGGCTTAGTGGAAAAAAGTGCAAAAGAAGCTCTAAAAATTATTATGAGAAACCTTGTGATAACAAAGAATATTTCCTCAAATGGATTGGAAAAGAGGAGACAACCAATATAGCACATCAGTCATTTTCCAAATGGAAAGGAGCTCCTGTCTTTGTGGTGACAAGAGAGATTTTTTTAATTCAATCTTTTAAAAAAAACAAACAAACTCTGACATTGGTCCTGTAATGGGAGGTTTTTCAGAGGACAAAGGAGGGTGGAAATAAGAGGGAAAAAGGAATATATTCTTAGTCTTGTAAGCATTTTTTACCACTGTAGTTGAATAAGGGCCAGATGCTGTTTATTTCAAAACCAAGACAAAAGACAAAGCGAAGAGCAGCTGTGCAGAGACAGCGAGCGCTGCAGCCCGGGGTACGGGCACCATCCTTCGGCTATTACTCAGCACACCAAATTAACCTTGTTATTCCAGCAACGTCCCCGCTGAGATAATTATATATTTTTACATGACTGTGTTTATGGCATGTGAGTACAAAGAGCAGCTAAGGGGCTTGCCAGGAATAGCATCTAATGTACAGCAAAACAACTTGTTGCCACTGCACTGCCAGGCCACGGAGAGAGTTATTGTTTTCTGCAGCCCGGCTGGACAGAGACAGCCCTACGGACCTGGGCTGTGTCCGTTAGGATTTCTGTGCCTGAAAGGATCCAATTTCACTGTCCTATTAGTATCAGATAATTAAGATGAATGAACAAGTTTTATCCCCCCTTGCCTGCCATGCGGGTCTGTATCATAGCCTGGGTGGGCTGCACAACATCTGTCAGTAGAAGAGAGTAATTGTCCGGGCTGGCAGGGCAGGACGACAGCTCTCCGGGGCCCGGCACAGACTGTATTACCCCAGGCTTCCCGTGGCTCCGGTCCCGCATCAGGCTCCAGCCCAAATCTGTTTCCCATGGCCAGATCCCTACCCCTACCTGAGGTACTGCTCTCCTCCTTTCCACATCCCCGGGGAGGCAGGGGGTCCCGTCCCCACCATTTCCCAGAGAGGAGGACGTGCCTCACCACGGGCACACAGCCGAAGGATGGCTGCAGGATGTGTCCTCAGCAGGAAAGATGTGCTTGATGTGAGAGCCACGCCTGGCGGTTCCCTTCTCGCCCCTTTTTGCAACAGAAACGTATTTTAACAGAGACAGTCAGTGACTTACCTCCTAATTCTTCTTTGGAAAACCAGTCCTGGCTGCTGGGGCCATGCAGTGGGGTCTGTAACCCCCATTAGTCTGGGGTGTGCCCTCCCAGGGCACGGGGAGGTGTATCTGCACCTCTGGGCAGATACAGCCTCAAAAACTGACCCTTTCCTGCCCCGAGCACTTGGCACTGTACTAGATTGGTCCCGTTGGAGGGGAATGAATCTCCCTATGAGCATGTTTTCACTTAAATTACAAATAGTATTATGGTAATGTCGAAAGAAAGAAGACTGGAGATTTGCCCTGAGCCGCAGATAATGTAAATGCTTGGTTTTACAAAATGCAATATTTCACCTAGCATCATCACTCGTATATTTTGCATTTTAGGTGGTGATCCTGTCTTTGCTGATGTACCCAGTGCTGAGGAGTCTCGCTCTTCAGCTGCACTCTGCCGTCACCGGCAGCTACATCTCTGGGACCCACTCCATTGCCTTCATCAACTGTCTCAACGAGCAGATTGCCAAGGATATTGCAAGGTACAGAAATGCTTCCCCTGCTTGTCTGCTTGGATTGTTCGAAAGCAGCTTCTTGTGGAAGAAAGCCTTTCCTTGTCCCTCGAGAGGAGCTGCGCTTCTCTGCACTTTGCACTTCTATCTGAACGGTGCTCCTTTTCTCTTACACTCTCTCTCTTTCTCTCTCTCTCTGTATCACATATCCACTTACCAGAGCTGCGCTTTCTAAAAGCTGACAATTGCCTCTGAAGTCAATGCCACGGTAACATCAAGCCAATTCTCAATTTATTCCACTGCCTTTCATTTTCAAGACCCATTTTAAAGCTATGGCCCTAAATCTCTGGGTCCTCAGATGGATTAAGCCCCAGCCCCATGTTCTGTGATCTGCCACAGTCCTTCTTTTCTCTGGAATAACACAGATAAATTCCAGGAGAAGCGTTTATGGAGAGGGACAAAGCACAGTACGCTGCCATGAAAATAAATAAAAGACGAAAGTGGTCCACAGCAAACACAGAACAGGCACTTGTGAGGTACCACCTGGAAGCCTGCACTCTGCTCACAGACAAACTTCAGGGAATGAGGGCTTTACCTTGATTTTTTTTTTCTCTTCTAATGTATGAGATACTTTGCATGATATTTTGCATGCAGTTTTTTTCACATATCCATCAGTCCCTGACTCAATAGATGGTTTGTTCAAAGTACTGAAACCGTGTTGACTGGGGAAATGTTTATGATGGACCATTAAGTTTCCTGCAACACCTCCTGCGCTGTTTTCCCTGCTACCCTGCTGCTTGCCAAAAACTCTCTCTGTCCTCTGTAAAGTGTTCCCAAACAGTCGTTCAGGAACTAACAGGCTACTGAAAGGGATTTTGTGTCACCTTAAATACTGCAACTGTATTAAGAAATACAAATAGAATAATATCTGTACCGCTTGATGTCTTCTGAAAAAAGGAGTAACTGTACATGGCTGGTGAAAAGAGCCTCAGTTCCTGAAAATGCTTCATCTTAACAGCTTTGCAAATGTTTTCCATGCTTTGTTCCTTATCTTGCAGGGAAAGGCGAGGAAATAAATCACTCCCCATTGCTGAGATATATGTACTTCGGTTGCATTTTTACTGGTGGAGTAATTATTTCTTTGTTTCAGAATTTGGATGAATAAGCCATGGTTGTAGAGGATGACACAGGGCTTTTACACTTATTTTTCCACCCACCATTTTCCTGGTGCTGTCGTGTTTATTCCTCCTTTACATTGCTTAATGGAGCACTCCCTTTGACAGATCAGACTGCAAGGAAATTTTCTGCTGGTTTTAAGGAAGAAGAGTTCAGGGTTTGTGAAAGCAAATTAGCTGCAGGTAGAATTCAGCATCTGGCTTGTTCATTGCATCAGTTCTAACCCAGTTTATCTGGATTACTATTAACTTAAAATCCTCAGAAGAAACCCCAAGTCCACACAGGAGATCTAGTCTCTCCCCTGTGCCTGCTGTGAGAAGTTGACCCTTTCGGGCTGGATGGTGTGGCCATTGCACCTCACATAACTTAGCTAACACCCGAGCAGCCTGTCAGCCTCTGGTTCTGCCTTAGAGTTGCACATACCATTTTCTTTGCTTTGCTGCTTATTAATATTTCATCTGTCTCAGTTCAGACCCTATTGTGAGGCAGGGACAAAGAAACACACATTAAGTACCCAACCCAAGGTATCATGTATTATGCAGACTTTTTTCCACAGATCACGTTCGGCTTCTTATAACATTTCCCGTTCCCATGGTGGCCACTTGTTTCTGCTCAGCTTGCTAGAACAAAGTTCAGGATCTCAGTTAGGATCACAGTTTATTGGGACAGAGCAGAAGCAATTAGAAGTACTCACCCAAATCAAAAGGTTCCTGTGCAAGTGACTTGGAAGTTGCAGGCAACAAAAACAAAATGATTCATGCCATGTGTCTGACATGATAAAGACAGCAGGGATATCTCCGTTCGTGCTGCTGCAGTGTGTTGGTCTACAGATTAACTCAAGATGCTTTACAAGCATTAAATGCCTCCAACTGGCTACATACGGTGAGAGGAAACAACCCGGAGCCTCCTCGGATGGCTGTCCTCTCAGGCCATGGTTCCTCTGAGCCATCGGCAGAGAGAAGTCCATCTCTGTCGCCTTGCTGTGCTTAAACATTAAACCCGACCCCACGAGTTAGCTGGGTCCAGGCACTGGTTCTCCAGTGCACTGCTGGAGTGGCAAGACGTCGTAGGATCATCGAGAAGGGCTGCTTTCCTCCCAGCACCCGGGCTGCCCCCGATTCCTCCCTGCCCCACAGCAGAGCCTGTGCAGCCCCACAGGGCCACCTTCGCTCTGTGCTCGTAGTTGTAAACTTCTACAAACAGACAGAGAAAGCAGGGATGATAATAAAGATGTGCAAAGGAGCTTATACCATGCAAACAAAAGCTCAGCTTTCCCGAAGGGTCAGAGGCCAGATTGCAATGCATGATGCAGTTGCACATCAGCACCCTGACCGGGGTGTCTGCGGGTCGCTGCCGTGGGGGAGGCACCTCTTGTGCTCCTTCTGCTTGTCTTCGGGGGCACACTGGCCTGTTTGTTTTGAAATCGCCTCCAGTCTGTACCCTGGATGCAAGGACAATGAATTTTTCATTTGCTCTGAGCCAAAAACATCCTGGAGAGCATTTCGGATTGGAGGAGAAGTTAATCGGAATGGTTTTAATTCTTTGGCTCACTAAGGGTTAAGTTTTACAAGTTGTTGAATTGAGCCTTCCAGTATCTAATAAATCCTGCCTTCTCTGCAGCTCAAGGTCATCTAGAAGTTAAATGTTTGCACTGTCAAAGCACTTGGTACAAAGTAGTGCCTGGCAACACCAGTGTTAAAGAAAACCAAAGGTGAAGTCACCAGTGCAGCGCCTTTAACAGAGCTGCCTGCAAGAGGGACGGGGCTGCCATCTCTGTGAGAAGGGCCCAGGCATTGCTGTGGTCAGAAAACACAACGTTTGACCTAGTTCTTCTAAAAATCCACCCTGAGATTGCTTCAGTACTCTTTAATCACTTAAATATCACTTCTGCTGGCAGACCCAAGCAGCTCTGCAATAACAAATCAGCCCACAACTAAAGGAGGCAGCTGGAGGGAAGGAATTTATTTGGGCTTCAGATTTCTAGGACGTTTTGGGTAGAAAAACCTTGATGTTGTTAATTTAACAAGATCCACATTTAGTCTGCCATGCGAGGAAGAAGCACAATTGGAAAGCATAAATACAGAACTGGGAGACAAACCCCTTGGCGTCTGTCCCAGCCCTGGTTCTCGCAGCCCCGAGGCTCAGCCCCAGCCCTGGTGTCCCCGTGGCCAGATGGGCACAGGCTGACGCCGGGCAGGATCCTTGCACCATGTGAGGCACAGGTCCTGCGTCTTGCTCTGGGCCAGGAGCAACACCCAACCTTCCTGCTTGGCGGGGGGACAGCGGGGAGGGTCGCAGAGCCGTGCCAGGAGGACCTGAGCTGAAGCAGCTCCAGCCTGAGGTCACCTTTGCCTCTGCTTTCCCAGGATAATAATTAACCCCAACTCCCCCATCTCCAATGTCAAAGCTGGTGCTGGTGGTCAGCACGAGGGCATGTCCCTGTGGCTGGGGGCAAGCACTGAGCCACAGCGAGCTGGGGACAGGCACTAACTCCCCCTCCTGTCTCACCCAGGGCCATCATGGATAAGAAGCTGGCTGCCTACGTGAACATCCTGCCGAAGAGCTTGGCCTTGTAAGTTGAGCTGAATATTCCCCAACAGAGAAGGCTGCTGGGTCTGTTTGTTGTTGCAGATGTAGAGATGATCCTCACCCGTGCAAAGTGCGCTAAGCTTATTAAGGAGTGCAGATGCTCCGACTGCCAGTGGGGACCATTTATTTATTGGTTACTTAGCTACACAGAGATCTAGCAAAGAGCAAGGTGATTTATGGTCCTGAGGACATAGCGCCGGTTTTTAGAGGATCTAAAAAGAAGCTAAGATAGGGACCAGAAAAGGCCTTTACAATATTAAGCAGCACTTTCAGGAAGGAAGACATTATCTTTGACCTTGAAATATAACCAGCCATGCTCTGCAGGTATCCTCAGCCATCCATGCAAAGCGATTTCACTTGTTAGAGGGGTTAAAGAACAAAGCCCCAAAACAACCATTTGCTCACAGGAGAGCCCTGGCCTGGCCCCACATCGCAGCCTCCCCACAAGAGGGGCTCCTCCCAGCACCCCCCAGGCTGTCCCATAGCCCAGCTGAGGCTGCTGAGGTAGGGCAAACCCAGTAATACCCTTCTTCCCCTTACGCTTCGTTCCCTACGAACCACAACGGCCAGAGCCGAGTTGCTTGTGCACAGCCCTGCCTGCTGCAGCTGGTTTTTCCTCCATGCCTGCTCAGGAGACGCCGTGACGCCTCCGAATGCCTCCTCGCGCAGGAACCCAGCGCGCAGATGAAATCACGATGGCCTTCTGTCAACATCAGTGTTTTGAAAGGTCATATCTGACTCACAAGAAGTACATCTCCTCTCCTGCAGGGAGAGGAAAAAAGCGTGATGCTGCTGCGCTCAGCCTCCCAGCTGCAGCCACGCCACGGTCCCTGCAGGCACCGTCCCCCGGCCGCTGCTTGGAGCAGGGCCACCACCACACAGCCCCCCACGGGCCCCCAGTCCCAGCTCCTTTGCCCTGCCATCCCCGCTGGGCAGCTCTCTCGAGGCTGGCACAGCCAAGGAGGCTCTGGTCTGTGAATCCAGGGTGCTCAATCACGTGCATAGCAGACTTTTGGGGCCAGGGATGCTTCTTGAGCACCGCTTTGTAAAGGAACCGCCATGTGCGGAAAGCACCAAGCAGGGAAACTAAACCCCCCCGGGGAATCAGCATGGCTGCACACAGGGCTGTATTTGCTGATGCTTCTTTTCTTTTAAATCTAGGTATTTCTGGAAAGGGGAACTGGAAGAATCCACTGAAATACTGCTGGTAAGTGACAATTCCCATCGCGAAAATCCCCGTCCCAGACAGCCCCAGCCAAAAGGGGCCGCGGGGTGTTTGGCGGGGGGGGCACTAACCTGCCTGAGATTTGGGACAGTATCCAGGGACCCCGAGCACCCGCCTGCGGGCATGGCAGAGGTGGCCGGGGGTGGCAGCCCAGCTCAGCCCCTCATCCTGCCACCACAGGCGACATCCCCTGGGAAAGAGCCCGGGAAGGGCTCCTATCGCACTGCTGGGTGCCAGCCGTGCTGGATGGGTGCAGTGGAACTGAGCATGCAGGATTGCTCCGTCCTCTTTACCTCTCCCCTGTTTTTTGTTTCATTTTGGTTTTTTTCTCTCCACAGTTAGTGAAAACAAGGACATCCAAAATAGGCGAATTGTCCAACTACGTCAGGTGAGGCTCTGGCTCCGTGGGAGCACTGGGTTTCCTATCCAAGGTATGCTGCCATCTCATGCGCAGGCTTTGGGAGTCAGGTTCCTTGAGCCCATTCCCACCCAGGGAGGGTTTAAGGGCTCCTGATGTACCTTGCGAGCCAGAAAAAAAGAGAGATGGCATCAGCAAAAAAGAAAAGGTTGGCGGGAATATCAACTGTTGGGCTTCAACCAGATCCTCCGTACTGGGCACAAGGAGGGATTCTCCTTCTCCTAACACAGGTTATTCCCGGGCTGCCTCCTGGCAGGATTTCCTGCATTTCCCAAGCACTGAGTGGAGAGTGCAGCCAGCTTTGGGCCAGGGCCCCTGGCAGTCAGCTGCTGGCTGTGGTAAACCCCAAACTCAAAGCAAAATTCTCACATGGCAAAAAGAAGATGCGGGTGCTTTGAAGTCAGTGGAGAGCGTGGGGCAGGGCTGGCGCGCACGGCTGGGAGCGGAGACCTCTGCTTCCTGCGCCTGCGAGCGGGAGCGGGTCTGTTCTGCCGCGGGGCTGTTGGTGACACTGTTCCTCTGCGTCTGTTTCCACTTTAGATCCATCCATCCCTTTGAAATTCCTGAAATCATCAGCCTGCCTATTGACCAAGGAAACCCTCTCTACCTCAAATGGATAGAGGAAAATGTCCCACGGGACTAACTGAGAAGTGTAGAAAGCACCTCGCTTTTGGGGAGGCTAGGTGAAACGTGCTGAGCCGCGCTGGCCTCCCTGTGCAGGCAGGAGTGACGCACATGCAGGGAGGCAGCTTGTATCTTCACGGGTTTGCTATAACACAGAAGCTTGGGACTGAGAATTTCATTTGCACTCCAGACATCCCCTCCTCGGCCTGACCCTGTGCTCCAGGGACCACCGAGCAGCCCGGAGATGGCGGAGGCCAAAGCGGGGCAGAGCTACGTGCCCCAAGGGCTGTTGCAGCATTGCAGAGGAGGATACACAGAGATGCTCGTGTCGGGACACTGCAGCACTTGGGGGCTGTCTCAGGCCCCCAGCAGCAAGTGCCAGCTGGGAGCCATGGTCTGGCAGCCCCCGGCAGCCCCTCCAGCGCCGTGCGTCCCCGCTGTCAGTGCCTGAAACCCTGCCTGGCCCCCCTGCTCCCCCGCAGCGGCTGTCACAGCATGCTGCCCCGCTCTGCCTCCTGCTTCCCCAGCCCGGAGGCCGCAGGATGTGGCCGGGCACCCTGCAACGCGCCGGCTCACGCCCTCTCCTGCTGTCATGCAACGTGCTGGTTCGAGTCGTACAAAATCCAAGGGAATAGCAAACTTGAGCAGACGCCACAAGCATTTACCAGAAGCCACAAGCAGCACGTGCACTGACCCTGCCAAGCCGGGGAGAGCCGGGCTGAGCTGGGCAATATCCACTGCCAGTTCAGGGGAACCACGGGCCAGCAGAACCAGGGCATCGCCTGGCTGCGGGGCAGCACAGCCCCGGCCCTGCATCCCCTACCCACGCCTGAACGGTGGCTTTCTACCTGCGCCAAGTTTAACCTTGTAAAAGATGCTCATGTTAATAGTTCAATGGGATGTAAGTTATGGAACAATATCGAGTTATTTATGTGACTGGGAAGGGAATAAACAGGAGCGTTTCTTACCTGGGCAGGCTCACGTGTTGTCGCAGTTTGCAGGCGCAACGTCTGCAGCGAGCTGGGCAGGAGGAAGGGCCCGTCGTGGGTTGGCAGCGACTCTCTCCAGCCCGATGCTGAGCGATGCTCCGCTGGCTCCAACCTGCTCGTCTCGGGCTCATGGAGAAGCGGAGCAGGGCGCTTTGCAGGTACTGAGAGCTGTGCCCGCAGGCTTGCGTGGCCCCATCAGAGGTAGTGCGGGGAAGGCTCGCAGGCGCAGGAAAGAGAAGATAAGAGGGAAAATGGTCTGGGCTCTGAAAGCAGGAAAATTTTCAGTGGTAAATCCGAAGAAGCAGGATCGCAGCTGCGCACCTTGTCTGGCAAAAAGAACAGAGCACATGAGCGAGCACCAGCACCCCAGGCCAGGCCTGCACTGCGGCCAAAGCTAATCTTTGTTTAGCCCTGTCAGGGCTACATCTTAGCCTAAAACATTGCAACTTTTAGGCTAAGATTAAATGGGTGGGGGCCATTTGGGACTGGTCAGTAGGACTGCGAGTGAAGGCAGCGCCTCTACAAAACCCATCGCTGCAAAGGATGTCCCTGTCCCTCACCCACCTTCGCCCCTTCGTGTCCTTCTGCTGCTCCCGTGCTTTGCGGCAGCATCTCTCGGCCGAGGGCTCACCTCACCCTGGCACGGAGCACGACCCTGCAGCACCAGCGGCATCGTGGCGGGCACCCGGCGCCTGCCCGGGACCACACACTGACCCCCGGTGCCCAGACTCAATAATCCTGATACTACAAAGAACCAGTGATGTTAAAAAAAAACCACTTTTTAATTGTACATCAGACATATTAATTACAACTTGGGTATAACAGGAGTTGGTTATTACAAGCAGCAACCTGAACTCATAGATCTTTAGAAGGTGCACAGAGTCATTATAATATCTATTACAGCTAACGCAAAATATACTCTGCAACAAAAATATTTTTAAAGGCTCCACATTCAATTCTCTGCAACAGGCCAGGAGGAGAGGAGAAGGAGAAGAGAGGGAGAGAAGCACCAGGGCCACATGTTGTGGGTGCTCCCGCGAGTGCAATGTCCATTGGCACATCCCAAGGGAATAACCCCGCTCGGCCCCGGCACGGCTCTTGGCAGCCTCCAGACAGCAACTGGGACAGTAACAAGGGCTTCACAGGCACTCGTGAAAGGGAAATACTTTAAGCGATCCTTTGGTGACAAGCCAAAGCAGGACGGGGAGTGACCCAGCTGGCTGCAGGAGCTGCACCCCTCCCTGCCAGGGATGGGGGGTCCCAGCAGCACATCTCCCAAAATGACGGGGCCCCTCCAGATGAGCCGAGATGCAGACCCTGAGGGTGCCAAGCACCTCGTCCCCAAGGCACGTCTGACCCCGCTCGGCTCAAACCATCTCATGGTTGGCGCTGGACGGAGCCTCCTCTCCCAGACCTCGCCCCACGCAAGCGGCTAATAGCTTCTCCAGCGAGCACAACACTGGCTGCACGACACCGGGCAACTCCTTGGAAAGGAGTTAACATGCTTTTAGCTGCCATGCTGAACATTCAGGCTCCTCGTATGGGCACCAAAGGAGCTCGCGCCTCGCCCAAACCGCACGGGCACCTCCCAGGGCTGCAGAGAAGCTGCTGCTCCACGCCGCAGCCCCACGCGAGACATCGTCACCTCGCAGCTGCGCAAAGGCCTGGTGCCTGCTAAAAGGATTAAAACAAACTGGCAACCCCCCCTTCATGGGCGTCCCACTGCGTTATTTCAGCAGTAGCTGAAGCAGAGGTTTATTTTCAAGGACCGCGCTTTGGCCTCTGGTTTGCAAATGTCACCTGCTCCCTCGTGCCGATTACACCGATGAATTTTGTTAAGTACTTTTTCAATAAAACCACCTTTTCAATTCACCCTTCAGTCGGCACATCCCGCAAGCACACATACGAACAACGATGGGGCTATCGGGACGGGGTGTGCTAATAGAGCAGGACCACGCAGCCCCCCAGCATCGCCCACCCTCCATCCCCGCGGGACAGCCACGGTGGTGATGGGGGAGAGACAAGGAGGACAACATCAAAAATATATATGTATCTCTCTTAGAAAAAAATCTAACAAATACGTCTCATGATATTAGATTTTTTTTTTTTTAAAAAAGACAACTGCTTTGCTCCTGAACAACCTGGCAGTATTGCTTTAGTTAAAGAAGGGGGCTGCTCCTTCTCTTCTCTAGACAAACCGACCCCACGCGCTCACGAACACTATGCCAGTAACAGAAAGCGCGGCCGCTCTCCAGCGAGGCACAGCCACGAGGCCACAGGGATGGCCACGGGGGCCCCGCTACAACCCCCTCCCCATGCCCCCACTGTCCTCTTCGGCCTTTTTGGTTTATCTGCTCATTTGGCACGTTCAGGACGAGGTTTCCTGCGAGAATAAAGGCCTCGGGCTCCAGTCTGTGAAATGCCCGCGGTGGTTTTAAGGCAAGGGCGTATCTTTTGGCTGATCTCTTCCAAGACCGTGATTGTCAGAAGAACAGGGAGACGAAGCTGGTGCATCATCACACGCCGTCCAGGTCGCGGGACGAGAGCAACCATGTACGTCTGCCCCATGGCCGTGAAAGCTGGCCACACGTGGGCTGTTTACGGGGCGTTTTCCCCCCATTTAAAACAAACCACATTCCTTTAATGAATGGATTTATGAGGAGGAGGAAAACCCCATACATCGGCTCCGGTGAGAGTCGCCCACCATTTCCCATGGGCGCAGGGACGGGCTGTGAAAGCGCAGGTGAGGGAGGTGCTTTTTGCTTTAGCAGCAGGACCCCTCGAGCCTGCTCTGCAAGGCTTGGACGTGGGGATAAGTCGGGGTGCGCCGGGCACCGGCACGATGTCCATCTGCAGGAGCAGGTTGTGGGGTGTCCCCCAAAGGGGCTTCCCCGGGGGGTACCCGGCCATGCCGGGGGGACCCTTCTGCCTCCAGGACACAGCCGCCAGCCTGGGGGAAAGGCCAGACCCACTCGTTGCTCTTGCCACCACCGTGATGGTGCCTCGGGCTCGGCCAAAGGCTCCATCAGGAACGCGCAGCTGGGCCGCGCTCTTTGCATATACACGGCCAATAAAATAACAATTATTAAAATAAAAAAAATAGAGCGGCAAGGGTGCAGGTTTCACCCCTGGGCAGCACCTCTGACGGCACCGGCTCGGGTGCTGCCTCCACCCGTGGCGGTTCCCGGGGAGCCGGCCCCAGCCGGGACCCCCGAGCATGGAGGGGTCCCAGCCTCCCCGCGGGCCAGCGCCCCTCCTCTGCTTCGCGGCGAGGGTCTCCTCGTCATCCCACTCTCCTCTGGTTTGGCTCCGGGAGAGGTTTGGGGGCTGGCGGGGCTCAGTAGGGGGTCGTGCCTTCCCACTCCACCAGGTACTGCACCTTCCCCTCCAGCGTCACCCGCCGCGCCAGCACCTGGTACTTCTCGCCGCAGACCAGCCTGCCCGCCGCCCCGAAGTAGCTGCTGATGGAGGACTTGAGGTGGGAGAGCGAGGAGTCGTCCTCGCTGATGCTCTCGAAGGTGTGGCTGTCGATGCCCTCGTCCGGGCGGTCGGGGCCGCAGGCAGCCTCGCTGCCCTCGGGGGTGCCCCCGGCCGGGCGCCCGCCCGCCTCCCCACCTCTCCTCTTCGCCCCCGCCGAGGCGTAGGCCGGCGCCGCCAGCTTGCGCTTGCGGCTGCCCACGGTCCTCCGGCTGCGAGGGAGGGGACAGAGGAGGGGTGAGGGCAGCACCCAAAAGGTGCCCCCCACCGTGCTTGGCTTTGCCCGCCGCCCTGCGAGGCCGGAGGGAGGACGCTGGGAATTCGGGTGAGGCCAGCAAGGACCGACGGCTCCGACCCTGCATGCCCAGCGAGGCAGCGCCGCTTTGGGACCACCACCCTGTTTTAGGAGGCAGGGAGGAGAGGCCCCCCCCGATGCAGGATATCCCTGTGCCAGGACATGAGGGTGCTGTGGGGGGAAGAGGGGCAGCCCCTCGCCCCCCTGGCCGTGCCACCGGGACCCCTCTGGAAGGGGGCGAGGGGGCACAGCCCTCACCTGGACTCGTAGGAAAGGCTCGTGGTGGCCGAGCCCGAGGTGCTGGCGGCATCTGTGGAGTCCACATCCGATAGGAAAGCCTGTCCCGAGCTGGCACTGGGGACGGGAGGCAGCGTTGGCCCCAGCCTGGCACAAGGGGCATGGCAGCCCCCCACCTCCCCAGCTGCTCCCGTTTCCCTCTCACACGCACCCGCAGCCAGAGGTTTTCCAGCCCTGCTTCACGCTTGGGCATTTAAACTGCTCCCCCCTCCCTTGCCCACACCCCCGGCCCGGCTGCACGGACCTTTTCAGGCTCTGAATTTCATCCAGTGTGAAGTCAAAGATGCTGGCGAGGTGGTGGTTGGTGCTCCAGGCGGAGGTGAAGTCACTCTGCCCCAGGAAAACGAGGGTACTCGTCACCGCCGAGCGGAGCGGTGCTGCCCGCAGCCCCGGCACCGGCACCCTCTGCCCCGGCACCGCCGCGCTCCCTCCCGGGGCCCCGCAGCCCGCGGGAAGCAGGCTTGGCACAGAGCATTTGCAAACCCCAGGGCGAGGGACGGGGGCCCTCCCTGCCCGCAGGAGCAGGGGAACCTCGCGGGGAGTCCCAGGGATGGGGGCTGCAGGGGCCCACCCGGCTGCCAAAGCCCGGGGCGGTCGCGCAGAGGAGAGGGCGAAGGACTCACGCTGGGAATGGCGTCCTCCAGCAGGAACTTGGCCCTCTTGCGCCGCGCCGCTCGCCGCTTCTGCTGCTGGAGCTGCCGTGGCAGCAGGCTGCAAAGCGAGGGGGGGGGCGAGGCTGCCAGGCCGCCCCAGGGGAGCGTGGCAGTGGGGGGGTGCCCGGGTGAATTTGGCCACTCACCTGTCTTTATGGACATATTTGCTTTTTCCCCTCTTCTTCAGCTCGCAGGAGCCGCTCTCGCCCACGCCGGGGGCTTTCTCGGGCAGCACCTTGCTGGGGGGGTTCGGCGGGACGCGGATCCGCAGGCGAAAGATGCATTTCTTCTTTTTGATTTCCTTCCCACACAGAAACCTGGGCGGCAGAGGGGAGGAAACACCGCTCAGCCCGGGGGGGCCGCAGGAGCATCCTGCATCCCGTCCTGTCCCCGTCCCTCGCCCCGCCGCGCCCGGGGGCTCACCTGCTCTTATAGCTGTTGAGTGCATTGAGGAGGTGGGGGCCGCGCTCGGAGACGGGGGTGCCCGTCAGCTGCGGGGAGACAGAGGTCAGGCAGGGCTCGGCGCCCGCTGCGGTTATGCAAAAACTAAACAGATGGGGGAACCCGAACTCCGGGTTTCGGCTCCTGCCCAGGGGAGTGAGGGACGCCAAAGCCCAGAGCCGCCCGGGTTTGGCACCGGCCGCCCTCGGTGCGGCGGAGGGAGGCGTCCGCGGGGAACCGATCCGTCCCGACGCGGTGACAGGTTCCCAACGCGCCTTGGTTTTAGCATTTCTCCCAGCTCTAGCTCCAACTGGGAAACTTGTCGGGTCCAACGCCCGAACAAAGGGAAATCCCAGCGCAGAGGAAGGTGATTAAGGTAATTTTGAGCAGGAGCCGCCCGTGCCGAGCGCTGCACAAATGTTTTGCTGAGATGCCCAAGCTCGTTGGAGAAGGGCTGCTGGCACGGTGGCACTGCCAACACGCGGGCAGGTCCCTTCCCACCCTTCACCCCCCACCTGCCCCAGCTGCACCCCAGCCCCAGGAAAGGTCCCTCGGCTCTGCCCAGGGCCCGTGCCCAAGGGCCGACACCGTTCCCGGCTCAGGGAGCAGCATCCTCCACCGCCGACGCTGCCCGCGGGGGATGCCCCGCTCTGATGCCATCCGGGGGTGGGTGCACAGCACACAGGAGCTGCCACGTGTTCCCAGCGGGTGCAAACACCCCGGGCCGGGTGCTCCTGCCCACCCAGAGAAACCGGGCAGGTGTTTTAAAGCTCCTTCCCCGCAGGGAACCGGCCGAGGACCAGCCAGCTCGGGCCACGGTGAGGGGGCTCTCCCAAAGCTCCGACCCTTTCCCAACAAGCCACACGCAAACGCACCTCGGGGTCGGTGGCTGCTAAGAGGGGAAGCCAGCCCAGCCCCGGGGCAGAGCTCACTGCCCCACCGTTTCACCACGAGCGCTGCCCTCCACCAGCCTGCCCCAGCCCCAGGGGCTCGGCTGCCGCGGGGAAGGATCCGGTCCCTCCGAGCCGAGGCTTCGGGAACAGCCGGCCGTGACTTACATCCCCAGCAGCACCTCTCCCTCCCCACGGCTGCTCTCCAGCCCGAGCCCAGGCTGCGTGTTTTTACCTTCCCGAGCTGCAGCGGATCCCAGTGGTGGTTCACGAAGGCCAAGATCTCCTCGAAGTCGAAGTACTTCTTCTTGCTCTGTACGCCCAGGTTGTAGAGGGCGAGATGGACGACATCCACCCTGCGGGAGCAAAGCGGGTGAGCGGGTCGGCAGCCCACCCTCTCCCCGGTGGGACAGTACCCACCATGATGCGCAGCTCCGCCAGCACCACTCGAGCGCAACCCCTAGCATGACCCTCCCAAAACCTTCTCACTGGAAGCCGGGGCCATTCCCACACCCCACGGGGGAAGCAACGCTGGCCTGGCACACCACGGCCAGGACAGCATCCCCTGAGCTGTGGGGAGGGGTGGGATGCTGCCCACAGCCGGGGGGAACCCCGAATGCTGAGACCCCTGAGCCCAGCAGCTGGAGGACATGCTGCTCCCAGGACAAATGCCCAGTTTTCCAGCTTTTTAATAAGCCCCAGCCGTGTGCTTCTGCTGCAGTTCGGTACAGGAGCGGGACAGCTCTTACTCACATGAAAATACACTATTTTAACAACCCAATCTATCCCGTGGGATTTTACACTTGCTTCTTTGAAAATGAAAGCCAAGTAACATATCCTGCAGGATTTCCCTTATTCTTCTTCCAGCCTGCTGCGCTGCTCGGCGCAACGTCCCCGAGGCAGCCGCGTCCCAGCAGCCCATTAGCACCAGTAACACATCTGACACGGCCGAGCACAAGGGGACCAGCAGGGAAAAGCTGGGCCGCTGGCACTGTTAATATGCTTTATAAAGTGCTTTCAGACCGTCAAGGTACGCCAGAAGGTACACTTGTAAACTTGTATTTAATCACAGAATTTGATGACTTGTCACCCGGTTGCTTTTTGCAGTTATCTTCTGGCAAATGCGCATCTTGGCTCCCGGACAAACAGGAGGTTTGGGGCATGTTGAGAAACAGCTTCCCTGCGGAACAGCCCCGCGGGGCCGGGCAGAAGGAGCTGCTCACCCGAGGCTGGGGTGGGATGAGCAGGAGATGCTCCGTGAACTCAGGGGCTGAAACCCACTGCTGGGGCTGGCCCCATGGCAAGGGCTCGGCAGCACCGGGCACTGGCCAGCGCGGTGCCCCATGGGCACCCCGGCACATTTCAAGGGAGCCGCGGCCGTTTCTTACCATCTCAAGGGCAGGCGCTTGATGTATTCAGGTCCCTGGTTGCATACGGAGCAGAAAAACACATAGAACCTGGAAAACAGCGGGGAGCGGAGCGCTGGGGGTGGGGGTCGTCCCCACAGCCCGGCAGGGCCTGGGGCCGGGTCGGGGTGAGGACAGTGCTCCGGGTGCCGATGGTGACAGCACGGCCCGGAGGAGCAGGACTTTGCAGGACGGGGCCACCCGCCTGCCCCCGGGGCGGCTGATCCGTGTCAGTGCCACAGCCGGGTCGGGGAGATACGGACTGGGGACACGTCCGTGCACGAGCCCCCCCAGGAAGCCAGCTCCGACATCCAGCACCAGCCCAGCAAAGCCGGGAAGGGACGTACCGGTCTCCGAACATCATGGGGTCGCTGAGGCACTGGGTGCAGGCTTCGTGGAACCACTGCCGGCAGCGGTAGCACTGCAGCATCTTCAGGTACCACCTGGGGAGGGAGAGGAGGTGGGTGACAGCAAGGGCAGCGCACAGCAGCCACCGCCCCGGCCCCCTCCCAGGCACGGAGCCCCCAGCCAGGGAGACAAAGTCTGGCCCTGACCTGTATTTTCCGCAGCCACGGAGGTGGATGCAAACGGTGCCTTCGGGAGCGAGCCGAGACCCGGATTGCAGCACGGGCAGCAAAGCCGCCGGCCTCAGGACAGCGCCCTGCAAGCTGGGGACTTCTCTCTTGGGGGAAAAACTCCCCAACCTGATCCCACCTGCCTTTGCTAATGCTTTTGCCCACAAACCCAAACGCGACAGCCCTCCCGGCAGGCAGGGGCTTACTCGCCGGGGCCCCCACAGTAGCAGTAGCACTGCTGCTGGTTGGTCCGGTGTGGGGAGTCCCACTCGAGCAGGTCGGGGTTGTAGGACAGCACCATCTTGACGGCTTGCAGCGTCTTGGCGATGGCCCCCTTCTTCAGGGCACCCCCCTTCTGCAGGACCAAGCGGGATGGGGGTCAGCACAGCCGCCCGGGGGGCCGCATCCTGCACCACCATGCCAAGGGCAGGCAGCACGCGGAGCTGCTGACCCCGGGCAGCCCCACTCACCCGCACGGCCAGGGCAAATATGCAGCGGCGGCAGAACCACGGTGTCCCCAGCGGGCCTTCGCCGCCGCTCGCCACCGGGACGTGGCACTGCTGGTGATAACCTGCGGGAGGGCTTGGCGTCAGCGCCGCCGGGCTGGCCGGACCCTCGCCCCCGGGGCGACGCACCTGCACTCACCCAGCCCGCACTTCCCGCAGATGAGGATTTCGTTCATGGGGCCCGATGTCTTTCCCAGGCAGATGTTGCACTTGGGCTCCTCCCCGGGGACGCCAGCTGCGGGACGGGGATGGCAGAGTCGGAGACGCGCGAGGCACAGCCACCTCTCCACGGCGCCGGGAGGGAGCCCCCGGCACGGCGGTGGGAAGGGAGGATGGGGCGGCACTCACCATGCTGGATGTCCTTCCAGAGGACCCAGTACTTGGAGTTGTCCTCAAACGTGACGAGGCAGCTCTGCTTGGAGCCGCTCACCTGTGGGGAGAGAGCGGGAAGAAGCGCCAGGCGTCAGCTCCCGTTCCCAGTGCTCTCCCGTTTTTCCCAGTGACCGGCCCTGCCTCTCGGGGCTGCGGGAAGTCGGGTTTGGGGTGCGATACCCAGGGGCAGGACAACGACCCAAAACGCCCCGATGACCAAAGATGTGTTGCAGCCCAGGCCAGCACCCTGGCGAGCCATGAGCCGACCCAGGGAACGGCGCTAGCTACATTTCGGGTGCCCACCTTACCCTCTTGGGTGCCCACGTTACCCTTTTGATCTTTCCGAGGTAATAGAGCCCGTCGGTCCAGCGGCACAGCACGTACTGCCCCTCCGTCAGCTTGACCATGAGCTCCCGGCAGCCGCTGCCCCTCCGTGCCGAGGCGGTGGCTGGTGCTTGTTGGACTCGGCCAGCGGCCGCGTAGACATCCCGGATGATGGGGTTGAGCTTGGCGGTCTCCATCAGCAGAGCCTGGAGGGGACGCACACGCTCGTCACCCTGCCCTCGCCCCGCAACACAACGCGCCCGTCGGCCGAGCACGGCATCCCAGCGGGTTTTGCCTGGGAGCACCGAGCCCAGGGCCGGTTCAGCCCCACCAGCGGGTGCTCAGGACCCACAAAATGAGCATGGATGAGCCGGGTTCGTCCACGGGTAATTTATATGAAATCAGAGGGAGCAGCAGCAATCTTTGCTACTCTTGAGCAAGAGTGAATTAACCCCCCGATTGCCTCGGCTCCCGCGGCACGGAGCCACACCTCGGGGACACGCCACGGGCCTGCACAGGCTCAGCCTCGGGAAGGGGCACGTGAGGGATAACAGCATTAAATTTAATGTGATTTTTAATTCACAATTTCCGAGCAGTTTCACAAGCTCCCAAACCAACGGGACTGCTGCATGAGCGGGGAAACGGCAGCTCTATGCAGAGCGAGTGAAACCGAGCAGCCGAGTTTCACTGCCGTAAAGGTTTGAAGTGCACAAGGCGAACAACCGTCCCCAGCCGGCGGCGCCGGCCCTGCAGCCCGAGTGCGATCCTCAACAGACTTCAGTAAAACAACTTAAAAGTTACTTTTTCCCCCTTTGCTCCCGCGTCACGGCAACACGCGTGACCTCACGCCGCGGATCACAACACGAAACCTCACCGTGCTGTAAGCAAGACAAACTCCCTCCGCCCGGCCCGTGCTATTAATAACGCTCCCGTTTCCCGAGAATAGCCTGGACGGGCAGGAGCGACCAAACTTACGGTAAACCGGGTGCGACCGAAAAAAAAAAAAACCAAAACACCAAAAAAGCGAGCTGCTCCGGAGCGGGGCTGGCGGGAGCCGCAGCAGCGAGCCGCGACATGTCACCCCGCCGCGCACNTGCGGCGGGGGCAGGGCGCGGGGCGCCATCTTCCCGCGCTTCCCCCCGCGCCTCCCGCGGGCATTGACGTCCCGCTTATGCAATTAGCGCGGGGCCGCCTCCGCCGCCTCCCACGGCTCGGATCGCATCGGCCTGGCACGGCGCGGCGCGGCGCGGCACAGCCCCGGTGTCCCGGTGCGTGCTCGCAGCACCCCCGGTGCGAGGGCAGAGGGCACGCAGGGGCGTGGGGTACCTGCTGCTGCCCCCNGCGAGCTGCTCCGGAGCGGGGCTGGCGGGAGCCGCAGCAGCGAGCCGCGACATGTCACCCCGCCGCGCACCCCCGGCACGGCTTTGCGCCGCGGGAGCGGTTCTGAAAGCGGCTCCGCGCCCACCCAGCCCCGGGGAGCGCGCCCGGCGGAGGGGCTGCGGGGCGGGGGACACAGCTCCCGCCGCTCCCCGCCGTCCCGGGTGGGAGCTTCCACGCCGCTCCCCTGCCAGGCAGCGGGACCCACCGGCAAGCGGCGGCGGGGGGCACCGAGCCGGCCCCCTCCTCCCCCGCCGCCGGTCCCGCGGCGGGAGCGGCAGCGGGAGGGCGGCGGGTCCGGCGGCACCTGCCGGGCGGGAGCGC
>VZTQ01001871.1:207975-250808 GCA_013400755.1 Pelecanoides urinatrix
CGTGGGGTACCTGCCGCTGCCCCCCGTGGGGTACCTGTTATCCCCCCCGTGGGGTACCTGCTGCTGCCCCCCGTGGGGTACCTGCTATCCCCCCCGTGGGATATCTGCTGCTACCCCCCGTGGGATATCTGCTGCTGCCCCCCGTGGGGTACCTGCTATCCCCCCCGTGGGGTACTTGCCACTGCTCCCCGTGGGGTATCTGCTACCCCTCCCGTGGGGTACCTGCTGCTGCCCCCCATGGGGTACCCGCACAGGTACCATCACACCCCAGAGCCCCTCTGGCGCACCCCACATCCTCACATGCAGCATCACCCACCACCCCTCTGTCTGCACCCATGCACCTGGGGGTCACCAGGGGCACGCAGGGCCAGCCGTGCACCCACCGCCCGCGGAGAGGGCACCATCACCCGGTGCCACACGCAGGACTCCCGTGCCTGCCCTCCCCCTGACTGGCGGCTGCAGCCAGGTAGGGGCATCCCCCAGTCCCCAGGAGGGGGTGCGGGCAGGGGTGCCCCGCATGCGTGGCATTGTCCCGCGCGAGGGAACAACCTGTGCTCGTCAGGATTCCTAGAAACGGGGGTAGCCTTTCTCTGAATCTCAACAGAGAAAATCAATCACTGCAAAAATGCTTTGGTCAGTGCCAAGAAAGAATCTTAAGGATTTGCTGTTTGTTGGAAAGTGCTGCCAAAACAGAAATGTTTTCAGGCCTGCTCAGGCAGTAGAAAAGCTGATTCCTGGTGTAGGGTCTGGGCCAAGCGCAAGCAGAGTTGATACGAATTTTATTGCCTGTAACTGATGAGCGCTGTGCAGCACCGTGGGGTGGCTTCCCCCATGCTGGGGTTCATAGCACACCTGCAAAAACCTGGCACTGCAAGTGAGCAGCTCCCCTGGGCATCAGGATGAATGGCACAGTGCTGAAACGCCTTTTAAACACCTGTGTGTAATTCTGTTATCTTAGAAATAATTTTTTTGATCAAACTTCCCCATAAAACATTGGCATCTGAGTGCTTCCCGCACTGCGACTGGCCCTTGGCAACGTGCACGCGATGCCGCAGCTGTGAACCTGACGGGAAATGCGGTTCCTCGAGCGATGGTACTGTACAGCCGTCCTCCTCTTTGCTTTGCAGTTCTTGGTGTGTAAGGCAGAGCCCAGCACAACGTGAAGACGGTGGTGGACGGGGGCCCAAGATGCTGTGCCATGCCAGGCCGTGCCGTGCCGTGCTGTGCCGTGCCATACCTTGCTGTGCCACGCTGTGCCAAGCCATGCCATGCTGTGCCCACGCCCAGCTGCTGGGCCCGTGTTTGCAGAGGTTTAGGCAGCTGAAAAAAACGGCAGCTCGTTCCCCAGTGTGAAACACCGTCCTTCGCCTTCACGGGGAACCTGACGCATCTTCAAAACAGTCAAACGACCGAACTCTCTGGTGAGTCATGGTGTGTTAGCCGTGAGTCACCGCAGGATTAAAATAACTCTTGCACCATAACTCTCCCCCTGGACAAACACTGCTGCTCGCTTCACTGAGTTGGTGGTGCTGGCTTTGACCGAGAGCGAGTCGTTCGCTGCACTCGCGGAGCGGCACTCCTGTCCCAGCCTGTCCCGCGTGGTGCTGGTGGAGCAGCAAACGGGAACATTCTTACACCCTCCTCCCCAGCCACCATGGTTTATGTTTGCAGCATCATTTGCCATGGGAATCAGGATGAGGTGACATGTAAATCAAACACTGGATCAAGTTCACCATGGGTATGAGCAGGGATAACCTTACCGAAAACCCTCCGGCATGGAGAGGGCACCCCAAACCCAGCACTTGCCAATGGAAAGAGCACAGTAACATTGCCCTGGGACAAAAGTCCCAAACAAAAAGAAAAAAAAAGGAATTTGAGATGCATCCTCTATTTCCTAACACGAATGAAGCCACGCGATCGCATTTAGCTCTGGTTTCTTTGCGGGTGCTCCTGCCACACCATCCCCACCGAGCCTGGCCTTGGCTCCTGCTGCGGTGAGCTACTGGGTGCTGCCCTCCTCCTCCTCTTCCTCATTCTCTTCTCCTCCTCTTTTTCCTCCTCCCCCGCCTCTGCACACCCGCCCGGCTTTTCCCGCACACCCCTGGGGAGTGGGGGGAGCCGCTGGAGCCAAAGCTGTTTCTTTGGCACCGAGCGAAGGCTCGTGGCTCCTGGCAGACGCTGATGCGGGGCTGCCGGCAGCCCCTGGAGCGGGCGCGGTGGTTGGACACAGCTGAGTGACTGGTTTCGCACTGGTGGGGCTCCAGGGACCTCGGTGGGATGACATGAATATTTCCGTGCCGCGCTCACATCCCCAGCTGAAGAGATCTTGGTGCCCCGGCGTGCAGAGCTGGCAGAAGATGCTGGCCTGCTCCCTGTGCCAGAGAAGCAAGGAAGCCCTCGTTTAAATCAAGTCGTTAGAAGCAGACTATTCTGTAAGCAAATGAACAGAAATGAATGAGACCCCAAGCGACGGTGCAAAGCCGAGTGCCGGCGATCCTCCACCCTCCTCGGCTGGGGAGCGGGGCCAGCGTGGGCTCCCAGGGCAGGTCGCCCAGGCTCCTTCCCTGCTATTGAATTTCCAAACAAAACCATCATTTGCAAAATGATTTGAATGAAGCCCCAGGTAGTTAACTACTCCCACCCCCCCATTTTGTCCTTAAAAACGTTTCGTCGCTCCTCTGCGCCCTGCCCTTGCACAGGTGGGGAAGGCGCTTTCCAGCTCGCACAAGGAGGGAGCACCCGGAGCATCGCGGCTCAGCCCGGCGGGACGCCGGCGGGAGCCCTTGCTGGAGCAGAGCCTGTGGCGTGCGCAGGGCAAGGAGCTCCTGGCGCTGCCTTTCTTTCTGCTTTGAAAACTGCCCAGAAATCGGGTAGCTTCTTTTCACAGTGTTTTTCTTTCTTTGAAAACGGGAGTGGGAGGAGGGGTTGTATGTTGGCTTGTAGTCTTGGAAACCGAAGCCGAGGAATAGTGAATGGAAACCCAAACATGAAGCTGCCTATGAACTACAGGCCTGACGTGGAGATAGGATCTGCAGAAACGACTCGCGCCGGCTGCAGCCGCTCCGGAGCCTCCTGCGGCCGAGCGATGCGGGGCTGCGGCGCAGGGGCTGCAGCACAGGGACTGCGAGGCTCGGCACGGCTCTCCCGTACGCTGTTCAAAACAATTCGCAAGTGCCATTTCCATCTGGAGATTCAGCTGGCAAAGTATGGCACATTCATGCCAATAAAAGCAGCCACAGCTGTAACCTGGGGCTATCGACATGATTGTCTCTCTTTCAGCCAATGCTTCCCTCTGCTCCACGCGTCTCAACCACCTTTTCTCCGAAACCACCCGATTGACCAACACAACCAAGTTAAGCTCAAAGCACCTGTGTGTGAGGTTATGAGTTCTTTTCCTGTCCTGAAGAAAGGCTTATAAGCCTAAAAGTTTGCCCTTTTTTTTTCAGCTTTATTAGTCTATTAAAAAAAAATTATCTTTCCCTACAAACCTTGTCCTTGATTATTTTAGACCGTCATAGCTACAGAAGCTCTATGACTCTTTGCCAACCTAGCCATTAAACACGGAACAACCAGTCCTGATTTAACTCGGTAAAACTCTCTTTGATTTTTCTGCATCATTTGATTTGGTCCAGACCAAAAAAAAATCACTTCGGCTGCTCATTTCTGCAACAGAAGTTATTTGCTGGATTAGAGAACTTAATATCGCTCCGATTTCAGCTTCTTTCCTGGTAAGTGTCATCCGTTTCCTTATCAAGACGGTTTTGTGGCTGAAGGTCTTGGAGATGAAAATCAGGAGCCTGTTCCAGGAACACCAGAGCCCGGAGCAGAGCCCCGTGTTTGGAAAGCGGCGCGGCTCAATGCATTCCACATGGACGCGGTAATGCTCCGGCAGTGCCTCGTGCGCCGCGGCACAGGGGGAGTTAGCTCTTGTTCGAGCCCTTTCGGAGAAAAGTGATATACCAAAGGGCATATTCGAACAAAGGTATGGTTGTAATTAGAATCAGAGCAGTTAACTCTGACGTTCAGCTGTTTTATGCCAGCTGTGCCTTTAAAAGGAAGAGCATTTAGGCATTGGGTTTCATGTCTTTTTATTGTTTATTTAGCATGAATTTAATCCATAACCTTTTTTTCTAACTTTCTTTGCGTGCGTCTATGCAATTGCATAAGACATGAAGAGCTTGTAAGTGTTCTTACAGCTGTGCAAGTTTTATGTTAATGGAGCCCTTACATAATTTTGACACAGATAAGTTATGTACACGTCTGCAGTTCCTGAGCACGGCTCAGAAAAGACATCACCCGAAAGAAAGAAAGAAAGAAAGAAGGAAAGAAAGAAAAGCCCATTTTGTTCCTGGGGAAAAGCAAAAAATGGAGAGGGAAGATCTGCATTTACTGGGGGCTGTTTGCACTGCTTACCCAGCTACAAAACTGCAGTAAGCAAATGCCTGTTGGTGCAACTGTAATTATCAGTGCTCAAGAAGACGTTGGGCTGTGTCTATGCGGTGCAATGGTGTGCAGACAGGGACCCCCCATGCCACCAGCCACCTCTGAGTCCAGGGCATGGCCCCTGGGTGACTCTGGTAGCCCCTCACTTGCCTTGGGGAATTTTGCTCCCCTTTTCCTCTACCAGGGTGTTCCCAACCTGGACCCCAGCCTGCAGCGCAGAAACGACCAGCTCCAGCTCTTTGCTTTTGTTCTTCAGGAGCCAAGGCGAGCCCCAGAGCCGGTCCTGAGCCCCAGAGCCGGTTCTGAGTCCCAGAGCCGGTTCTGAGTCCCAGAGCCGGTCCTGAGCCCCAGAGCCGGTCGTGCTCATCCAGCCCTTGGTGCTCCTTCACGGGCTCCATCCCGTGGCTTTGGCCTGTGGCTCCAGGGTGCCCCGCTGCTGTTTTGGACCCTGAGTAATCTCAAGACTCTTCCACCAATTCCACACACACAGAGCTCACAATAAACGTGCCACTTGCACAAGTTTCAGGGCAGTTCAGCTCGCCTCTGCCTCCTGCGGGGCTGGCTCTTCCCTGCTCTAAATGAGCAACACTTCATCTACGTCCTGTAGATTTACACCAACGAGCTGTCAGCCCAGGAGCACAGCTGGTAACGAGTTTCCTCCCTTTGCAGACATTTGCCATCCAGGCCTGAGTCATCCCAAAAGCTTGCTCCATGCGAGGCTCCTCCGGTGATTTCATACGGAAGCGGTCGGAGGCACCTCCGCCCCAGCCCTGCGCTGCGGGACGATGAGCACAGGGTCCTGCAAACTCTGCAGCCTGGCAGCTTTCCTCCCCTTTTACTTCAGGGATTTCTCCATTGGGAATCTGTGGCTGGAAAGAAAATTGGAACTGAACTTTTAAAATTGATTTTTACCAAGCAGGTCTCTTCTCCCATCGTCACCCCTGTCCTCCAAGGAGGATGCTCCGGCGAGGGCTGCCTGGGCTCCCCCGGCTCCCCTCTGCAGAAGGGACGTCTCCAGCCCACCCCGTCCTGCCTGGCTCTCGCGTCCGGGGCAGGTCGGGCACAGACGGGTATCGGTCACACCAGGACGGACAGAGCCCCGGTGCATCGCGTCCTCTTTCCAGGGTATTTATTCGGCCAGTTTGGATGCTTCTGCTTCCCTGCAGCTTGTGCTGCTTTTGTGAGATTTGACCTCCAGCCTGAAGCAACACCGGGCTCCTGCCATCAGTGAAACCCTGGCTGTGCACAGCATCTGAAGAAAATTGGTGTAATTGTTCCTGGTAGAATCACACCAGACAAAAGCACGAAGGCGTCGAGTCATTCACTCTCCGCTGGATGTATCTCTCAACCTGCACATGCACATATGCACATATATCTTTGCTTCCCTCGATGCAGACACATACACATAAACATCCTCTCTCACACATATTCATATCTTCTCTCCCAAACACTTTCTCTCTTTCCCCAGCTCTCACCCACACATGGTTTTACTCATTTTCCCCCCACCTTCTCTCTCTCTGTCTCTCACACACAAGGAAAACCCTCCTAATTATTTTTAAGAAATAACAGCTCTATGTGGAAAAGTATTTTGCACAAAAAAGTAACAGTGGAGCAAAGCGGCAGCCAAGCCGCCTTGGGAAGTCAATGCCCATTATGATAAAAGCAGCTAATTAAAAACCCCCAGTGGAAAAGCAGCTCCAGGGCCAGCGAGGGCCAAGGAAAGGTTACACAGGTACGGAGCAACTCCGACTCCCCTGGCAACCAGGCAGAGCCGACCACTATCTTAATCTGCAGTTAACTCGTCTAAGATCAGCCGCCGCCTCCCTCCCGCTCCGCTCTGGCTGCCGCAGCCAGAAGAGGCTCTGGAAATCGGCTCGCTGTGCCAGATCGTGCCACCGTCACCCGCGCTCACCTCCCTGGCCCCAGAGCCCTCTCTGCGCTGCGCCCGGCCGCAGGGGGTCGGAGTTGTACAACCCTTTGTGCAATTTTCCAGGTCAAACCCCCGTATATTGGGTGCTACGTCTTCTACATAAACATGCCAACATCCACAGGCAATGAAAAGGTGACCCCATCGTTACGGCATTGACATGAGAGATGCTTTAGGGTTCATTCCCAAAATTTCCACCGATTTCCTGCAGGACCACAGGCCAGGCACTTCATCCCCAGCGCCCCGGTTGACTGTCGGCATTATCAGCTCTTCGGGACAGGGGCTGGTTATTTCTGGGGCGCCGGGCAGCGCACGGCACGGCTGGGCCCCGCGCTGGCGAAACCTGCTTGGTGCTGCTATGTAGAAATAAGTGAGCTTTGCAGCACTGCTCAGCTGTTTCTATAGCAAACCGCGATCCAGATTGCTCAATTGCCTATTTTATAGTGAAAATAACACACAAAGCTTTTTTAAGCTAGTGAGCTTTATTTAGGAAATAAATAAAATTGTAAGAAAATATGAATGATTGTAATAAATACAGCACTTGTCAAAATTACACAGCCATGAAAAGCATAGTATTTTTAGGCATATTACTCCAGTGTGGTTACAGGGGCTGGCACATTACTGGAAAAACAACTTTCTGTCCCTGAAAGAACATTTCAAACATGGAAGAGAGAAAAAGACAGACAGAGAGAGAGACTGTATGTGTGTGTGATGGCAAAGAATATCCAGTTCCATCCCAAACAAGCTTTGATAGATATTTGTTTACTGTGTGGGTTTTTTTGAAATTTGATACTTCATCACAACTAATTATTTTAAAGGATGCTGTCAAGATAGAAATGAGAGATTTGAAAAATCTCTTCATATGCTGGCAGACAGGCGGGAGGTTAGTCACAGCACATGACATTTCACCAGCTCTGCTAGACGGCTGCAGTTTCCATGGTTTGCAAAATATAAGTGGACAGTTTCTCCTTTCCCTTCTCAGGCAGCGGGCACAATATTGTCTGTCAGCTTTGTGTTTTCAATTGAGACATGGGAAATATTGGAGGAAAAATGAATACAGAAATTACATAAAGGCCTTTCACTTACACATACGCACCTGCCTCTGTCTGCAAGATCAGGCCTTGGGTTTGTACACTGCAGTCCCACTCGGCCCGTGGAACAGCTCGCAGTCCTGGACAAGCTGTACTGAGAGATGAGTTTGCTGGAAGTCCAGAAACTGCTGCACCAAAACCCAACGCAACTCCACTGATAATGTCAAACAGTTGTTAAGCAAGGAAGGAAGGGGGTGGGAGAGGCTGGCTGCTTTTTGGGGATGTGTAGCATTTGAACTTTGCACACATCCAGACATTTCCAAGCTTGACTTGCTTATTAATAAAAAACTAATTCCTTACCTCTATTTAAAAAAAAAAAAAGACAAAAAAATTTCTAGTAGTTACTTCTATTTTAGCGCGTGAAAAGACTTAAGCAACAGAGCACATAAAAAGAATTAACCAAGAAAAAAAAAAATCAATGTTTTCTAATAAGTCACTTGCCTTGAAGGTTCAGGAACTGACTGAACACTCTAAAACAAAGCTATGAGGGATCCTTACCACTGCTTGGACTGGCAGCTCTGGACTTCCAGGGGGTTAACAACCCTCAGAGCTCCCTGTCTGAAATGGGAAAGTGAAACGACTCCCTTGGAAATACAAGAGATAGTCTCCCGATAGTCTCCCCGAGGCACAGTGTGATCTGGTCACCGATTGCTGATGCAGTAGAACATCTCTTTACAGAGCACTTAAACATAGGTCTAAAATAAATAGCCAGAAATAAATCATCTGGTGTAAGGAATTCAAGCTACAGATGCTAGCCACAACGCACTGCTTTCAAGGTCATCAAAAAGCACAGAGACACCCGATAGGTGCCTCAGGGGAAGGAATCTGCCCTTGTCCCTGGTGGGGCAACAGCCAAAACCCCACATCAGGGCCGGTGGCCAGCGCGGTCTGACAGGTGCTCGCTCCGCACCCCCCGGGAAAGGGACCCGCACACTCCGGCGCTGCCGGAGGATGGGGAAAGCTCAGCTTCACCCCTTGCACCCCAGAAACCCATGAACCCAAGGTGCTAGAAGGGAGCTCGGGCCACACTCCCTGCCGGACATCTAGGCAGAATGACACCCACACCCGGGCCGGGCGTGAGGAAGAACAGCGCCTTCTTCCACAAGTGCATCTGCAGGGGGGTGGCTGTAACCTACATCTAAACCAGGAGTGTTTTGATGAAATAATCGCAGATCTCATTTGCAATAGCGCTCCGAGGGGCGCTGGGCAAAGTCCTCGGCGTGCTCAGCAGCAGCTAACTCTAGCAGGCAGATCTTGAGCTGATGTGAACTGATTCAGTGGAGCTCAGGCTCTCTGGATTTTGTGTGCACATGAAAACTAATACAAGGTCTCAAGCTGATGGGTTTTTTCTTGTAAAGTAATGAAATTCAGTGAGTGATTTACCAGACACCCATACTTCAAGATTTACTAGTTTGTTTCTATAATGCATTTAAGGAAAAGTGTGTCTTCTTTCACATAGGCATATTTAGGTGACTGTAGTTTGGACAAAGGCAGAAACATAGGACACCCACTTGCAACATTCATATCATTCACTGGTCTCTGAAATGAAGCAGAAGTCAAGTCTGGTCGAAATGCATCAATAATATGTTCCCTATTATTTTGGTCAAGCAACATAAATGTAACCTGAAAAACAGAATGTGGCAATGATGAGTTATTGAACTGAAAAATAAACCAGGAAATATCAGAGACAGAAGTGCAAACATGCTGCAAAAGCAGCTGGATGCTCTATTGATAATTAAATATAAAATATAATTAATGTTTCGCAACCTGCAAGGTCAGTTAATGTGAACAAGGGAGACTGTAACGGTTCCCAGATGAAGTATTTAAAATCTTGCCACCCGTAAAATAAAATTAAATAACATAAAGTAAGGAATGATTTCTTGGTAGAGAACTGCACAGTCCAAAGACATTTTTCCTCTCTCTCCTGACAACTTAAACAAATACCGCGTTTGGTTACAGTCATTACATTCATTCTGTTATTGTGGTTTGGAATCAAAAGAAACAGCTCAGTTGCCTGTACGCAAATATGTAAAAGACACAACCTAAATATCTGCATAGAATCTCCCCATCTCATTACCACTTTTATTAACTCACAGTTCTTTAGCTTGAAACGTGAAATGTATGTAATAACTTTTTAAGATAATGAGGATTGGGAACTTTGATTTCTGTTTTTTTTGGCCGCTAAATGGTAGTAAAGCTATTTATATGAAAGGCTTACAGATTTATTACCACACAAAGGCAAGTGCTAGAACAGAGACCAGAACCTTGTGCACACTTTCACTGCTTTTCTAACCATTGTTGCCATTATCAGAGTGCACTTAGAAAACGTGAAAAAATAAGATCAGGATCACATATAAGACATTTATGGCACGTTTGTAAGTAGAACTCTAACCTCACATTTCTGACACCCTTTGCTGTGCTTCAGGCAGCAAATCATAATTCCCTCATAAATTGATAGTATCTATGTATAGCAAGAGCCAGAAAAAAAATGTATATCCGGCTTTAGCCCAGGCGGACACAGGTTGGGATACATCAAACACCAGTATTCTGGTGTCTGAAAATCCTACAAGGCACAGTATGGAATCTTGGTAAGAGAAGCTTTCCCTGTGTGTAAATCACTCCATTCAGAGACAAATTATTATCCAAGATTACAGTATGACTAACAGCCATCGGAGAGGAAAATGGGAAAATGCTCCAACTTCCACTAAACTTAAGAGAAAAAGTCCCCTTGTGTTCACTGGGAGAAGTAGGATTTATGCTAGGATCAGATATGAAAAGGTTGCCCTGCTTACCTTGTGCCTGAAAGGCCACGGGAGCAGAGCATCGTAGTCTCCTCTCATGACAACAAAGAACAGGGACACGTGGGTTCCTTTTCCTGTCCCATCCCCATTCAGATAAACCCTCAGACAGACCTTGTAGCCATACTTCGCAGTGTAGAAAGCTGAAAATCAGAACTCTTCATTAGTAAAGCCTCCTTTGGGAAAAAAAAAGACATAATGAGTGTTCTGACATATGGGAAAAGATAGTGTATGACGTGTTTTGCTATCACGGAGATGAGAACAGACAAATCAGTACACCCTGGAGATTATAAGCAATGAAAATCCAGTGGTTGGAATCCTTTAGTGCCTCATGTCTCAGTGAAAATTACCTGTTATTAGCCACACAAGCGTATTTTACCTAATCAAATTACTTCTCACATGGGAGATAACTGCTGCAGAAAGCCATTCGGTACCATCAGGCACCAAGCTGTGGGTTAGACGAGACAGATCCAGCAGATGTCACTGCAAGTAGCTGCGGTGGAGGGGAAACTGCAAAATGAAAGCCCAGAACAGAACACAACTCTGTGGAAAAGCACGTCACAGCTGCCCTGAGCTACAGGCAGGAGAGCATGAGGTCTTTGCCTAAACAGCATCTTAGTTTAAGGAGCTATTTTAAAGGACCACATGAGCAGAAAGAAGCACCGTTCTAGAGAAATAAGTGGGTTTTCTAAAGGTCTGGGTTTTGTTAACACACATATACGTCATGTGTTTTACCTGGTGAATACAAACTGACTGTTCTTCCAGTCACAGAGTCTTGTAACTTCCTGCCAACCTCTGTTATTTTCCACAGAAAGACCCCATCGTAGGAAGCTTGCTCAGAGAACAGAAGACTCTTATGAAGACTGCTCAGGCCTGCATCCTTCTGCATCAGGCACCTATGCAACTCTGCAATCTAGAAAAAAACAAATCAGTTCTCAATCAACTCCCCTCTCCAGGCTGTTGTGCTGCAGCAGTAGCAGAATTGTTCTGGAGTCCTTGTGTTCTGGAGGGTCTCCTTTGATTTCTTTTTAAGTGACAGTTATGTGTCAACACAAACAACTGGATAGATGGTTGTTTGGTCCTCTAGGCCAAACAATAATGCTGCTTTAAGAGGATCAGTCATTCAAACAACTGTCTTACTTGCTCACAGTCTGATCACGGCAAATTCTGAACATTCAAAACTCTCAGGAATACCTAGGCACCTAAACACAGATTTAGATAATATTAGAGATCCCCATTTGAAAATTTATCCAAAACAACAAAAAGGATCCTGTAGATGTGTCCAGAACTTAACATTTCGTAGCTCAAATTCCTGTGTCCATCCCTGCCTGATCCCTACACCACCTCTCTCTGATATGTGTAAATATTTGTTATCAATAGAAAAGCACAGAGACAATGCTTATCATAACTATTTACCTTCAGTTCAAGGCCTCGTATTATATTTTGATCGAGTTCACTCTGTCTCCGAAAGGCTGTGATTTCCAAGTTAGAGGTCTCCACCTCTTTATTGAGCACTGCCACAATATTCTCAAACACATGTAGCTTATTTTCTAGCTCAGAAATCACTTTCTCCCTCACAAGTTGTTGCAGAACAGATTCATCTTCAGAAACAGAAGATCCAGGAAAACAGTCTACTTCCAGATCCCCATTGACTTCCAGCCCCCCTGGGATCTGCAGATAAGAGATGCATTTTCCTGCACCATTCACTTTCAGCTCTGACTGTGGGATGGAACCATTTGCAGCTTTGGCGGCAGGGCACAAGCTTTTCTTCAGTTGCTTTATGTGCTGCAGCAGAAGCAGCATGTGGGCTCCAACTGCAGTTTTTTCATGCTCCTTTATCTTCTCTTTGCTTCCCTGTAAGAAGATGACACTGTCAATACACTCTCCATACAACTACCATAACTGGCCTGGGGCCAAACCAAGCAATGTTCCCTTTAACTGCTTGGGAGAGACAGAGGTGGAAGAACTGTAAGATACATGGCAGCTGACTCTCAGAGGAGACACGGAACGAGGAAAGCCAACAAACCCTCCAATGATCAGTTTAAGCTATGTGTTCACATGTGTACATAGACTACATAAAAAGAAAACAATTGTCTACAATTTCTGTATTAAACAGGATGCCAGGCGGAGTCTCAGCAAGATTCTCCAATAAGCCAATATTTAATATATATACTGTGCACAAAATATGAGACAAGGCAACAAATGCAAGCTAAAATGCAAAGAAGACCCGTTACTGTTTTAAGAGGCATTACCCTGACTGGAACATCCAAAACAGAGTAGAACAGCATAGCTGATAAACCAGCGGAACTGTAATAAACATCTGTTTTTACCTGAAGTGAATGCACAGTGCAGGACACTGGTATCACTGGCTGAACTGCACCTACACACACTGTGTAACCATGATGTTGGCAGTTCCAACATCACCTCTGCTGTCTACTAAAAGTGGGTAGACCTTCTCTCTTTTCTTAAAGATATATTTAAATCAAGGCCTACTGCCTTGAACACAAAGGCTGGCTAGACCAAAGGCACAGTGCTGAGTTGTACACCATTTGAGACCTTCCTGAAGGCAGCTGTTTCACTCACCCTGAATGAACAGCCGACTTCAGAAAAGCGACATCCATCCTTGTTGATTAAGGGTGTAGAGCGGTTCTGTTGAAAAAAAAAAGGAAAGAAAATAATCAAATACCAATTGAAAGGGATTCTTTTATTTACCTACAAACAACTAGGCCGCAATCCCAGCAGCTATAAATCAGGTTAATTCAAGTCAAGGCATTACCGCAGTTCACAGTGTCCAACCAGCTTTGAAAATTCATTGGTAAATCAATCATGAGTGTGATTGATTGCAAGTTTCTTGCACACAGCCTGGCAGTTAAGTGTCCATCTAACAGAATCCATAATGATATAACATAATTTAACAAACCACAGTGATCTCCTAGTAACAACTTCTCGTAAATGAGATGCCAATAAGCAAAGTGGCCCACGACAGTGGATAACAGCATGCACACAGCCACTCCAACCCTCTTCCTGCTCTTAGAGAACGCACAGAAGAGCTGCGTCGTGCAGCACGTCCTGGGAACGAATGGATCGATCAGACCAAAAGCTCTGACTGACGTTCAGATTTAGTCCCCTTAACAACCAAATGCATGTCTCTCTAAATATGCTGCTATACAGCGTACTCTTCTTTTGCTCATGTGGGTCTCCCTGAATATTTGAAAGGAAACAAACATTTCCCCATTTTTGTAAGATTGATTGAGAAGATCATTTAATAAAGTTAATTGTGGGAGCAGGGAAGAGAAGGTAGTTAGCAGAGCTATGTTGGGATGTAACAAGTGCCCAGATACAACTGCCGTATCTGAAGATGTTCTCAAATGTTCATTTAACCTACATGAACAAGCGATACTTTTATGAATTGAAATAAAGCTGTATTGCACTCACTCATCTTTTACCTACCTTTTCCTTTGATGATGTTTCTGTTTGCACACATTTTTGTTCCTTACATAAATTGCCTTCACATGAATGTTCCTGTCATTAAAACAAGAAAAAAAGAATTCAGTACATTATTAAAATCATTGAGCATCTTTATTTAGTAGTCTTTGAACCAAAGCTTGTCTTTGGGAATGTTATTCCCATTTTACAGAAACTTGGGGATTTGGGAGGCTTTTCTACAAGAAATTCTGTGTTATGGAAGAAAAAGTTTACAAGTTTCTGGCTTTCTTCCTGGAAGGTGTGGATTTAAGGAGGAGTAAAAGAAGGAAGAGTAACTTCCCCAGGAGCACTACGAGCTCTACAACACAAGGTGCAAAATCCTGTACCCCTGTCCAGAGAGTGCCTGTTCTGGGCCTCACTACACAATAGGCTGCAGAGCTCTCTGGCTTCTTTTTAGAGGAAATAACGTTCAGAAACTTGGGACTAAAGCACATCTGCTAAAAGCAGGTGCTGCTGTCCCCTGTACAACAAATTGCAGACACAGAAGTTTCTCAAGCTAAGCCTCTAAAGCGATTACTCTTCTTTTCAGCCTAGCAGGCGTGTTCAGTGATGGATCTCCAGATGCAATACCTGTAAAGTGAAAGTACAAAGTGTGATCTTTCACTTATGGAGCCCAGAGCTTTTGGAAACTACTTACAGATGCTTTGTAAGGTCACCCTAGGAAATCTGATACAAGATTGGCAATACACAAGTCTTGCCCAGTTCAAACCATAGTTTTGTGCATACACACACACATACACATTTATGTACACACACATATATATGCAATGACATGCAGGTGGATTACAGAACAGAAAGCAAATATACAGGAAACCCAAATATAAACTCTTCTTGCATTGACTTCATATAGTTTGCTTAATATGCAGACCCTTCTTGCATCCTGCTTATTAACATTTTGAAGCCTGGAATCCAAATTTTCCATCATGATGTGCTAATGCAAAATGCATTACCCCTAACATGAGACTTCCTGCCATTTCTGGTTCCAAGAAGGCTAAAGTAATCCTCCTGCCATTGGTTCATGCAACTGTAATATGTGTATTTAACACAGCAACTGTCAGCTTTCAATTCATACTGTTCAGGGGGGCTGTCTTTAATCTTTATAAACACCTTTGCATGTCAGTACTTTTCCTATAGCAGTCTAGAATTTTTTTGATGAAGCCATTCCAGCAACCTTCAAGTGTCCCCTGCAAAAAGTCCTGAGGTTTCTCTTTCCATCCTCAGAAATACAGCCATAGGTTTTTCTCACTCTTTAACTCATTTTTTTAATACTCTGTATGCCTTTATTTTCTTCCTTTCTGCTATTTGACTCCTTCAGATCACTGATTTCTTGAGGGGGAGAGGGGCTGGTGAGAAGTTTCTTTAAAATATGGAAATGCAAAAATCACAAGACCAATAACAGATTGGCTAAGACGGAGAGAGCAAGAGCAGTGCCCAAAACTTACTATTTGCTCCCAGAGGATTGTGGATACATGGAATACACACAAATAATCAAAATTCTTATGCCACGTCACTGCAAATTTAATAAAGCAGATCATGTAACCAGCAAAATTCCAATTTTACAAATACTAAGGCAACATCTCAAGGCTAATCCCTTGCTTGTTTGCCAAGGTTTCCTAAGCAAAAAATTAATTAGATGATAGCTAACCAGAATGAGTGGGAGGAAAACAGTTCTTCATTGCAGGAAAATGAAGCCCGCTGCGGTGGATCTGCGCTATCACAGACCTCTGAAAAGAGAAAGGTGCTCAGGGAACACACACAGCCCAGGTTTCCTCCTCCAGCCTGCCTACTGCACTTACAGCAGGCTGAAAGGGATTAAGTGTTGCCACCTTCTGGTATGTACTGTCTCTCTGAAACATACCCTGGATTTAGGATTGGTAAAATGTGCGAGTCCAGATATTCTCCTCTCTCTGTAAGAGTTAGTAAGATATGAAGAACATGTGCAAAAGCTTCCCAAGAAGCATGTTTTAGCAAAACCGCCTTATTCTTACCCCAGAGGGACTGTTACCGCCATGTTGAGTAAATCTTACAGCTCAGCATTTGGAAAGGCATAAATTTGTGACAGTTATGACATGCAAAGCTATCCACTACTATTTACTTCAGGCTATATTTTTGAGATATTCACAACCATCCTGCCATGTAGGTCTTATACCACTTTGCCCCCATTCCAGGACAAAACTCCAAGGCTGGCAATTATTCTCTTTAAATCATCTGGAGGGAACAATATTCATTATCCTACACCCCAAAAGAGCGTTGGCCCAGCAACATTTTCTGTCATAATAGAGCCCACGGAGTCAGAAGTTAGGTGGGGTTGGGAAGAGAATGTTTTCAGAGCTTTCAAATCAAAACATGCATAGCAGCGTTAGCAGGTGTGGGGCATCTCTCCTTCATGCTGCTATTGCTTTGCTCCAGGAGTTTTTAATCACAAAATGTCCTAAACAACAGATGATGCACTTCCATCATGAGGCCAAGAAGTGTGCCAGTGAGGCTGTGTCTTCGGCAAACTCTTCTTCATGTAAGAACAGATAGTTTTCTATCACTTTTGATCTGCCCCACCACACCATTTCCTCCTTCAGCAACACAGAAAAGTTTCTATTAGCCCACTTTATGCCCTCAGACCACTCCCAGAATTTGTACCATGCTGCATCTACAAAAATGGGTAAAAATAAAGAGCACCTTTTATTTAAGTTAAAATGAGTGTATAAAGGTACTTAAAAACTGCAAATCAGTAACACATAACATTGCCCTGCTATCATAATTTTGAACATGACTGAGAAAGTCATTACTTTTAATAAAGAATGGAATAGGTTTAGTAACATAAACTTAAAAGTTTGATGATCAACTACATTCTTGTGTAAAAAAAAAAAGTTGGCTTAAAGAGGATTTTGAGCAAATGCTGGGGACAGACTAATGTATGTGTATATGGAGGGTATATAGACATACATTTTGCAAGTTCCTGTCACAACAGTGGGAAACAAGTTAAACATAAAAAATATGAGTTAAATATGTTTAAATAATCACTGAGACATTTCAGGCAGATTCAGAGTATGCTGTTCCTGGTCTATATGGACACTGCTGCTGATGTGCAGAGTTATACCTGATCATGTCTAATAGAAATAATATCTGACAAAAGCCTGCCTTACAAATCTGTAGGCAGTTTTAGTTTGAATAATACTCCAGCCACTTTCAAGATCTCTTCCCTGCCACCATCTGTGTTCTTCTGCTTCTTTCCTACCTCACACTGAGACAGCTTTGAGACAAGAGCTAAAATATGGGCTGCCCAAGCCCTGGATGAGCACACAGATATTTCCGTCTCTGTTGTAACATCACAGGCAGACTATCAAATACAGCTCATTTTTCCCTCTGACACATGCATGGAAAAATTAGCGAACTCAGGAAAATTAAATATTCTCCAAGTGCACTACATGCATGAAATCAGGATAAAAATGTCATGATAGATTATTTAAGCCATTAATATAAAGCCCTCATTGGAAACAGAGAAATGTTCTTACTTGGTATTCACTACTGGATAAGCTCCGCTTACACTTCTGACACATTGTCACATTATTAACACATCCATTTTCCAAATGATCTGCAAGTTTCTTTCTCATCACCATGTGTCCACAACCAGTGTGACAAGGGATTAAAGCATATTCACATAAACTCTGATGCTCCTGGAAGTAAAAAGTTATGAAGAAAAATGTAAACTGCAGATACACATTTATCTATAGTCTCCATTCTGCCAGCCTAGATCTTTGCTTTGCATTTGTTCTAAGCTTGGGTAAAATCCCACTCCACAATGTTACTGAGATTACTGGTGAAAAATCCACCAACTTTACTGAGGCTTTTTTGTTAATTCTTAACTTAAAAAAAACAAAACAAAACAAGACAAACCAAAAATGAACAACAAACAACTTTTGATAAATTCAAACATGAGGCCTCCCTTGAACTGTCTCTCTCTAGTGCTTTTGTTTGAAAACAACATGATCCTGGTCCCAGCTTTTTTCTTTGTCTTAAAGGATACCTAACTTTTAGCCTGGTTTTTTTCGGGGTGGTTTTTTGGTTTTGGTTTTTTGTGGGGTTTGGGGGTTTTTTTTTGAGCACTGAGACCATCCTCTGGCTGATAGAAGCAATGTGGTTAGTCTGTTGACATCTCTGCATAGCATAAGAGAATGGACATCTGACACTTTCTATGCAACAATTAGGACACAACCTTTACCTACATTCACTATTTGCATCCTCCCATCTCAACAAGGAAAAATATCAGCATTACTTCTTTCATAACTACATCCAACAAATCTACTTTCAGATTCTTAAAAACACAGTATTTCAGTAAAAACGCTGACCTCTTTTATTGAAGCTTCTGTAGGCACTGTGTCACAACTGATTCTGTCGTTAAAGGCAGATGGCTGTCCCGTACAGAACAGGCTCAGAAATGCCAATTTCAATCACGCGCCCAACTCTCAAATCAGTTCTGCCATGTATTCATGCTGAGAGGGGCTCCAATTCTCAAAACTATGAAGCTAAGCAAACTGGGTAGATTTTTCCTTAAAGAGGAATACACTCAAATAGAAAATTTGTGCAAAATTAGCAAAGAAAAGGCAGCAGCACCTCAGATGCTTATCAGATCCACAGTCATACAAGGTACACAGCAGACTCCCTGTTATAAATGCAGAAAGACCCTCTGCTCCTACACCAAGGGACCAAAATAGAGCTGCTTTAGATTTTATCTCTCTTTTTTCATCATTCTAATTTGCATGGCAGATTCACAGATCTTGACCATTTAAATATTTTACCTGGGGCATTGTTCATCAGTCTGAAAAGAATGATGAACACATTCAATCAATAGGAATAATTTATGTGGGAGGAAATTATTTCTCTTATAAAAACAAACTAAGGATATTGCCCACAACAATGTCCTGGAGACTGAAGTATTCTGGTCTGTCAAAAACTGCTTGTAGCTTCCTTGCATTTAAATAATAAGTAAACTCACTGGAAAAAAAATCATAGTTGATGTAAATTTGTGCAACTTTAATTTCACAATCATTTGGGGTGTTCTGGATTTGGTCAAAGCCCTACTAAAGTTAATGGCATGTTTTTAGATACTCTGTTGGTATAAATCATGATACCTTCGCTGATTCTAATGAAGTTACATTAATTTATGTCTGCTGAGAACCTACTTTCATTGTCTTTCTGTCCCCACTCAAGTAAGAATGCATGTTAATTTAAATAAACTGCCTTTAAACGTACTTCAAAATTTTTCATTATACCAGACCAACTGCATCCAAGGGTCACACAGTGTACTTTGAGTTCAGAAATCTCTTTATTAATGGCAGCATCACCAAAAGCCTGGAAAGTAAACACAGTAAGGAAAAAAACACTGGTCAGAAAGTACTTCAGCATGCACTTTTGACATAGGAATAAGGTGACTGTGTCAAAATTTCAGTTCTTGATAAATCCCTTATTTTTTTTTAGATTTACTGTACTGCCATAAGACTGTAACATAGCAAGTTAATCTTGGTGTAGTAGAAGCCCAAATAATTATTAAATCATTTCTTTCTTATGGTTCAAAAATAAACTATTGGATGTGATATAAATTTACTGAAAATATGCCTAGCCAACTACAGCTATTATTTTAAGTTTCTTTTCACAGAAGCCTGAAATACGTCACATGTAATGAATGTGCTGACAAGACCCTAACTATAGGGTGCTGCCATGTGCCACTCTTAATTAATGCATTTCATTATTGCGGTCATTAACACCTCCTAAACGTGCTGCAGAGAGGACTTGAAACTGTTCTGCAGTGAGAGTACATTTCTCAGACCATGGCTGTTTCCATTTAGTATGGCACTGTGTACTAAAGAAATGTAAAACACATGTGAGTGGGGTTTTTTTGCACTACATAGACTTTTTTATTATGTTAACCATGAAGAATTGTACAATTATTATGTAAATTATGAAACGCTACACACTTCTACTATTACATTTTGCACAATCAAAATAGGTACGCTGACACAGGAACAAGCCCTACTAAAGTTAATGGCATGTTTTTAGATACTCTGTTGGGAAGTACAATACAGCGGACTGCAGATTTCCCACGTAACATAACACAGAGCAAGGCAAGAACTGGGGCGGGGGGGGAAGCTTTACAAATAGAGGGAGGAAAGTATTTACAAATGATGGCCACAATTCAGTAAAGTTACTGAAATTACACACAACAAGCTAAAGAAAGTAAGCAAACAAAATCACCAGAATCAACATTCTTGACTGTTTTTTTTAAGCTAGATACAAGACGTTTGCACCTACCTACATCTGTCACATTAAATCACACAAAAGACATGCAGCCAATTCTACGAACAGTAACAATGAGATACATTTCTATAGGCAAGGTCTCATAGAAACTCCTTTCCTAATCTCAACCTGCAAGCAAAGTCCAACCCAGGAGAACTTTGCACACAAATTGCAAACAACTCCACAAACAAGGAATTAAAAAAAATCATGTAGGTTGTACAAAAACATGTATTGCTCCATCTGCATATATGGAACAGTTTACGTAATAAGCTAGCAATCACCGGACAATTAGTGAAAGCACACCCGCCCCAGCCTCTATAACATTCTAGTCTAATTTATGAGCAAAATCAAAGAAAAGAAATTCAAGTTATCAGGCACATGGTGGCTTTTTCCCCCCTGTGTCATAAAAGAAAAACTCAAGGAATTTCCTGACATTACAAAATAGATCATTTAAAACATATTTAACTACAGGGACAGTCCCAGCAGTGCATGGGTTTCTTACTGCTATGTGCATTCCCTGTGCTTTTTGTTTCACACTTGTAGTTGCTAAACCATTATGGACTACTCAGGTAAAAAACAAGGCAAGAAATCTTTTCTTTTATCCACAGAGGTCACTGCTTCGAAATAGTCACCTGAACCTCTGCCCTCTGGGAACCTGAGTTTGCACAGAACTTCTTTAGGGACCTGAGTCCGACCCTCATACAGTAAATGAGATGACTCTCACTGACATAAAAGTGCTCTGGGTCAACCAGAAGGAAACAGAAAATATTTCTCAGATTTGATATACTGTAGTCGCACATCTCCCCTCTTTCATTTTAGCTTTTTCAAAGGAAGATGTTGGTGCAGGGGCTGCTGATGTTGATCATGGGTGGCACACGTGTCTGCCCAGTCCTGCCTGTCCCAGAGCTGACTGTGACACAGCGGAGGTCCCCTGCCATGTCCCACGCAAGAACCGCTGCCAGATGCGCTCCTCGGCACTCTGACCCACACGATGTGTATCTTAAGGACTCTGGTCTACAGCTCATGTGGTCAGGAAGATCAGCAACAAGTTTGACAAATGGATCAATCCCACCAAAAGCTTTCCAGGATAAATCTAGCGGTTATTTTCTCTCCAGCTAAGGTCGGCCCTCTGCAGCTGAACCAGAATCTTCAGTTGCTCTAACACAGCCAGGGAGGGGAGAGCCCCAAGTGATTCATGCTCAGTTCAGAGCAGACAACTGTCCCCTATGCCAGTCCCATGAATGAGAGCAGAGAGAGTGTGAGCAGAGGCTTGGGAGGGTGCCCTCACTCCTCTGAGTTCAGTGACAGATGCAGATGCTTGGTAACTGATAAACAGCACCATGATAAGACTTGAAGTATATGTTGTACAGGAAGAGATCATAAATTAAAATGTAACAGGGAAGGGATGGGAGTTACCACAGAAATAGATCTTGGGATAAGCTAAGGCAACTACACATCCTGATAGGGTCTTTCTTTTCCTTTTGTAGCTATATTATTTAAAATATAAACACATAAACAGATAGCATTAGAAATAAACATTAAGCAAAACCACAGCAAAGGTAAAGCAGAGATTATCGGGAATAGATATAAAGAATAAACCTGCTAAATGATCTTCATTATTCGTGTTGTTTACAAACTCCAACCATTTGTTGTAAGTTGATCTATACAGGCAGATCCTCATGCCTTCGTGGTGACTGACTTCATCTGGACTCTCGACAGGCATAAGAATCTGCCCAGACAGATCAGCTTGCAAGAGTGGGGCCCTGTTTACAACAACCCACCCACAGATTTTGCAGAAAGTCGTAGCAGACTTAGTGAGAATCCCACAGCAGAGAAATCCCAAAGTTATAAGAGAACTGAGAGTCAACATAGAATAAGAAGTTCATAAGGTTTTAGCTGTACCTGTTTGTGGTTACATGATGCATGAAATTCTGTTACTGGGAAATTTATTGCAGAATTGAGGATTTTTTTCTGAGATATTACCAAGTTCAGCATTAACTGCAGATTCATTATTTTGCTGCCGCCCCTTCCTAAACTTTGCCTTCTACCTCACTGCCAGCTGCCTATTGAGTTTCGGTTTTCCCTAACAAATTTAGACAGAATGTGTGTCTCTTGGTATTCCTGCATGTAATCAGAAAGGAGGGAAAAAGGCAAGCTGGGACCGAGCCCTATGGCCCAGTTTATATTCAGGATATAAAATGGTGCAGCAGGATGCCTGGAAAATCACACAACAGCAAAAGAGATCTGTTAAATTACAGATGAAACATTTGCCAGTGCATAGTTTTTATCAATTATTATGTTCAGCTCTAAGTTTTCCACTATTTTCTCCAGATACCTTGGCTGTCAAAATACTTTCTAGGCAATTCAGCTGGCTAGCCTACACTCCAGCTTTTCTTTCTTAGGGATGCTCCACCTGTAAGTTGGTAACATGTTTGAAGGGTACAGAGAACCATGAGATTGGAAAATCCACTAGGATACTTGGTAAGGATAGTAAGTAACAGCTAAGACATTTAATTACAAGTAGGAAAGTACTGGTTACTTTGAGACAATAAAAAGTTAATTATATGTAAGAGTGTGGGATTTTATGTTGCAGAACCTGACGGACTTCCACAGTCCTAAGGCTGCCATTATACTTTTTTAAATCAAAAAGTGTGGGAAATCCAAATGACTAAAGCATAAGTTAAAATGTGTAACTGTCAGTTGCTATCATATTTCACACTATTCCCTCCTAAACTGTAGTCCAATGACAACTACAGAGTAGCCCAGCGAATGTTTAATGATAAATTAAAGAACTGTGAACTACAACTTACCCTTTCTTCTGCCAATAGGCTTCCCTCACTTAAAGTGCTGGGATCTTCCTCTTTACATTTCTGGCAAATGGCATTTTTATTGTTTCTGGCAAAAAGAAAGAAGAATGAAATAAACAGTGGTGTACTGTAGTTTAGGAGGTCTTTGTATAGACACTGACACAAATAAAAACATGGAAACTGTAATTTCCACTCAGAATCCATAGTACTTGTTCATTAAAGGGCCAATTCTTGAACACACTGACATCAAAAAAACCTGCTGTTCTATTCCTCAAGAGTAGGACTAGGTCCATAAATCTTATCTGTATTGCTTCAAAATAAGAGCAGCCTGGATCATAAAAAAGAATAAAGCTGGGAACCTACTTATCTCATGAATTATGCAAAAACACCACGTAGGAAAGATAACATGAAAACAAAAGTCTCTTAAAACACAGAGAATGCCCTTTTTCCCAAGATAGATATAGACTTCAAATTACAAAGATCTAGTAGAACCAGTGCAGAATTGAGTTCTAGAGAGTTAACATCCTATTGCACTTCAAAAAGGTTTTGATCTACTCTCAAAATATTTAGCATAGGGTTTTATATAGGAAAAGTGAAAAATAAAACTTTACTAGAGGTGTATTTCATTGCCAGTGCTGTTTAGCATCCAGGCAAATAATTAACTAACACAGGGCGAGAAGCTCATCAGAAAAGCATCCATCCGACTAGAGCATAACCGATTTCAAACTGGTTTGAAATCATTAGCTGGTTTGAGCCAGTTTCCCGCTTGTGCTGTAAGACTCTAGTGGGAAGATACAACAATTCCAGTTATGTCCTGCTGACAGTTTTCTGAATTTACGGTTTATGTTGCTTCATTAAGGGGCTTTGTTCTAGATTTACAGTAATGGATTTATGTAAGTTGGTCAAATATATTAATTTCAGTACATTTTTACATTATTATATGTTGATCTTCAAACCACAGGTGGCCAGTGCATTGACTCAGCTTTTCAGGTACCCCACACTGTGATCAGAGCTGGGACTGCATGAACTGCCATACACAAACTAGCTCAGTAATAACATCCATGAAGAAGCATAGTAACAAACTTTAGACTTAGCCACTGCTAAAGCCCAGTTACTGAACCTTGACAGCTGCTGTTTCTAAAACATGAAAGCTAAAGTCAGCTCATATACATGGAATTGTACTGCAATTTCACCTCTCACCTGCAGGGCAGACATAACCTTTTCCAAAGGCTCTGGATCAAGGCGTAATTGTTGAAAGAAAAGGCAGGATAGAAGCAGCTAATCAATCAAAGCACATCCCCACCCAGCTCCTGGTTTTCAGGTTCTCCAGGACAATGGGTGTCACTGTTTGTCACTAACGGCAGCAGCACCTTAACACGTAGTGACCCAGCTGAGTTATTAAAAATAAAACTCTAAGATAATGTCTATTAAAATCCCATAACATCACTTATCAAAGGACTGTGAAGTCCCCTGCAAGTATTAAGTCAGCCTTGCACTATTCTTCAAGGTTAAATCAGCATCATTATCTCACACTTGCACATAGAAAAACTGACATCTGTCAAGCCTTCCCCACCCTGTAGACTTTCACACTGGAAACAAGAAGGAGGTAGAGAGTAGCCTGAAGCCCACCGCAGGTAAGAACTTCCAGTAAAGTGACTGTGGTCCAGTGGTCCAGGTAGCCACAGACTCATCTACAGAGCACAGTGGCACAACGCAGCTCTCGGGAGCGCTCGCAGCCACAGAATCCGCCACGGCGGTGTGACCCTCTGCAGCAAGGACCTACCGCACAATCCAGGAGAGGCAGGCTGAGCAGTACCTATGCCCACAGAGCGTTTGCAGGGCTTTCTTCAGAACGTTATTGCAGTTGCTGCATAGGTACTTCTGATCAGGCACATCCTCACAAATGTTAGTGGGATATCCGAAAGGAAATTCATTTTCATCAGGAGAAGAGCCGGGGACATCCTGTGGGCCTCTGGTTGTTTTCTCAGCCATCTGAAGTAAACTACTGTCAGAGATAAGGAAAAAAAATAGGTGCTCAAACAAGCAGACACACGCTCACTTTGATGTGAGAGAATGTATCAGGCATCAAAGTCCATGAGCAGCTCCAAACCTGTGCAGTAATCTAGTGATCTGTTTAATTGAGGCTGTAGCTGACATGTGTGACTAAATGTCACAGTGGGGTTTGAGTAGGTACCAGCAGGAAATTACTGTACAGTTTTAAAATTTCCCTCAAACACAACATGAAAATGGACAATATGTTAAAATGAAGGGTTGGGGTTTTCTTTCCAGAGTTTTTTAGCTTGTAGAAAGATGAAGTAAATACTGCCATCATCTTAGAGCTACAATCTCATCGGTCCACATGACACAGAATTATTTTCTCTAGAGTAAATCCCCAACCACCTTCAATTCCCAGCAGCCAAAATTCGTGATTACACTTTATAGATGCAGAAACTGAGCAACCGATATGTTTACAGTGACTTTCCCGAAGTCATAAAGCTAGTGGTCAAAAGAAAAAGGAAATCTCAAGTCCACAAAAGGCTTTACGCTTGCGCTCTAACCAGATACACCTTGAGCCACACGTGCCAAGGTGTCATGTGTGTTCAGTATTGGTTTTGGTTAACGAGAGCTATGCAGTTGAATATTTTTGGAAATACAACCAAAACTGATTCTAGTGTCTCCACAGTTGCTTAGAAAGTTCAAGAAAAGTTTTCACCCAGGGAGCTGGCGCAGTTTGATCATATCAACGCCTTTATAAATCTATTTTTTCCCATAACAGTACTGACACACAATAACCTATCTCAGCATTATAAAAAGTAACAACGACTACCAAGTCTCTAAACAAATGAAGCAAGACTGCCTGGGCCAGGCCAGGCACAGAAAGAGCGGTGTGACTGCCACGCGGTGCACAGGGCATCCCCTGGATTTAAAACACTTCTCTTTGAACAAACAGCATTTTCTGTTGCCTGGCTTAGGCAAGTCACTTGGCCTCTCCAGGGATTTGATGGGGAGTTTAGCAACAAACGCAGGGGCTGCCCAATCCGACACCAACCATAGATTAAAACCGGCAGCTCTAGGTGTGCACCCGCGAGTTAACGAAGCTGTCAGAGGCGAGGCGGGTCGGTACCCCGGCGAGGACGGGGCAGACGCGCACCTTCGGCGCTCACGCTGCAAACCGCCCACCGGTTTCTGCCGGGCGCTGGCTGTGCTAACAGGGCCCGTCGTTTCCGTGAGGTGGAAGCCCACCCCCGCGGGTGTTTTACATCGATAACGCCCGGTAAAACCGCCGCCCTGGGGCAGGGAGCGGGTCCGGCTCGGCGGGCACCCTCCGTCCCCATCCCCGGCTCAGCAGGGCGGAGGGCCGGCAGCTTCGCAGGCGGCAGGAAGCAGCGAGGGCGGCCAGGATCCCCGGGGCAGCCTCGGGGGCCGGGCAGTGTCCCCTGCCCTCCGGGTGCTCCCTGGGGCGCGCTGCGGGGACCAGGCCCGTGCGCCCGGGGAGGCCGAGGGGCCGCGGCCGGTTTCCCCTCAGCGGGGCCGGGGCGCGGCGGCGGGCGGGAGGCGCCCAGGCCGCGGGCGGCTGAGGGGCCCCCTCTCCCTCCCGCTCCCCTTACCTGAGCCCGCCGCCCCCGGAGGCGGCCCAGGCCGCGCCGGGCCCCACAGCGCGGAGCGGGCGGGAGCCCCGCGGGGAGGGAGCGGGGCTGGGTGAGTGGGCCGGCCGGCGGGGCTGTGCTGGCCGCGGGGCGCGGAGCGGGGCGGCCGTGCCGGTGCTTACCGCGATCGGGCCGCCCGTGCCGCAGGGAGAGGAAATGCAGCCGGGCGGCTCCGTCTGAATTTCGGCGACTGCTGCCTCGCTCCGGCCGGGAGGAGCGGGAAACGCGAAACGCGCCTGTGGGGCCGGGGAGAAGCGGGCCTTCCCCCGGCCGAGGGAACGCAGCCCGGCTCCGGCCGGGAGCGAGCGGCGACCCGGGCCGGCGAGGGGCCGCCGCGGGGCTCTCCCCAGCCCCTGGAAGGTTGACCGGCACCGACCCGCGGGGACAGGGATGGGGAGGCGACTAAGGAAAGGCCCGGGGGAGCAAATTCCCCCCAGGACAGCTGAAACGAAGCCTCCGTTTGCGTAGCTATTCCTGAAACGGGTGTGACTGTGGCTGCCTGACACCGTGACCCGGCCCTGCGACTGAGACAGAAACTCCTGCCTCGCCAGAGCACGATTACAGTGAAAAACGCCCTCCCCACACCTCCGTCTGCTCGGGGGAAACCCGCCGCCCCGAGCAAGGGAGCGGGAGACTTGAATTTCCTTCTGAACCCTACTGGGAAACGGCCAGCAAGCCTCCCTGCCTCGCCCTCCAGCTGCTCTCAAATGCAGATAGTATTTACAACGTAGGGCTAACACAAGGCAAGTTAAGTAATGTATGCAAATCCTTTTAAGATGCTCGCAGTGCAGTAAAGATTTCTACAGAGAAAAGTTTCACTATCAGAAGAAGGTCCTCTTTTCACCTAACAAAGTTCACTATGAAATCACATGGTGCAACCCCATCTACTAGGATTCGGTCAGGAGAAAGTTGCAGGTGCAAATCCGTTAGCTCTTCCTTGTGAAAGAAACTTGGGGAATACCACTGGGGGTGAGTCCTAGCTGAAAATTAAAAATAGAAAGCAGAGATGGTTCTCTAGATGCTTCACTTGGTTTGTTATTCTGCTGCATTTACAACAGTGTTCATATCCAGGTACCTTGTCACTCCATGAAAGTTGACGAGGAGGTTATTCATCAGTGAGTGCCTGCCTGAAGTCTGACACCTTCCTATATTGTGTGTGCACAGATGATAGTTCCACATCTGGAATAGCTGTCCTGGGTGACTGCCTCCCCGACATGATTACAGATTAGCAAATACAATACCAAACAGACTGTAGCTGTACTGAATAATAGATGGCAAGGAGGGCAGCTTCTGGGATCAAGACATAGCCCTTCTTCAAGTAAGTGAAATATATGCTGAGGTGCTTTGTTGCATTGCTAAGAAAAATATTGGAATTAATTCCGGAACTTTTTTCTCCTCACGTTGTTATAAACAGCTACGTTTATGTTTTCATGAAGAAGCAAAGAATATTCATAAACTCTGGTCACACAGCTCTTTGTGTGACTCGGCTCTTATGTTTTTCTGTATGATAGAACAACATTATTTTTTTTCATGTGTTCCTCTGCTACACACATATTGTATTTATTGAAGATTTCCGAGCAAAAATTACCATTAAACTTCTACCTTTTTGTCTCAAAAGGAGACAAACATGTCAAACCAAAGCAAGAATAAATAAAACATTTTTCTAGGCTTCAAAAGGGCAAAACCCAAATACACCTAAGGAAAAAACCTCTAAAAAGAAAGCCAGATCCATGGGTAGGCTATATGTTTATCCTTTATAGAACTGATATACTGGAAGTCTATATACACACAGGAAAAATTAATCTTGTAAGTATACAATACTGTGAGGATATTCTGTGCGCAGAATAGAGGCTAAAGAAACATGTAATATTACCAAAAAACAGGATGAAAAATGTTTATACAAAATAATTGAGACTGCAAATTTCAATCATCTTTGCGGTCAATTGAAAGTAACAGGAAGTATTAAAAATATACTCAGAACACAGTAAGAATGTACATGGTCTCTTTGAGGCAGATAGCTGCTCAGTTTACCATTTCAGGCTCTGCTGTCTGCAACAGAACATACTCCACTCATTCGCTGCATGGGCAATGTCTTTCCACAGCTAGTTCATTCATGGGACTTGGAGACAGATAATGACTGATGGCTAGAATTTTTAAAAATAAAAGTCCCATTCTTGCAAGCAGTTTATCCAAAAAGTTTCCTACACTTATGTCCACAATTTCTTTAATTGTTTTATTAAAAATTCACCTACCAGCCAAATGCTATTTTCAGTTCCACCCTGTAGTCCCACAGGAATCAGGATGCAAGATTGTTTCCAAGAAAAGGATTTGATCCTTCACTTTGTCAGAAATCCTTGATTTACTTTTCCTTGAGTTAGACAGGCTTTTGACAAGCGACATGATTTTTTTCTGAAGGCTTTAACAGTTTAAAAATGATCATGCAAAGGAAACTGTCATTATAGAGGGAAGTAAACACAAGCCTGGTGGAGCCAACTGCAGAGTCAGTTTTAGGGTATCTATGTGGCTTACTGCCACACGTCACTAGAGTGTTTTTGGATAAACCACTAGCCTAGTAAATGCTTCCATCTTCCTCTGCAAAGAGGGAATAACATTTGCTTCCTTTTGTAAAATACGTAGATCTCACCAAATGAAGAGCATCACGTGCAGTTCAGTAATGCTGTCACAGCACAAGAAAATGACTAATTTTGGAAGGTGGGTGTGCAATTATCTGATCGCATGCAGCCATAGTACCTGCATGTGTAACCTTTTTGAAGAGCCAGGATGTTAATAAGATTTGGCGATGAAATTGTGGAAGAGGAAAATGATGTCAGTTTTATTAAAGTTATTTTTAAGGCTTCCAGTTTAAATGTCAATATCCACCTATGTGAGTGGGAAGACTTTCCCTACTAATACTTGCAGAATCACATGTAATGTCTCTTCATTTCCACTTCCTTCTCTCTACTTCTCTGTGCTGTAAATGTATTTGCAGATGCTCTAAGTGCAGAGTCATCAGGGTCATGTATTAACTAAAGTTAAAAGTCTGTGGGGAAAGTGTGATACAGACTTAGTAGTCCTTACAGCTTGAAACATTTGCTTTCATTGTTTTATGATTAGGGTTGTTAAAATTCATGGCAAGTTAATCTGGCACAGGCGGTTTCTGCCAGGATGTGAGTTAGTTTCTGAAAAAGTTTTAAAAATATTTCTGGTTGTGGCTTTTTAAGCTTTCAGAATATAAAGAGGCGTAAGTTAATAATCTCAGAAAGATCAGTGTTACACCAAAGGGCCAGTTTCTGTTTCGGGATGAAGGAGCACCCATATGCCTCCTTTCTGTGCTGTTAGCGTGCTCCTTTTCTTTCACTTTGAGACTTCTCGAAAGTATTACACCTCTGTCTTAAAAGGTGCTGAATTACACAAAGAAACTAAAGATAAGTTTTTGGTACTTTCCAAACTAGAGATATTTCCTCTGGTAAATTTCCCCCATATGAGATCAGTTAACCGAAAACAGGATGTGGCTCAGAGAGAGATTAAAATTTGAAGCTTAACTTTATTGTAGAGCCATTCCACCAATGCTTAGCATTGCAGGGTACTGTGTTACTATTTAGGGTGAATTATCATTTTTTACATCCAAGAAAAAAAGCTCATGAGGGAATATATTTGAGTATTATCTTTTTAAAATAATCCAAGGGCTTGAGATTTTTAATGAAACCAATTTCTTAGTACATTTTAAAATGGTATTTAGGCTCAGATCCTAAATGTTTTAAAGATTGAAGTGCAAATAGTATTTCCAGGGCTGAGAACCTCATTTCAGAGAGATGGTTGAGATAGGGATGCCTCATTCTATGAAAACATAATTTTCAGTTAGTATAAATTATCTGGAAATGTGCACATGTTCTAGGAAACCCTGAAAAATTGGTAAAACACAGGAAGGAAAACTTGTTAGTAAAAGAAGATCCAGTCCCATGAGATGCAGTACTTCTAGGAACTGGAGCTGAGTGCTCCAAGTCAAGAATCCTGTTTGTTCATAGCTCTGATATTAAGTAGTTCTTTAACTTCTGTGCTATTACTTCTTTTCTGACTTAAACTACCCACAAAATAGAGTACAACAGAGTAGCTGTGAGATTTCATCAATTCATCTTCAAGATTAAAAAAACAAACATGAAGAATCATGAAATTTGTTATATTGTTATCCTCATCAAACTTGACAGCTTTGCCACAATTCAATCTCTTGTCTACAATAAAAACTTTTAAAATGTTTTTTTTTAATATCTGCCTGTGCCTACTACTAGTTGTAGCTCTGCTTTGTTATGGTGATATCCTGAGGACCCAGCCCAACCCATATTACAGGAGATGGAAAGTTTCTCACTAACTTCCGTCGGAGCTGGATTGTAATACTGAAAGAGACATCAAGAATAATTTTTTTTCTTTATCCTCGGCTCTGCCTCAAGATTTTTCCACATCATTTTCCCCCCAAAATAGTAGACGTTCTGGAGCATGTCTTCAGCTTCATTTGTCAGAAAAAACGCACCCATAAAATGGACACTATATACTGTTTATCTTATTTCAGTCTCTCACTAAAGCAGTTTCCACAATACAAGCCAAGGAATCACCCTGAAGACAAGAGGCTAGGGAAAAGTGAAGTGTTTCTCTCTGTCACAGTGGCCTTGATAGTTTCCTATAAGCAATACTACTTCAGAGAAAAACATCATTACGAGATTACTGAGCCTGCCTCTGATTTTAGGCAACCTAACTAGGCAAACCTTCTTTACATTAAGAAGCTTCTTGGTGGTATACCTGTTGGTATACCTTGGTCACTATGTCTCCATGTCGGGACAAACACAGCGTACCGACTGTACGGACCAGTTTATGACAGTTTCACCAGATCAAGCTCTGCTTTCTGTTGCAGCCCTACATTAAGAGCTTATGCTGGTACTTGTGGTTATGCTTCTGTTTCTCTTAACGTATACAGAGCCTGATCTAAACTGGAAAATTCTTAGCTGCTTATTTCCATTCTTAATGCTTTGGAGAGAACTCTGGGAATGGGAGCTGTGCCCACCGGGAAGCCTGCCAAAACACTCTTCCAAAGCTCTGAATGTAACATGAAAAAACAAGTTAAGATTCAACATCTTTTGACTATAACAGCTGGTAAAATACGGATATTCTATCGACAGATCAGGTCAGTTGTACAGTGTGTTACAGAAACATATACAATTATCAGAAAACAGTATATTTGAGTAGCACTAATTAGTGGAAGCATAAAAAGGGTTTCTTTAATAATGTCTTCATTAATTCTCATTAATGACAAGAATTGAGGGGAGAATGAAGGCTATGGTAAATCTCCTCTAACCTTTTCAGAAGTTACTCATTTTGCTAATAAGACCAAAAAAAGGAGATGTTTAGAAGATTATGTTTTTACATGTGATAGAAGCAGACAGAGACTGACTACTCTCTAACTTGCATCTCTCTTCCATTGAGATCATAATTCACTTTGCTATTGTAGAGTGACTAATAGCACTGGGCTTATCTTTCCAATAGTATTTTTCAACATGGTTCATAAATCTGAGTAATTTCCACAATACCACTGACAATATCTATTTGTGCCTGTATTTTATGGGCAAGAAACCCAGGAAATACAGAAATTCTAAGCGTTATCCAAGGTTTCACAGGAGGAAAATGATACTGTAAAGAGAACCAAAGCCCCCATCAAAACCTTGCTACAGAAAGAAAACTCCTTAGAGTTCACAAACCAAGATGTTTTGAAGGAGAAAGGAAAATATATTTTATACATAGGAGAAGCCTGAATGAAAAAGTAAAGTTGGAAGTGGGAGAAAGCAGGCATAGAGAAAGACAGGTCTATATTCTGAATAGAGGCAAGCTGACTTAGTGTTTAAATTCCTGAATAGAAAGAGTCCTCTCATGAGACCAAGTATCTTGGCAGCTTTGCCAGTGATGGGACTCCAAAAGCACATCATCACACACAAGTTCCCAGCAGCGTCCTTGGAATTCAGCCAAGAAAACAAACCTTGTAACTCCATGTCGAACATCTGCATCACAAATTGGATGTCGAAACCCCAAAGCAAGTGAATGGGGCACAAAGTGCATAGGAAATGAATGCTCCCATCTGTTCAGGTTCAGTAACAAAGGGCCATCCTGGAAGAAATCAAAATACAGATTGGCTTCATAGTGCAACAGGTCAGAATTGTGGCAAGTTTTCACAAGCTAAGGTTGTATTTTCTTTGTAGCAAGATATGCGCAGGAAGGAAATTCAACATTTTAAAATCTGGTTATCTAAAATCACATCTAAAGCTCTCCCTTATCATGAGTATTTTGCTTCAAAACCTGGGACTGGCAGGCAGGGCCCTGGGGAGCATGTCTGGGCTGGGCTGCCCTCTGCCGGGACTGGTCCCAGAGCTCTTCAGAACTGGCCATGGAGATTGGCAGCACCACCATGGACATGGGGCCAGAGGACACAGATACAGGATACACAGGAACGCTGCTTTCTAAGAATTTGCTTTGAACTCATGTGGGTTTAGATACCTTCCCCCAGTTTCCCAATCCATGGAATCCTGTTAAATTACATCCCAGATTAATTTGACCCCCCATGTTTCCATGGGAAGTTTTTGATCCTAGCTTGTTTTTGAGACTCCTGACCAAAACAGAAGCTTAGCTGATCCTGCCAAGTTTCTTCAGTGTCATATGAAAACTGTGAAATGGTGAAGTTATTTAGCTTTGATAGGAAGCCACAAATGACACCAGGGACGTAAAGAAGATTTCCCCCGTCAGCCTGGGTTGAGTAATTGTGCATAACCACAAGCTGGGCAAGTTTCATGGAGTTTGAAGTTTCAGCGTCAAAATACATCTCTGACTACGTGTAGGTACTTGGTGCAAAAAATAAACATGTGCTGCCTTTTCAGCCACTATGTACAAAGAAATTCATCCCAGGAATTGAAATCTCTGCCACAAATCTATCTCCGGACTTCTCTTGTCAATAGGATTACACGCCTTTACAAGAGTCCTTGCACCCTGTCCTAAATTTCACCAGGCTAATGCTTTTTCTTGGCTGCTTTGAACGCTCTTATCTGACAGCAAACATTGAACTCTGGGGATTAATGCTGTGTTTATCACCCAAGATGGTTCTCCCAAAACCATTGTTGAACATGGCATGAAGGATGTGTGGTGAAAGTTTACTGAAAATCAGGACCAAAACAGACCTCCTGACTTGCAGTTCCATTTTATAACTATCTCTGGATCTCCCTCCTTGCAGCAAAAGCAACTGCAAATGTTACTTAAAACAATTCTTCAATACATACTATTCTAGCATATCCCAACTAACTGGGGCTAGAAACAAAACACCTTTTAATATTGCATAGACTGGTGACTCCAAACTTTTGGAATTACACTAATTGTGGAAACTAATACCTATTTCTACTTAGCTGTCAGATCTTGGGGCTGAATATTCTCTAGGACCTTACAGTAGTAGGCTTTTATGGAAAATTTTATGGTTTGGGCAATTAAAATGACATTTTTATGGCATATTGCTTTTTATAAATAATGAAGGAAAACTGGCTAATCAGACTCTGGCAGAGACAGACAAAGCAGGCACGTAGTAAGTGCGAGTCTTCAGTTACAGCTGCAGTTTATGCTCAGTCTGTCACCAACACTAGCGTTTATGTCTATATATTGTAAATCACATTTCAGCAGGTATAAACTGGCATAGTGAAATGTGAATCCCCTTGTTCATAAAATATTTTCTCTTTGGAAAGAAATTTTCACGTTTACTTTCTGTGATTCAGTTAAAGAAATACTGTATCTACAGATCTAGATATCAAGTATAAAAAGTATAGCTTCTCCAAAGTAATTGCAACAACACTGATTTGCATTAGATGAGGATGTGCTCCATGGCCTCACAGTATAAATTGCAGGGAACATATAATAGTCAGTGGAAAGAATGCACTGTTGAGGTTACTCTTGTAAAGCCAAATTAGACAATGCAAGTCCATGACAGGGCTCCTTGAAACCAGCTTGCAGTGTACTAAACCCAGACTCTGAACCTCTCTCTGTTTCTTTTGGAGTACTTCTAACTGGCGCCAGTGGGGCTGCTGTCATTAAGAGAAAATTGATTTTCCATTGTAAATCCCAATTTTTGTGGCTTAATATCTCAGCTGATTCAAAGTGCATCAAATATAACTTTTTGTTTGCTTTACTTGCAAAATAAATTGCCATTTTAGTTGTCAAGTAGCAAATAAATAAAGGAAATATAGTCTGAAACAGAGTGCCTTAGGAATAATCTGCATTTCATGACTTCTAGCTATGAACATGGGTAAATATAACTGTTTTATAAATAACCACCTGCGTGTAACAAATATTACTTGGGTTAGAAAAGAAAAGGTTGAATATAGCAATCTTTAGTCAAGATTTCTCTGCTATTGTTTTCTAAACTTGAATGTTCTTTTTATGACAGTTGTGGCATTTTATTCAGTTTAGTATTTTCCAGGAAATTAGTTGCTGCTTAAACATGTATCCAAATTCCAAGTTCATTCAGAACTTGAAAAGCAAAATTTAACACGAGGAATGGAATTTTGTAATGACCCAGCAATTGGCAAAACCAAACTCTTAGTTCCCAGGAGAATAAAAGAGCCAAAACCAGATATTTATCCTAATTAGAGGTGAAAACATTATTAAATATCTTAAAAATTGAAAGCATATGTAACTCCTATAAGGTGGTTTTTTACTGGAAAATAACTGATGGCCATGCCAAATTTCAGTGTGTTCTGATGTAAGAATTCAGCAGGAGATTAAGAACACATTTTGCTAGGAGACATGCATAAACATTAACATTTACATAGACTGAAAATAAGCCTCTGTAGGTAGGGTCAAGTGAGACAACTCATGATGGATGAACACCAAATTGGCAGCTCTCAGAGAGAGAGTGATTTTTTTAAAATTACAAAATAATATTCACTCAAAAGAAAAAATGAATGTCCTTAGTATGTTTTCACTCATCTCTTTCACACCCCTACTACAAATGAATCTACTGACCCCTGTCAGTAGATTCCACAACTCTTTGTTTGTGGCAATGGGAGTTTGAGATTATTTTTAAAAAGAGATTTTTGAACTTGGAAGAAATCTTACTAAGAATTCAATTCTAAGATTTTGTATTGCTCCACCCAATGCATGATCCCACTTGCTGACTCAGAAGAGTGGCTGTGCTTATACTGAACATTTTCATCACTATACAAGGATAGAAAATAATTTTAGTGTGAAATTCTGGCTTTACATTGCCCAAATACACTGAACAAACAACTCAGTGTGATGAAGTGAATATTTCTCCTCTTCCAGATGATTTCAGATTCTGAATGTACCATCATAACAAAATAAAAATTAGATGGTAACTTGGACTTGCATCCTACTAGCTCATGTAAGCAGTTTTCTCTTTCACCTGGTATTTAATATGATATGTTTTTAGGCCAGCCAAGAAAGAATTATGACAGCCACTTAAAGGTATTAAGGTATTAAAAAGCAAGAATATTAAACCTGCTACTGGGATTTAGCATTCCTCTTCTAAAACTGTAGGCTATTCCTAATTAAAAAAAATAAATTGATAGAGCACTTATCTGGCTAAGGCTACTTAGAGCTTGTGGCATATCCTGAAAGATTATATACACAAAATAATTTCTGCACTGCTAGTAAAGCAATGGTCAGAGAATGGCACCATTTGGCTCTCTTCCTAAATTAGTCACAGTAGTTAGACTCAGCACAGCGGCTTTCATGACCAGACCAAAAGAGTGAGAGTTTCATGTGTCACTATGCATAATAGGGTGGAATTTGGTCTATTCAAGTCACTTACTAGCTTTAAATCAATTAGATTAATTTCTGACTGCAATGAAGAGAGAATTCAGTTCATTTTGTGACACTTAGCTACCTAAAAATCAGTAAAATACAAATGGAAAATTACAGAAATAATTTTTTTTTAAAAAGAACTAAAAGGCTTACATAGTATTAACCTTTAGAATTGTTGTTATCTCAGGAATTCAAACAATTCAGGTCTTACATATCTGCCCAGAGTATTCAGGGAGAACGGCATCTGGTGAATTTTCTTATTCAAAGGCTGATCTGGGAAATACATTAAAAAGGAATGAAAGTATAATGACCAAACTAATTTAATTTACCTTAGTAGGTCTTGCTTTCAGAGATTATTTGTGCATATCACTAGGAGCAACTCTGAAGTTCACTTCAGAGGCTAGTTTGATTATGATGTGCTATTATGTCAATAAATGACAATAAAAATGCTGTTTATACATGGCCCTTGGCATCTTGCCAGAACTGACAGACGAGGCCGGTCATCTCTATTCTAGGAGACATGAGAATAAATTTGGACTAAAGTGCACAGCTTTCTGGGCAAGTGCATGAACAGGTAGGCAGACCAGTAATCCCACATACAGAGGCTGGCTGGCCTTTGGGTAGACTACAAAAGTGTAGCAGTCAAATGCATGTTTTTCTGGAACCACTAAAGCTATTAGCTGGTGATTCAAAGCCTGGAACATTTGGAGACTTGCACACCATGTATGTAAACAACCAAGGAATAGAAAAACACTGTGTACAATTCAGATATAAAAGGATCTTCCTGATGTCCAGAATCCCCAATAAGCATGGAAGTACAGAATGTGTTTTGAAATAATTTCCATTTCATAATACAGATGAGTCATCTAAACAGTGATTATTCCAAGAATTTCCATTTTTGCTGGGATTAATCCTGTGAGTTTCTTAGTACTTCAAAACTCCCCAACAACTAAGGTTAGCATGGCAGTAGATTCTAAAATCAATCCTATGTCATTTCCATCTTCTCCTGCCTTACTGACTAGATCTGATGGAAATCTGCATAATTTGTGTGAAACAGATGAAGACATAGATGTACCTTTCCCCCACGTGGTTTTCATATAAATGAAATGCCACACGAGGAAGGTAAATTTTCCTACATTAGTATATATACAGATATACACACAAGTCCATACCACACGTGGCTGAATAGGTGTAAAAATATATACATATAAAATACACATACTTAAAATATTTTAATGATCTCAGTGATATATTGGATAGATAATACTGAATAGAAACAGAGACACAATGAATAAGATTAAAGACATTTTTTAAACTTATGACTGCCAATTTGATACTTAAGTGCAGCTTTTTTATACATATTTTTTAAATTAGGTTCCTAGGTCTTCAGGAGCAATACAGCCTTTTTGCAGTCTGTCTCACTAAAAATGAATAGAACTTAAATTTCGCAAGTCACCTGTGAAAATAAGACATGCTTCCTCGTCATTTAGTTTTTGAAGTGTAATTTACATTCCAAAAATTACACTTCTGAATAAACTAACAGGACCCGAGGTTCGTTTTGCACAAACCGTGAAGACCATATCTGTCTTTGTGATTTCATCTATTTTAAGAATGCTTGATAAAGTCAACGTTCTTTTGGATGTTTTTGTTTTTCCATTAGCAGTTAATAGGAAAATGTATTTTGGTGCCTGATCTTAAAATATTACTCGACACTCATTTGAGCCTCTTTGACAGAGAGGAAACAGCAGAACATGTTTGTTTTGCTTATGTAGCCATCTCCTTTGTTGTATTCTCTTTCTTTTCTCTCTGGAGTCACTGCGGTCTGATAAACTCACGTTGAATGCCAGGATACTTCAGTTGGTTTTCCAGTTCTGCAACTGGCCTTGTCTGTAGCCTTGAGAAAGTCATTTGACTGCTCTTCCTAATATTGTTTTCTCATCTATAATTCACTGCTTTGAGTCCATAAAATGAATCCACTGCAAGCTCTTTTTAGTATTTATTTTGTTCTAGTTTTGTATTTCTAAGTACTATATACATCACAGTACTGACAATTCTTTTTTAGTCTTTATAAAGCCCTTTGGGATTTACAGATATTGGCAAAACCAGACATTCCAACATTGGAATATTTTAAAGTTTTTCTTCAGGTCAAATATTGCTTATGCAAAAAAAAAAAAAAAATCCAACCCTTCTGTGTAGAAGACAGAGAGATAAAACACAGTGTTATACTGTGTACCACTTTGATATTTGGGTTATATGATATACTATTTCTTTACATTGTCCTTCTAGATGTTAACTATGACTTACCTTATATGGATCTGATTGACCCAAATGAAGAAAATTCTTGTTCATACCATTGGCTATAATTCTTTCAATCTCCTCACTCATGGTTTCATTTGGTTTTATCTAGCACACAGTGAGAATACAAAATTGGTAAGCAGACTGATACAAATCTCATAAGCACTAGTAAGCACAAGCCAGAGCAAAGGTATATTAATAATATAGGCAGGGTTTAAATTAAAGCTCTTAAAGGCCATCTTAGCTACTCCGTGCAGTAAGAATGGGAATTATTTTAACTAACTGATATCTTAGTAGTGTGACCCATGGCTATGACTTCTGAATATAATTTGATCTTTTTCATACAATGACATCATTGTGCTTTAAAGAAATCTTCAGGTTCCACCCTAGCAGGGATAGTTGAGTCAATATCTCTGCATTTATAATCAGATGTGAGAAACAGGGGTTTATGAGATGTATCACTCTTGACAAATAATTAGGTCTCATAACACACAGTTACCCTCACAACAATATCGTACAGTTCAGAAGTAGAAATGTTTACAAGTGGACTGCCTAGACAACCTCACTAAGCATTTAAGTGTACTTCTCTCTGCCATTTGAGTTCATGTCCAGTTATTCTTGGATACAGTGTTATCTTCTTACGCTTCTTCAAAAAGTTTGGAGGATTTAAAAAAAAAAAAAAATACTCACAGAGCCAAAATTAAAAATTGCATCATCTGTGACTATCTTCTTTCCACATATTAAACACTCTGGATCAAGAATATTCCTGAGAGAGAGGGGAAAACAGTAATTTTAAAGTTCTTAGATGTGCTGCTTTTGGGCAACTATTCAATAAAAATAAAAATGTGTGCAACTGTACTTTGTATCAAAGTCTCCTCTCAGTTTTACTGGGAACCAAGCTGATTTGTGCCAGGAGCTGTGAGAAGGAAATTTGGCCCTTCATCTGCCACTTTCCTGGAGGCAAGGCAAGCTTTTTAACTGTCACATTCAGTCATCAAATGCCAAAGTAACACTTGTTGTAAATCTACCTAAGTTACAGTAGACATTGATTCAGTCTACTGTGTCTTAAAATACAAATAATGAATGGCACACATATGATTTAGGAATTTTTTTTTTTTAAAAAAAAAGAAGAAAGAGCTTAAAAATAGGATCAGTTAGTGTCAGGAATGGAAATGCAGGAATTCAAAAAAAGAGTACAAAAGGAAAACCTAGGGAATAAAATAGTTTCTTTCACAGAGAGCATATGAAATGGCTGCATATATTTATAAAGCTGTACAAACATAATTATACCAGCAGGCGAAGATTATCCATACTAGCAGAAGAGCAAGACTCTCTTCACACCTGTTTTAACCTCCAGCTCCTCCACCAGGACTGAGCATGAGGTGGCCGCTGCAATGCAGAATAGCCACTAGCCATAAGGTTAGAGCCCCTCCAACAGTGCGAGCTTTACAAATACTGCGTAAACATCCCATTTAGGCACAGTACAGTTTTATTTGCAGTGACTGATGAATACTGAAAATATTTAATATCATAGAATTACCTTAATAACCAGATGACACAGGACATACAGTAACTGTGCCCACATGGTATCTGTGCTGGATTCTGCAGAAACGTTTTGCACAGAGGACAAATGTATATGGAAGAAGCATTATTCATGTATTTTTCCAGAGATTCTTCAGAAGTGTGTGAGCTACTCATGGCTTATGCACCAATGCCTTCTTTCAGATCTTTCAAACACAGAAACTGAAAACTTTAGTCTAAAGCCATCACTATTTTTTGCTGTTATACTTGTAGTTGAACTGCAGACGTTAAGAGAATACTGAAGGAAAAAAAAAAAAAAAAGAAAGAAAAAGATTTAGCATTGGGCATACACTAAAATAAACTGCCAGTCAATCAATATGCACTAATCACATACTTAAATACAGATCAAAAATTTAAGGACTGCAGTAAGAATTTACCTAACCAAACCAATGAGAAGGCTGGAAAAATAACAACTCATTCATTCCCAAACCACACAAATTTGAGTTGTGGAGACACAAACCAAATTAAGAGGAAAGATGAAAAAAGCAATAATTGGTATTCTCTAATAGGCATCATTCCATATGTTGCCCTAAAAATAGAGCCTCAGCAGAGCTGCCTCAGAAATCTTGTTCTGGTAAATCCTCCTCCAGCGCTCCAGGTTTACAGGAGTAGAGATTTCAAGACAGACGAGACAGGCTGAAGGAGTGCAAGAGTGAAGAGACAGCATTGCAAACCAAAGACTACTATGGTTAACTCTTACGAATTTAGAAACGCGTTGCCCTTCTATGGTTCTAGATTTTGTTTTGTTGTTTTTCATTTCCCTAATTTCTGTTCCTTATACTTATTTCATGCAGCTTTTATTAGTTTACATGTTGTTTCTCTGGGCTGCTAATTAACGGGGTAATTAAGCAATTCTTGAAATGAGTACTGCACCCTGACCTATTGGTTGTATCGCTGCTTGCAGCCTCTCTCATGCTCAGAACTCTAGACTAAACAGGAAAGACTTCGCATCCTCTGACCGTATTTTATCACACAGTCCTGACTATGATACCATCTCTGGTAAATCTGAAATTTGTCCAAGAATCTCAGAGATTGTGGGGTGGTTACTGTCTTGCAGTTGAATTTTTTTGACAAATAATTTGGGTGATATGAAGAAAAAAATTTTGCCAGCAGACATTAAATTAATATTATGGCACTACACATCAGAATATTTTTTCCATTCACTAGGAAATGAATGCAGCATTTTCAGTGGCTGAACTTTTGAAAAATGTCTTTTAAAAGTTGTTGGGTTTTTTTGGGGGGAAGGGGAATAAAGTACTAATATTTATAGGACCTATATGAAAATGATGTTGTTGTGCTCCCCCTGCTGTTTCAGTCACAGTGGAAAACTGGGAGTGTTTCAAGAGCTGTGTATATTCCTTCATATTCAGTAAGAAATACTCATGCCTAAATAAAAAGGGGAGTAATTTCTCCTGGCAAAAGAATTTTCAAAAAAATAAAGAAGCATGGTTTAAAAAATCAGGATAAAAAGCATTATCTATCTGGCAAGTAAGATTTTATGCATGACACAATGCAACGGACATACCTGGGCTTTCTTTAAATTAACATTAAAGTCTGTTCCATTAAGAATACTAACAAAATATAATTCCATGTGAATTCTGAATATTGTTGTAATTTAAGTTATGCTATTATTATTTACTATCACAATTGTTCAAAAAATTTTTACCAAGACTGCAGGGTTAATATCCAAAATATGGTCTTTCTAAAATACAAGTGGCGAGAAACATACTACTAATTTCAAAATAGTCTATTTTCTCTACACAGATGGATGACATACCAACACTCTCTATCAGAAGAAACACCAAATGCAAGAACATCAAAAGTATTTAAAATGGGCTGAAATATCTATCAAATAATAATTAACAATGTCTGGAAAGAGGACTTACCAAACTGGTTAACGACTGAAATTCTTAGCACATTCAGCAAGGGGAAACACTAGATTTAATCTCTCTCAAAGTGGGATTCCCCCCCGCATCAGATGCTTGTTTTTCCGTTGTAGTAGCATGACTATTTTCTTTTTAATACTTGGTTTAACACTGCCTTCTTTTACCCTTAGACTAACAACACTTACATTAGTGTAAGGGGATTTTTCTCATATTATTAAGAGACTGAATCAGCTGCAAGAGGGTAAAGTTTCTACTTTAGAAATCTAAAAAACAAGAAAAGATGAAATTTTCTTGATAATGGTTTTGCAGAGAAATACATCACAGGCAGTTCCACCTTTGTGAATATGCAAATTACAAAACAGTTATTGTATTCTGAATATTGGTATTAATTAAAAAATATGTCTTTTAAAGCAGAAGCACATTAATTTTTTTCATCATAACAGGTCTGATTTGAAGATGACATATAAGCAAAACAATTAGCAATTTTCTATCTAACATAAGCAAGAAAGACAAGGTAGCAGACTGCCCAACTTGTTTTAATATACATAACAGACTTTGCAAAAAAATTCTTATGTAAACTAACACACCCCTTAAGATCTTCCTAAGTTTGAGATGAGTGGAAAGTTGTTGTGCAACTACATTATTTGTAAAATATCAAGGTTTTTAATGAAAAATAGCTTTGCTTTTGCAGCATACCTATGCAGCACTTCAGAAAAATGCATTTTGTCTCATCAGACAAACTGTCAT
>VZTQ01001871.1:250845-347931 GCA_013400755.1 Pelecanoides urinatrix
AGTATGACTCTTGGCATAATCTAAAATAAGGTTTTTGTCCTAAATACTTGGATGCTATTGTGCTACGTTAGATAGATTATTTTTTTTTTAATTTGCTTGGAAATTAAAGTTGCAACAAAATTATTTAATAAACCATTTTATTTTTCCTTTTTTTTTTTAAATGAAGGAAGGTTTATGTTTTAATAAGACATCAGATTTTAATGCTTCTAAATGTTATTCCAGCACAAGACAGTACTTTCTGTGTTTGTTTTTACAGTTAATCCACTTCACTTGATCTGACTTCAAATGCCTTTGCAGTACTCCGCATTATTCTCCCATCCAAGCTTAAAAATCGTACTTCGAACATTACTATATTATAAGAATGTGGCTATGAAATACAAGCAAAGACCATTTTTCAAGATGAACTATTAATGAATGTTAAGTTCGGAAAAGAATTACTAAACAGCTGAGGAATTTTTTTTTTTTTAAATGAGAGTTTATCTATATTTTTAATGTAAAAATTCTCCAAGTAAATCAACAGCCACTGATGATGAGATCTTCGGCAAAATCTTCCATTGTATTTAAAAACTCCTGACAAAATGTACATGCCATATTTGAAGGCCACCACTCAATCCAAGTGCTGGAGTCCAAGGGGTACTGGAATCTAAGATGACAAAAGAAAATTATCATTTCCTGCTAAGATCTGGGGAGGAAAATGTCAAACACAGAAAGTACNCTGAAATATCTATCAAATAATAATTAACAATGTCTGGAAAGAGGACTTACCAAACTGGTTAACGACTGAAATTCTTAGCACATTCAGCAAGGGGAAACACTAGATTTAATCTCTCTCAAAGTGGGATTCCCCCCCGCATCAGATGCTTGTTTTTCCGTTGTAGTAGCATGACTATTTTCTTTTTAATACTTGGTTTAACACTGCCTTCTTTTACCCTTAGACTAACAACACTTACATTAGTGTAAGGGGATTTTTCTCATATTATTAAGAGACTGAATCAGCTGCAAGAGGGTAAAGTTTCTACTTTAGAAATCTAAAAAACAAGAAAAGATGAAATTTTCTTGATAATGGTTTTGCAGAGAAATACATCACAGGCAGTTCCACCTTTGTGAATATGCAAATTACAAAACAGTTATTGTATTCTGAATATTGGTATTAATTAAAAAATATGTCTTTTAAAGCAGAAGCACATTAATTTTTTTCATCATAACAGGTCTGATTTGAAGATGACATATAAGCAAAACAATTAGCAATTTTCTATCTAACATAAGCAAGAAAGACAAGGTAGCAGACTGCCCAACTTGTTTTAATATACATAACAGACTTTGCAAAAAAATTCTTATGTAAACTAACACACCCCTTAAGATCTTCCTAAGTTTGAGATGAGTGGAAAGTTGTTGTGCAACTACATTATTTGTAAAATATCAAGGTTTTTAATGAAAAATAGCTTTGCTTTTGCAGCATACCTATGCAGCACTTCAGAAAAATGCATTTTGTCTCATCAGACAAACTGTCATGGCATGTCCAAAACATTCCACTGTCTCTTCTCCAAAAAATTCCTTAGAAAACACTTTTAATCCTCTGAATATACTACTGCCACTTCACAAATAATAACTGCCAGTGCAGATTCAACAAACTTGTAATGAAAGTTCTCTTTCATACACAAATAACATTTTAAAAAGCTTCTTATTGAATGTTTTACTTATCTGGGGAACTTTCCACGCCAAAGTGCTCTGCAGATGAGAGTATCTTCAACACATATAAGCATCACTTCATAACTGAGATGTCATCAGGTATAGTTAAGGTCTTCCTGACTGTTTTTTAACATCATAAATTCAGTTTATTTATTTATAAACAGTAAAGAGTTAAGTTGCCCATAACAGTTTCAACCTACAGAATATGAACCTTAAGTTTCCAATATGTTTCACTTCCATTGCAGGGGCTGGGGGTTGTTTGACACATTGCAGTGTTTCAGCACACTGTTAAAATAAATCTTTGCATTTCAGACATGGACTGGAAGAAACTAATTTATTAAAACTCAGTAAATCTTCACGACTGTTTAATTTAAAAATCTCTTACTCCAACCACGTGTTGAATGAAAACATGTTAAGATAAATGCCTGGATACCAGCTTGGGTAAAAAGAGCAAGATTTTGTCATCTGCAGGTCTAAGGGAACTAAAAAAGCACAATGGGGTCAGGAGTACCATCAGTATGACTCTTGGCATAATCTAAAATAAGGTTTTTGTCCTAAATACTTGGATGCTATTGTGCTACGTTAGATAGATTATTTTTTTTTTAATTTGCTTGGAAATTAAAGTTGCAACAAAATTATTTAATAAACCATTTTATTTTTCCTTTTTTTTTTTAAATGAGAGTTTATCTATATTTTTAATGTAAAAATTCTCCAAGTAAATCAACAGCCACTGATGATGAGATCTTCGGCAAAATCTTCCATTGTATTTAAAAACTCCTGACAAAATGTACATGCCATATTTGAAGGCCACCACTCAATCCAAGTGCTGGAGTCCAAGGGGTACTGGAATCTAAGATGACAAAAGAAAATTATCATTTCCTGCTAAGATCTGGGGAGGAAAATGTCAAACAGAAAAAAATTAGAATATGAAATTGCTTGCTTTGTGTTCATAATCCTGTTTTAAATGTACACATTTGAAAACACATTGTGTAACTATTGGTTGAACTAATACTTAAACAATTAAATCAATTATATATTACATAAAAATTATTACATACAAACATTTGCCACTTCACAGCACACTTTAAGATTAAATCTCTGCATATTCTGATGGTAAGTTACTTACTTGAAACTGTAACCAATGCTTATCTTTAAGGCTTCTTTTCCCATGATCAAATACTGCTCTCCTGGGCTCAATTCAACATCTGCACAGGTCTTCTTTTTGACAAAAGTTATTTCATTATTTTTTTGAGCAAAAGCCTGACCTGAAGTAAAATGTCAACAATTGGAAAATTTCACAAAAAGAATTTCCAGTCACTCATATATTAGACAGAAAACACCAAAATGTTCTACAGTACAGCAGTCAAGGGATCTATTTGCCAATAGTTATAATAACAGGAAAATTTGATGATATAAAACATGTTTCATGTAAAAGATTTTTTAAATTAAATCTGAATGGTAAATAAGCCTCATGTACACTAAATAATTTTATATTATAGTAATTATAAGGACATATTGGGTGCTTAAACTCAGAGGAAAAATGAGTGAATATTAGCTTCAGTTCTGCAGGACCTAGGAGCAGCTACCTCTCCCAAAGGTAAGACAGTGAGTGCCCAAGAACATTCTAAAGTCCTTTCTCCCAGAAACAGAAACATGCCCAACCTACAAAAATCTGAGAAAAGTTAAGGCATGGCATATCCTTGCATACTATCCCATTTCAATCATTGTATATACAGTAAGGGAGGGCATTCTGTGGAATGAATGAGACATTTAAACAACAGCTCACAAGTGTATTAATTGATTATGGAATATATTCACCTTGTTTTGTCACATGAAAGACATTTAACTGATTATAATTGAGGTTTGTTAACAACAGCTATAATACAGAAAAGCTGTTCAAAAACATCAAATAAAGACTGCCTTTCTCAGGGCACAAAATAATTTTCAAAGGCTGTCTTTGAGACTACAGTTTTCTACTCTTATGAAATGACTAGGTTTGACTGCTGGTTTTTCTCACCTGATTCAGAGGTCTCAACCAGACAGCTTTTACTCTAAATAAATAGTTAAATGGATTAAGAATAGGACACTCACCTCTTTTATAGAGATCCAGAAGAGCTGCAGAATACTTTACAAAATAACCTTCTTCACTGCGAGATAAGATGTTCACTTTATAAACTGCAGAACAACACAAAACAAACTTTTTATTATTCGTTGTTCCTGTAATACATACTAAATGCCTTACAGGTGCTCAGATGGAGAATATAATGTCCCTTCACAATGCTAATTTCTGGGAAAACAATGGCTATAGCTATACACTGTACGGCTAAGAAATATTAACAAGTTCTACCCATGCTCTAGTCTCATGGAAGCTCTACCCATGCTTTAAATTGATGTCCCACAACTTCCTCTAATGTCAAAGCCACATGATCATGTCAGAATGGTACCAAGCAAGAGAAACACAGTGCTTATTAGCAAAATTCATCAGCTCAGGCTCACTGGTGCACTAACCCTGGCTATGTGACTTTTATTCAGCAGAGGGTATGGGCAGCACTTACTCTTCTCTGCTCCAATATGTCACCTTCACATACTGTACGCCACTGTCAAGCCTACTGAATTTTAATCACTAAAGATCTAATTGGAAAAAAATGTTTCATAGCAGTAGTAAACAAGTAAGCATTTCAGTCAGAGCATGTGAAATCGGTAATGGCAATTCAAATATTACCATATGCAATATCACTCTGGCATGCAGCTTCTCTCCTGGTATCAGCAGTTATTGACCGATCTAGTCTCTCTTGTACTTTACTACACTCAGCTACATTGAGAGAGAAAAAAGCCAGTGTTAAGACAATCTCGTCACATGTCCTCATATAAAACATCATGAACCTCTACTTGTTTGGGATAATCTACTGTTACTGAGAAACACCGTAACTATGGGATTGCATCTGGAAAAATTAATATTTAAAATACAAAATAGCACCCTCAATCACCTGAACTTAATCCAGTCAGACATCTGTAATCATACTGCACACATTTTAAAAATTTTTTTTTTTAAATGTAGAATTTGGAGAGGACAACAGCTGTGTTCTTATGAGGATTTCTTCCCTTGTATTTAGTGTGGTTTTGTCCAAAGCACTACACCAAGTGAAATGGGAAAACATCTTAAAAAAAGTTTACCTTCCATGCATTTGCATTCATCTCCCTCACACAATCTCACAAGTTTTTCATTTCCATAGGGGTTATAAAATATACTGCATCTTTTATCTAGAAGTTCCAAAAAGAAATAGTAAATACATACAGAAAATCAAAGTCCAAGAAGTCAGCACTGAAACTTTGTGAGTCAAAAGTTACCTGAGCTTAAAATAACAAGGATTAAAAAACTTTTGAAGAAGGAAAAATGTAGTCTTTAAGGAGGAATAAAGAGTTAAAAGACAAACATGAATTTGAAGACATAGAACACATACCCGGTGCATGATATTCATATACAGTGAATGTGGCAGGATTTAGCATTCCAACCTGGAAAAGCTCACTTATTCGGAACTCAACACAGAGAAAATTATTAGCTGGCACCTATTTGAAAGACACATGAATTAAGGAGCTGTAAAGGAAAAACAAAATTATTCCAAGGAGTTAAAGTAGTGCTTACAGTTATGAAAAGGTTAACATACAGAGTCTATCTGCAGAATAACATGTCCATCTTTTATCTCATAATCTGCTATCAACTGATCAACTCCACTTGCAAGCTGAAGGGGAGAAAAAAGAGAAAAATCTTTTATGCAAGTTAAACATTTTTGGATTATCTTGAAGGTTTTGTAATCAGCAGCTTTAACACAATTCTGAGATGTTAAAAAAAAATTAATTTAGGGTTGCCTCTTTATAATGCTCATACTCTCACTTGGGGTTTTTTGTTTTCTTTTAAGGAAATTATCCTTTTACTCATTACATTAAGATAATAAAGAATTAAAGAGCTAATTATCCTTAAAATAATACTTGAGTCCACATATAGTATCCTATTTAAATCTCGTAACTCTAACTCTGCCTTTAAGTAAAACTCGCAGGCTTGTCAATAGGAGCTGGATGAACACAAGCACTACAGTTAAGCTTCAGTTCACAAACGTTAGACAACTAATAGTTAGGTGTGTATACTAACAGTGTTCCCTTTACAGTTAGCAGATACAGCATCTCCAGAGGTTGATTGACACTACCCTAACACAGATGACAACAACTCTCTATACACTCTTGTCTTTCCACTAACAACAAAGGGAGCCCAGATGTCAAACTTTAACTAGATGTCTAGCTTCTGACTCTATCAAAAATCCATAATCTAGATTTAGGTAGATTATTCTCATTAGTATTAGAAGTGTTTAGAAGCAATGAGGATATAATGATATAAATCTGCACTACTGCTCTGACAGAAAAAGATGAAGAATAGTAAATACTATAGTTCTGTTAAAAAAACTTCAGTAAAAGAAAAAAGTTCTCTAATACTTACAGTAGATAAGTCTTCTGTATTTGCTTCCAATCCACTAACCAAACCTATGTCCATCACAGCATGAGCAGACCCTGACTGCGGCTCTCTCACACCAGGCCTGTACCTAAAATAGATTAAAAATAACATAACTGAAATTAAAAAGAAATCTTCAAATGTGATCCCAGAAAAACCTAAGGAAAATTCTACCAACATTTAGACCACAGCAAACCCATAATGAAGCAAAATAGTCCAGATGAATAATTTCAGATTTATGCCAATATCATGCATAAGAAAACTTTTCTTAATACTTATGTTTCAGGAGAACCTATATATAATTAAAGAAAAACTCCCTCCCAAAGAGATCAGAACGTTTGGCTCTAGTTCTGTTTACACACATACATAGAAATGAAGTTCACTTCCATAGAAGAAGAAATTTCCATAGAAGGAAGAAAAGAAGATCAGAAGACCAGGTGCAATTATTAACAAACAAAAACATTTTAATCTCTTAAAAAATAAAATAAATTTAATATAAATATGTCAGTTAATGTAGTATTAAAACAATAACTAAGAAAAAACAAAAGACCAGAAAGCCTTTGTAACATTCTTAGATTAATTTCATAATGCATACGTAGACCCACAGTGCATTTGCTTTGCACTGCTCCAGTTCCTTAACAGGTCAGCTGGGAATTCCACCTTTGCAAGGAGGAGCATTGAATGTTAGGAAATCCAGGACATTTAGAACCAGCATTTAGTTAAATGAAGCCTTTAAATGTAAAACATTGGCTTAATCACTGGGGAAAGAAAAAAACCCAACCAACCAAACAAAAACCCCATCAGCTGTACTTACTTTGCACAAGCCTCTAAGCGCCCAAGTGGCTCACCATCTTCTTTTCTGTAACCTTTTCATATCAAGTAGAGTCAAATAAGTAATTTTATAACTCTTCAGAAGCAGCAATCCAAAATTCTCATAAAGCATTTTCATAATTGAAAGATAATTATTTGAATTGTTTTGGTGGCTATTTTTATAGGAACTCATTGTCTGGCCACAAACAACTTCTTTTATAATTCGGACAAAATGACAGCTTTAATGCTTAATGTACATTATTGTGTACTTATGTTATTAAAACTACTTCATGGCAAAAGCTTAGAATGTGGTTACATACCCTGTTGTAACCGGACTAGAACTCTCAGTACCTTGTAGAACTCACTGTAAACCCCAACCCCCATCATATTTATTTCTTCTGCTGGAAGTTTGTATTCCTCACCCCCCCGACTGCAAAAACTCTTCCATAAATAAGTAAAAATACACCTAACAGAAATACATTAAAAATTAATTCTATTCACAAAAAGGCAATAGTTTCAAGAAAAGCTAAAAAGGTTTCTAGCAATTTCTTCTCCAGTTTTGCATTTAGAAAGTGGCAGAATTTATTAACAGTTTCATTCTTAATAAGAAACACTTTGTTAAACAAGGTAAGTTTTTTTTTTCGTCCCTCCCTTGCACTGACCTGAGTAGTAATATTTAAAACCATATTAACTCTTTACCATCATCTCTCTTTGGAACAATCTTCAATTCAAAGGTACATGACTCGTCAGAAGTACTGATTGTATTATAAACTGTCCTCACCTACACATGTACAAATAAAATAGACAAAATGGAAGCAGTAAATAATCCTTAAAACTGGCATAAAACTGTGAAAACTCATAATATGGAGAATATAATACCAGTAAAAACAAGTCTGTACAGCGTGATTAGTTTTGATGGGCACAAAGCAGAGTAAATAAATGATCAGCACAGAAAGAAATGGGGAATTCTTCAGCAAAACCACACCATTCTTGCTGGTCATATTTATTATCTAAACAACTCCTGATATTTTATGAATATAAATACTAGTACACAAGAATATGTACATTTCAGATGTTATTAAGTTTGATGCAAGAAGAGGCTATGAAAGATTAGAAGAAAATACGTCATGGCAACAGCTTAATATTTAGGCACACAAAAATTATTCCTTTAAATATTGCAAGAGAACAGTTTCTCAGTGACATTGCTCAATAAACTAAGAGTAAACACCAGAATAATAGAGAATTGAGCAATTTCTCAAAATTGATCACTAAGTTGCGTCTTCCCTGTTTGGCTGTCTAAGCAGAGACAGTAACAATTGATGAGCATTAAAATCAAGTTGATCACCTATTTAGATTTATGGAAGAGAAAACCTCCAATGAAAAGGAAGAAATTTCACAACTTTGCTCTCATTAGCCATAAGTCCTACAATGGCTTGTACTTAATCTAAAATATAGCCATAATGACATCCATCACTTCAGTCTAAAGGTAAGAGCAACAAATGGAATAGTTTATGAGAAACTGCAATTTCTTTTTCAATGTTGATATTAACAAAACAGAGATTCCATTTAAAAAAATTGGTTGCATGCTTACATTTACTGTAGCTATGCCATTGCTGCTTCCAGTGCTTACATATATGTCATCATCCAAAGGTACCTAAAGGATTGATGTTAAACACAAAGTTGTAAGTAAAGATAAAGATAAAGATAGCGCTATTAGCAACAATTCAGGTCAGACGACCTGCTTGTCTTTTCTACATTTTAAATACATATTAAGGCCTGATGCTACAAACAGATTCTACAAAAAAAAACTTCGTAAGAACAAGCAGAGATACTAAATTTAAATGAATATTCAAATGCATTTAATTTAGCAGATAAGCAAAGTCGTTTGCTATACCAAATTACTACCAGTTTATTAAAAGAAAAAGCTACTTTAGTAGCAATCTCAAAGTTCAAATAATTATTTAATAAGTTGCTAAAAATTCTGCTTTCACTTTTCAAAAGTGATACTATTCACTCACTGTCATAGTTCTTCCCACGAAATTATCTTCTGTCAGTTTAAACACACGAAGGTCTCCATAGTTTTTGTATGCTACCTTAACACTCATGTCCAAATTAAGCCGTTTGACAAGAAGGGAATATTCAGTCAAGGCCTCAAGGGCATTAATTGTGTCCTGGCAGAAATCAATTATAAAGAATTAATTCCAGAAATTAAAAAGAAGTTAAAATGTATTACAAAGCAATTTATTTTCTGCCACTTAAAAATTATTACAAATAATGGTAACCATTACTAGCTAAACAGCTTAGCAGTGTCTCAGCAGTATGCTTAACATGGTGGTAACACATTTAACACTATACTTACAGACATATTTGTGCAATTTAAAGAAATGCACGCAAGTACTAAAAAGGAAGCAAGCAAATAGCAATAATCAAAGAGAGCACTTATCAGTGTCTTCATAGACTTTTAATAATTTTTAAAAAAGGGACGTTGCATGAATTGGAATATTCTATATAGCATGACTAGTTGATAGTGTATTAGAAATCTGGCAACTTTCACTTGACTTTTAATGCAAGTTAACAGAGTTTTTACAATGAAAAAATGCATACCTTCTTACACTGCATTCCATTTTTGTGGAAAACAAGAACAAACATCATGTCATGAAATGATATATTCTGTTTTATAAAAAACTTGGGAAAACAGTTTTCCTCCTATGATTCTTTTCATTCAGCAGATCTGAAGTCAGTAGAATCAGCTTGCAAATTTCTATTTATAATAGACTTCATGAAAAGTCATATTTCCCAGAGACAAAGAATATCATGGCAACAAAGTCGTTTGATACTAATCCCATACATAGGACATCGAAGTTGTCAATGTGGCCTTCTAATGGTATTACCCTCTTAAAGCGTCTCAGATTTTGGTACTTGAAGAATGAGAACAAAATATTTAAAAGCTCACCTGGGTTGAATAAAATCCTCCACCATATCTTTGTTCTTCAGACAACCATTTGATGATTGGATTAGCATAGTTTTTGTCCCCTCTTAGCAAAGTAGTAAGCAAGGCATATGCGGTAGTTTCAACCGTTTGTGCAGTAACAGAGCTGGGAGTGTGTTGGTCTAGTGTTTTGAACGTATCTTTCCAAAAACGATAAATAGGAGGGTCACCTACAAAAGTATAAAAGGAAGGTTTCAGATTGAAACATAGCAACAGCTCTCTCCAGACTACACAAGATGAAGTATTGCCTACTCAGGTGAAGGAGAAAAGGAGGAAATCTGCATTTAACAGGAGATGGAGATATAATTCTCTTACACTAGTAAGTCTGACATTTATACTAGAAACTGATGACAAACAGACCCGATGCAAAGGATCTGATGCATATCTGAATATTGCTGGTCCTGAACAGTGATAGAGTGGCCAAACAAATAGAATACAGACTTCAAATTTATTTTTTTAAAAGCCACTTTCAACAGACAGGACAAAGCTTTTCTATTCCGGTAGAAATCGTTACTTGGCAGAGAACAGAGTCCCTTGCCTGGGACAAAATACACTAAAAAGGAACAGCATCACAAGAGACTACAAAGTCACTCATCAACCAGTGAGGAATTAAGAAGAAACCCAACACAACAAAAGCGAGGGCAGTGGCAGATATTGTGAAAAATTCCACTCTGAGCCAAGAAAGAGAGTGGACACATAAGGATGAGAAGGCAGACAAAAGTAATTCACTATGGACACCTGCATAAAAGGAAAGTCAATAGATAGAACAAATGTGATACAATGGGGAATAACAGATGCCTAGCGGACTTGCATACTGCTAATAAAATTGCGCTGTTGAAAAGCTGAAAGCAGGATTCAATCTAGCAGAAATACTAGACCACGCAAGACTGAAAATTCACTTAGGCCAAAGCAAGCATCACTGAAATTCACTCCCCAAGTCGTGCCATCACATTAGAGAATTTAAAAATACTAAAAGAACAGCCTACCTGAGAGCCAACTACAGTACAGACTCTGAGAGAATTTAATAATACCTATGACAGATGCTTCCTTCTTCAGTGCAGAGAACGCCGATCGTGCAGAGTGATGGTTCAAATCCGCAAGAGCTAAAGCATACGAAGTTATTGCCATAGTAAAGGGGCTTTGAGCAGACTGCACATTTTTCATCAAATAATCTCCTGCTTTATTTTTAGCATCATGGATTTTCTGAAAGGATGAACAGGCTACAGCTTACCTCTATTACACTTACTTTTAAAGAAACACATCCATCAAGGCAATATAGGTATATATAGTATCTTCTACAATGTATCTTATAATAAAGTGATCCAGAATTTCATTATTGTTCTTTTACTGATTTTAAAAATCTTAATAAATAAAAATAAATCTTAATCTTTGAAATTGAAAAAAGCCTGTTGATTTCTTTGAACAAATGTTAAAGAAAATGGAAGAAATTAAAATCCCAGAACATGCCTGCTGGCAGAAATAAAAATATTATTTACCTGAGTAGGACATATTTTAATTGACTTTTCAATTCCAATAACAGAAAATGCTGTGAGATACAAAGATTTTTCTTTAGCTTCTCTAGGTAACGTACCCTACAAAATAAAATATGTAAATATAAATAAAGAGAAACAACAGTTAATTTAAATAAATAGACCTTTTTACAGTTTAGGTGAGAAAACATAGAAATTCCTGTAAGAAATATCAGTTTGGTTTAACCTCAAAATATGTTGACTCTTTTGAAGGTAATAGCTTATTTGTAAAAAAAGAGACAAAATTATATAAAGTTTTTGGCAATCCAGGACTATTATACTGTAAAATCAACCTACATAATTTTTTCTAAATATTAAGAAGTGGCAAGCAGCTACTTTTAGTGGGAAAACAGAAAGGCTTGCAAGATCATGCTATTCTTTAAATGAATTTACAAAAATGCAAATTTAGAAAAATTGTCTTGAATAGGTCTTCTGCTGAAATGCAACCTGAAATATCTTGCATTCCTAAAACACGTTACCTCCTGATGACTTCAGCTTGTACTGTATATGCACAGAAAACATTTGGTTTTCATACCTGTAGTTTCACTGGTTGGTAATTTGAAAATTCACTGAATGACCCATCTGGCATTTGACAGTTATCAATCAACCACAGAAGTGAGTTACAAACAGAAATTTGATCAAGATTTATATATTGATTGACTTGTCCGAGAATCCTTAAAGCAAAAGCTGTCAACCTGCCAAGGAAATCAAACAGATCATATTTGTTTTGATTAGCAGATACTACCACATTGCTAGAGGCTAGACACAAATTTGCACCATTTATGATTGTGTATACTACACACTCCCACAGTTCAAAGAAATATTGCAGGTGAATTTTGTATTTAACTTAACAAATGGGCAATAATTACTCAAATAATTTTAAACTAGGATCAATTTCCATGTTTCAGGATATGAACTCATTACATCCCCAAAAGATTACTTTTTCATATGCACAGAACTTACGGAAGATGCCTTTGAAGCATCTTATTCCTTCCTTCTACAAACCAACTGCATTTGCCATTCTGAAAGGCAAGACAGTGACTATGTATTTTGCCTAATTTTCAATGGCAGATTCTGTTTTCCATAAACTGTACTACCCCTCCTGTTTGATAACCTTTAAATATCATATTTGTGTGAACAAGAGGTTATGGCTATTTTGCCCTTGCTCATGTCCCTGTACTTAGCTTTCCTTCTTCAAACCTGGGGTGCAAACTTTGCCTGAGCTTATGATTCTGCAGGGAACCAAGGTCTACACAGTCCTTTTGTGAAATTCCAAGCCCAAAGAAGAGGTTTCAGAACTGAGCAAAATCCTACAAATTATCTCAGGTATGTCTGCTCCTAATCATTGGCCCGATTTGGTTGTAATGGTGTGAACTATGGACATAAACAAAAGATTTAGCAAGTGAAAGCAAGGAATCAGAGATATTATGCAAAGTTGTAAGCACCATTTAAATCCACCATCAAGCTCACCTCTCATGCTTACTAGAAAGTATCACCCTTCAAAAATTAGTTATTAGTTATTAGTTATTAGTTATTAATATGAAAGCAAAGGAGTGAAACAAGCCCTTTCCATCCATTCTAATCAAAAGACCTTTTTAACTCACCATGTGCTACCTTGCCCATTCTTCCACATGCTATATGAGAAGTCAGAATTTCTGAATGACAAGATGCTCACAATTCCTAAGGGATATATTAGGCAGAAAAAAAGTTATGAAAAGAGATTTATATTAAAATTGTATTTGCTCACTCAGATACATTATCTTTCTCATTCAGCAAAGTTTATGCAACCTCTACAACTCTGAAGCAAGAGAAGAAGCTATATTTTTTTACCTTCTTTCATCTTCCTCCTCATTTGAGTTCTTGATGTTAAGATTTCAGGTCCCAGTAAATGCCAGTAATTTGACTCTTCCAAGTAGCGGAACACGTAAAATACTGGGGCAATACTCATAAACTCTGCCTCTGCACTGCCCTTTGGCAGATTAGTAAGAATACTAAGACCACCAGGACTGAGGATTGTGGCAATCGCTTCACCCATTAAATGTCCTGTAGAAAGAAAAACCCCAACATTTGTTGAAATGAGAGGTCATGAAAGCAAATCCAAGGGCAGAATCTGACTGATACTTATAAGCAATCATTCTATATGAAGTATTTAAAATTCTACACAAAAAAGTGATTTGCAAAGCCTTTTCTCAAAAGAAGAACCTAGGAATATATTCAGATAAATTTAAAAAAAGGAATACGAAATAGGAGAAAAAGAACATATATGCAGAAAGTCCGTATGCAGTAGACTGCAAGTTTCGATTCAATTTACCTTTTACACTGACACTTCTATCAATTTTTGTTTTAGGGACCAGATTTAGTGGGATTTTGTATCGAAATTCTTGTCGTCTCTTGATTGAACCTGTAATTTAGAATGTATATATATCATACTGCACAATCTAAATCAATATATAATTCAGATGTAATAGCCAGATTTAAAGGTTACAACTATCTGAGAAGACAGCAGCAAAAATACCTTGATACCCTGATAACTTGAAAACTAAAAATATTCCCAAATGCACATGCAAACAATATCAACCTTTGAAAAAGAACAGATGCAAACACTTTAATCTTTCTTTTGCCTTTTTTGTTAAGAAAAAAATCTGATCTGGACCTAAACTTTGTGGTTTCAGATTCTTCTCTGGTTAAATGAGAACATATTCTATTTTCATTAATAAAGCACCCACTAACTAGTTTTCAAGCACACTGAGAAAAACTTAGTATTATATCATAGTAAAAGATACATATGAAAGTTCCTTTAAGAAATGAATCCAAGTGTTTTTTTGAAAGACTAGCCATTTTGAGATGGAATTTTTAGTCAATGAAAGGACAGGAAATCCTTGGAAGGGACATATGAAGAATATTTCAGGAAGGAGAAATGCCAATTTTTTCACATTACAGAAAACTTGATCATCATGAATCAAGAATATGAAAAAATAAACAAAGTAAAGACATATATGATCAATTCTCTTACCATAAACACCCTGTGGATCCAAAGTGAAACCTGCATGAAGTTCTTTCTTAACGCCTTCTGGCTGAAATCATTAAGAGGAAAGAAGTAGAAAATGAAAACACTTTTGCTTAATCAAATATATTAGCTGAAACAACAGTTTAAAACTATAGTATTTTTGCCTTCTACATCCTTTTCTGTAGTGGAGTTTTACTTAACTCTTCTACATCTATTCTACATACATTTAAGCTAGTGTTCTATCTCCCAAAATTCTTGAGGAAATTTAACAAAAGATTTAAATAATAGCTTTGCAAAGTATAAAATTACAAAAAAGTGTCTTTCAGTGAAGCATTCTTAAGCAAACTAAATAATTTAGAATACAGTATTCTCCTTGCTTGCTAAGTTATAATCTACCTATTTATATATATAATCTTTCTGGCAATTCTTATAATCAAGTTTTAAAAATGTGCATACTCAAATACTCAGTCATGCATTTTTTCACTGCATACACCTCAGTGAATTCAATATCGTGATATTTTGGATTCTGAAAATATTAAAATAAAGCAATATTTGTATATTGACTTAATATATTTTTATTTCTTGTGGCTGAATCAATATGAAATTGAAAAAAACTACAAAAATTTGATTTTTTTGCTTACCCTTACACGTAAAGTTTTAACTACAGTTTCACTGTTCCCGGCTGTCAGCAATGTAAAGTTGATAGTGTGAAGACCTAATTCCAAAGGAAGTATTCTGAATGTAACTGGTGATGAAGAACCGCCATCTAGATTCTTAAAATTACAATTGCGTATCCTCAATCCACTAACTGCAGATTCTCCAAAAGAACAGATTCCACTTCCAGCTGCTATTTTAACACAGAACTGAAATATTGAAAGATTTTAAATGTTTCACCTCCATGACAGGTACAACACCAGAGAAATATTAAAGCCACTGAAATACTATAATGAGCATTCTATTACTGTAATACTACTTTTCTGTTTACAGTGAGCAAGTGTTACTACCCTTGGAATTACTATTACTTGCACTAGAGACACACTAACAAATGTTCATTAGCAACACCAGGGAACCACTGTACTAGGCTTCATACACATACCTGCTTCATACACATACCTTTGCATACTTTTCTTGAATTTTTTCAATAATAATTTTGCACTTCTGTTTGAATGTAATTCCTTAAAAATAGTCCTTTTGTATTAAATCCCTAGACAATGTAATCTGTGGGCTCTGGAGCAGGTCATTCAAATAATCCCATCATTTTTTGACACTGTGTCCAAACAATTAGAATAGAAAAATTCTATTTTAACTTTCATGAGGCAAAGCTGCTAGGCAAGAGCATGATAAAATTGTAATCAGTGGAATGGCTGGAAGTGAAACAAATAATGATTGGATTTCATTGTTGCATAGTTATGTAGAGCATACACAACACCAGCTGAAGGACTGGAGAAACCTGACCCAAAGATCTGTTTACACTGGATACTCGCAGGGGAAATGCTTTTTTAGTTTATTATGTTAATCTTTCCGTAGAACTCACTAAGACCACAAATTACCTTAATTGCAGAAGCTCTATGGTTATAAACTGATCCTTTTAACTCAATTTGTTCTCCACGCACCACAGAATAAGGAACATAAACGCTCAGGAAGATATCTTTTACAACTTGCATTTCCACCGGCGTAGCAACACATATACCTAAGAAAATTAAAAACATAAAAGCAGACTATCTTATCCACCCTTCTGATAAACAAGTTTGAAAAAGTCTCCACATACTTGCCACTTTTACTGATGACTTATCATTTTTCAATATGTACTTTGAAATTGCCCAAGTTTTTTTAAAAGTGACCAGGTTCTTGCTTCCTGTTCCAAGTTGCTGTCTCCCACTCTTCACACATACTTGCTGACATACCAGTCCTTTGGGCTTCTTCTCCTTCTTCCCAAAGTGAGAAACAAATTTTGTGTTTGGACTATGGTATCTATTGGAAAATTTCTTTCTTCCTCTCCTCAACTCCCTGAGCTATTGATAGCAGGACACTGTAAAGTTATGCCAGGGAAGAGTTACTATTTGTTCCTACATTATTCTTAGTCATTTATTATGGGCCACTGTCAAACACAAGATAGGCTAGACAGACTTTTGTTTTCCCAGTTACTTACATTCATAACAAGAAATAAAGTAATTTCCTTTCCCTAAAATATATTTTTGATATTTTCTTTTCCTGCTTACCAATCAGAAAATTGACATTTTAGAACATATGTGTCAACTGCAATGAGAGATTCTGCAAAATCTAAATGGAAAAAAAAGCTCCCTAATTCTTTAGCTACAATCTAGTTAGGTTGAAGTACCTACCTTTATCAGAAATGCCAACACCTTGTACTTCCCAGGTAGTCAGCGAATCAGGCAAAGTGACAGACAGAGTCTTTGACCTGTGTTAGTATATTAACACATTATCAATAGACATCTGTTAACACCAACAGCTAATCAACACAAAGACGGTACATGCCCACAGCAACTCCTGTATCTAAGAAAGACTTAGGTAAGACAACTTATGAGAACATATTTAGAAAACAGAACTTCTGGATTTTTGTTTAAATAAACTTGGTTTTAGCCAACTTTACAGAAGCTGGTGTTTAACAAGGTTGAAAGTGAAAAGAAAAGTTACTCAACAATTTGGGCACTAGACAGCATATCCTGCATGGAGGAAAACATGGCAGGAACAGTTTGTTTGTATAAGACTGCATTTTAGCACACATCTCGGGTACAACTAAAGCTACCCAGCTTACCTCAATTTTAGCATTTACTTTCTATAAAACTGATGACTAAGTCAAATGTTGGTAACTGATTTGAGAAAAGTAGTACCTTGGAGAAACTTGGTGAACTTCCCATAACCAGCTTTCAGGGAAGTAGCTACGAACTTCTGCCTCATCCAGTTCCAAGAAAGCCTCAAAATCTGAAGAACATAAATAAAGCAAGTAAAAAATAAAACCAAACTACCTGCCAACAGCCTTCCACCAAAGGCTTCAAAATCATTACCTTTTTCTTTTGTGATACTGTATTCTGCTTACTTGCCTCAGGTTAGTCCTGATACAAGCAAAAAGGTACCTGAATACCCTCAATCAAAAGCCTGTGTTAATCCCACCTCCTCTATTTATACATGTGAATACCTGTCCAATATCCAGACAGATTAACTTGTTAATAAGCAATTATAGGGAGAGAATGGGAGACAAGAAATTTCACACTCCCACTGATCTTTCCTGAGATGTTACCCATTCGCTGTTTTGGGCCTGGGCAAAGGATTTAAATTTAGCATGCAAGTTTAGCATTGCCTTCACAGGCAATGATGCTCTCTTATTGCAGTTCTGCTTGTCCTAAATATGGGTGAGTAGAATATAGCTCCTAACAGAATAAAGAACTGCTCTCCTACCCCTCTTTAGGGGTATACAACCAACATCTTTGGAGACTGGTAAAATTCTTTCTGGAATAACCCTGACAGGTAATAGGGAGGGGTTAATAAATTAATAAGGCTATCACCTCTATATTTACCCATATTCTGCTGGAAGTGTTTCACTACATGTCCACAGGAGAGTTAAAGCTCTTGTACTTACGCATTCTCGCTAATATTAGAAGCTTATTTGGCTCTTCCTCCCGCAGTCTGTTTGCAAATTCACAGCAATATATGAATGCAGAAATGCACTTTTCATTACTCCGAATTCGCTGAGCTCTATCATTGCAAGTCTCAGTGACTGGATATGCTTTTACTCCAGCCATGCAGCATTTTCGAATTTCTGGATGTGCGAATTTGGATGCTGGAATAATAATAAAATAATTCCTTTCCTTGAGATGAAGTTTTTATTTCCAAATGCATCTTAACTCGTTATACTGAATGTATTTTTAAAACTTGCAGAATTTCAGTGAAGGTACAGATTTGAGGATGAACATAAACTTGTCATTTTTCAAAAGCTAGTGACACACACTTAATCACTACTATTCTGAATTAAAAACGTAAATTAGGTAAGAGGAGTTGTATTACATTTTAAGATTTAACAGTCAAAGGTTCTTCTGGCAGGCTTGGTCCCTGGCAGGTGGTCACTGGGAAAGACTGCCATAGGGTAGTACTGTGAGATTTCAGGCTATGTCTCTCCACAAAAAGAAAAGATCTTAAACATATGCTATATTTTCAATGTGTACTTAAATCTCGCCAACTTCAAATTTGGCATATGGCAAAGAGGCTTTATAAACGGGGTCCTCTCTAAAGTCATCTTCCATATTCATCAGTCTCTCTCCACTACATTAACAATTAACAATTAATAACAATAATTAAAAGTAGTAAGCAAACACATAGATTCTTGATTTCTAATGGATGTGATTTTTTTATCATAATCATATACTTTAAAATATTTTTTTTCACACCTTCTTTGAGTATCTGCTCCTTGAAGTCAGACCGTTTGGTTCTTAAAACTTCATTACAAGTTTCATCTGTTCAAAAAATAAATAAATAAGTACAAAAGACATGACCTTTTTTATAATAGCATAGCCCACTTAAAAATAATTCCATAAGATCATATTCCGAATTTGGAAGACTTTTTCTGTTTACCATTTTAATTACATAAAAGTATTTTCATTTCAATTACAGTGACTGATCCACAAGTCATAATGTTTTCCTCCCTCAAAAATCATTAGTATATGCATTCCCTATTAATTTAATTAAGTTCCAACATAATAACTGAGAGTCACAATAGAATATTTCAGGGGGAAAAAAAAAAATCACAATTTCATGCGTAAAACAAAGGAATATACCCGCTTCATTTGAATCATCAGCATTTGCATTAGTTAAAAATGTAAGCCCAGCCATTCGGAATACATCAATGTTGTTACGTCCTCCTCCAGCACCACACCCAAGGTCACTCTTCTCCAAATGTAGCATTATCTGAGGAAAAAACACAGCAGCAGTTAACTAAAATGTGGAATATATCATGATGAATGAGCAAGTTAGACTTGCAGAAAGGCCACTTTAGTCTGGAAGATGTCCTCATAACACACTGAAGAATACCATTCAGCGATATTTGAGCTAATTCAAGCACCAGCACCAACACAGCCACTTTCTTGTAGCCCTCATCTGAGTTAGAGTCATGCAGACGAATCAAGGTGGAATGCTTCACTAACATGGTTATAACAGTTCTGATACTCAGACTAGCTTGTTTAAAACCAATTCAATAGTGCTATAAAACAGATTCCAATGATTGAAGTATGGTGCAAAAGTATTCTCCTGTTCTTCTCCTATGCATTTTGTATCTGAGTGTTCTGAAATATTAAAAAACCACCATGTTCTATCATAGGAATGGCATTCTTTCAGTGACAGATGATATGTAGGTTTTACTTACATACACATGTATCTAAATTCTACAAGGACTGAAAACTTCTATAATCCACTGAACATAATAGCATCTGCCATACCATTGTACCAGTATGCCTTAAAAATATAAACTAAAAAGATTATATTAAGAACTAAGAAGGAGAATGTAGCCTCCATGCCTCTTTGATCAAGGAGCTTTCTAACACTGCAACCTATTTTTGGCCAAGTCTGAAAGGTTCTGGTGAGACAGTTCAGATCTGCTTTTAAAACCACAATTTACTTTTACTGGAAATCAAAACATTGTATGAATTCCTTTTTATCATTTGGAACTGCCAGATTTAAACCAGCAACTTTTAATCTAGATTGAATTGCTCTTCTGCCTATTTTCAGGCTTACTGAATGCATGACACATAACAGCTATCTGAATACGCACATGAAACAAATAGCAACTTGTTTTTCTTTTGTGGCTACTACTTAACTTTTTCCATTGCTCTCTTTTCTCTTCCTGTGACTCCATATACTGCCTTGTCAATAGATGACAAAGCAACAAAGGAATTGAATTGTGTTTTCACGTTAAGCGATACAACTTCTGCTGGATTCAGTATCTCTTTGCTTGATTGCAGCTTAATCTATAAATTGAAAACAAATATTGGTAATTTTAAAAGCACATTGTTCCAAAATAAACACATCTGAAGGCAGACACTTCAATAAATCGAGGAAGTGTTGAAGAACTTGTATAATTTCCAAGTTAAAATCTGACCATAAAATGAATCCACACCCACAATTTTTTTTAGTGCCTATTTTGCTACTCACGTCAAGACTATTCCCACATTTCTGTTCCACATTCAGCCAAACTGAATCAGCGACTAACTCGGCAGTTTCTTCTCCCATGACTATGTAATAAACAATAAGACGTGCTGAAGGAACCATTTCTTGGGTTATCTGAAAAGTTAGATGTTCATATTCCAAATCCCTAATTCTCTTCTGAGTTCCAAAGCTTACTATCTTTCCTTTTGACATGATCTATAACAGAAAAATAAAAGAGGAGAATAAAAAGGTCAGATTCTTTATTTAATATATTTCTTATGTATAATAATTATTTGCATTTAGATATAATCCAACACACACAAAAATGCATTTGGGACCAGTGGGGCCAGTTCAAGGGAAGGTAGCTCTCTCCCTCATTCCCTAAAAAGAAGTGCTGTCTCTGCCCATCTTTCTCTTCCTCTCTATTTCAGATCCTGAAATAGCTCTTGATACTAGCACTACTTGTTCTTAATCCCAGTCTATGTCAGATGAGAATTCAAAACAATATGTAACTGTTAACAATTTTTTACTCTAAGACTGACAGATTGTATATGGAAGGAGCAGTTGTCTGAGCTGCATGTATTCTATGCTGAGGATAGTTCTTGATTGTTGAGGTTTTTCATCTACGACCATATATTAAATCACAATTCAGTATTTTATGTGGAAACATCTGTTACTTACCAAATAGCTGTAGTGATGTATTTTATGAATATACCGACTATGTGGATATACATTAATATTTATGAAATCCCCTACTTCTAGTATTCTGTGGTTTGAAGTCCAGTCAATATATAGATAACTCTGACTTAATGATGAATAAGCTTTTGCTTCATAGGTTTTACTTGCTTGGTTTTCATCTGAAAGATGTGGATCTGCAGTTTTTACCTGAAAGATAATAAAAGGTCTGAAAAATTTTTTTAGTAAAGAAGGAAAGAAAAACTGTGTGTTCTGACTTCTGAATAGTTTAAGTACAGAATTATACTTGAGAAGACAAATAATTACAATATTAAAAGCATTCTGCAACATATTCAGAGGTATTAATAAAATAAAAGTAACTTAAAACTTTCATGTTTTCTTTAATAAGATCTATAAATATCAAGTCAAATATAAAATGGTAGTGTAGAAGCACGTACATAAATAGAGCAGAAAAGGTTAATGATATGCCTCCCTACATAGTGAGGGAAGCACTCTCAGAGATTTGTTTTCACACAATTAATTTACATTTTTTGTTTAATAGTTATTATGAAATAAATATGGGACAAATGAGGATATTTTGTTTCAGAACAATTTAATAAAGAAATTAATAGATAAGTAATGTTTCATTATAGCACTTGCATTTCGTAACTGATTATTCATAACAGTGTCTAAGTTTTTAAACTCTTAACTTTTGAGCGTAAAATCTTCCCATTGGTGTTGTGCCTTCGCAAAAGTACAGAATTAAACCCTCGAAAAAATAAATTAATGGAACAATTTAACTCACTTGAAACTCCAATGTTTTGCTATCAGATGGGACATTAATAACAAACAAAGCAGTTCCATCATTCATGCTTGTTTTTCTTCTCCCAGATTCTGAACCCTCTGATATCAACTCAGTCTCATCCATTTGCTCACTAAATGATTTTGCCGTGACAGTTATAGGGACATTTCCAACAAAGTGATCTACTGTATCTTTCACCTGCACCTGTTCATCAGAGTAGATAACATTTCTTATATGAATGGTGACATTTTTCATGGAGAAAACTTTCAAGCTGCTAAGCTGCTTCTACAACAGCAAGTTAAAAAATGTAAAAGGTCAATGGAAATTAAGTGTGTTAAGACCTACAGTATTATATATAAAAAAACAATAAGGCTTCTGCGTTATGGATTTTATGTTGTAATGTTCACTAACCTTAATGAAGAATGGAAGTCCAGGCTTCACAAAGAGAGGAGTAGCAATCAAACTCAATTTGTAAGGAGATACAGCAAATCTGACTCCAGCAAATTCTGCTTCACCACTGAGGCCACCTAACAAAATATTATGCCCCTTTTAATAATCACATCCTACAGCCTGTGTTTTCTCCACTTGCCTTCAAAGTGCAGCACAACCTGTCTGTTATAGTGAAGTCCTTGCATCTAAAGACTCAACTCCTGGCACTCTTGTGAAAACAAATAGCAAAAAAAAAAAAAAGTTTAATCCCTAAACATTTTTACAGTGATGGATGGGCTGTTCTTCCTTATCAGTTTTTGGAAGAAGGATTTCTGAATACAAAAGAAAATCTGACACTAGGAAAGTTATCCATATAGTTTTTCTAGTTCCGTTTACATCTGCAGATATGTTAAAAAAAAAAAAAAATTAAAAAGAATCTTACCCGTAGACTCCAACACTGATGCCACAATATATAAATATGACCCATCCAATTCTTCTAGACTTTGAAACCCTATAAAACTCACTGCTTCCTTACTGTTAAAATTGATCTTAGCAACTCCATTTTCAATCTGGAAATGAAATATAAATCATTACTTTATAGTCAATAATTTAGAAATAATATATAGATACACTATATGCAAATTCTAACTTCAACATGTTCTGTTCATTATTTTCAGAGGAAATCAAAGGTGGAGATGTTTTAATGAAGAATTCTTTATTCCCTAAAATTATTGATAATGAATCAACCAATGGCACATACTGCAAAGTCTGCATGCAGGTCCAACAAGAGGTAGGAATAACACAGAGATATCTTCACTAAATGAGGAAAGATAATGCCTTTTATCATTCTTCAATGACGAAATCAAAAAGGCCAGACTAAATGAGGGGGGGATAATTGGTAGAGAACAGACTACCCATAATACATCACTATAATTTTGATCTGTTTGTCTCCTATCATGATTGGTATTACTACATCGATCCTATATTTTATTTCTTTCATTTATTCTTTAATAGGTAGCATAAAAGTAATTTCACAGAAATTTCAACCACACAGTTTGCTCAAGTAATTGAACCAGATTGAAATTACATTCTGTCTCAGATGCTGCCTCTGAGTTCCATTTTAAAGTGCATTCCTAAGACCTCAACGATAGGATTACACAGGAAGAGTTGACACTGAATAGCTGTCAATGCAAACCAGGAGTTGGAACCCATCCTCATCAAATTTAATGGGAAAACTTCAGTGGAATTGGATCAGTCCTGAACTAAACATATGAAATCTACACAAACTAGGCTTGCTTCTTCTTACCCTAGTTACATGCATTGCACGAGGCATCATTCTCTTTCCAGTTTCTTCAAGTATTCCAAAACGAAGAAAAACATCAGCACTTGCAAGCCTTTTATTATAAAAATAGCTGGGAATAAAATAACAATATAAATGCTTTTAAGATTACTTTAATGGCTGCAACAAAGCATCCGTTTTTGAAGAAGAGTAATTTCTTAGACAAGAGATAGAAAACAAATGTCTGTGTAGCTTTAAACACTTCTGTTGAAAAATAATCACTTTGTAAGAATTTTAAAAATGGTCACTTAGTTCTCTTACAGAGCAGAAAGTATTGTGATGATAGGGCTTCTTGAGAAAGTAAAAGAGGAAACTTCTGGACACAGGAGAATCATTCTTCAGGTAAAAGAAGAAGAGATACACACATATTTGGAAATCAAAGCCAAATTTCCTTACCTAGCTTTCACAACAATCCTGAAGTTCTCAAATTTATCAGAACTAATAAAGTTACTTTCTGGCTCTATGATGATGGAAAAGCTTGGCATTGCTGAAAATTGAGTAGAAAAGAAAGCCACTTAGATGTGGTTTTATACAGTAAGCTACAGGTACTCAGAAAGACGCCTCTGTGTAGCCATCAAAGAATCATGTCGGTTTCAAGTGATTTGAATTACAATATTATAGCCCCAAAATACAGCTGTCAACTTGTCCACAGTGAAGCACAAGTTATAAAGCCCTAAGTTATCTGCAGTTGCCCTGGCTCCACATTTTGCATCAGTGCAGCTATGTCAAGAATTCTTAGCATACTAAAGAATAACTCTATTTAGAGGCCAAGTTGTATTAATACAGTCTTATACTGATGTGACTGATTAGCTTGAACCGACACTGTCATTTGGCATTACGCTGCATCCCATCTCTGTGTATAACCTGGCCAATGTTACCTCAGGCATTTCTGCATTTTCTTCCTCTGTGTGGTATAGCTGTCCTTTATAAATGTCACTGACAAAACATATAAAAATGAAGGTTCACAGTATGGGCACACCTTACCATATTCCTTAACTTCAAATTTGGCAACAGCTGAGGTTACGAAATTCTTCTTATACTTGGCTTCAATCTTCCAAATTCCATACCTACGAAATGTCAAAAATCAGATATTTTTGAGATGAAAATTGATGTCTAGGACAAAAATTAATATTACTACTTAACAATATTTCACATTAATAATTATTTAGAGAGAAAAATTCTGCACCAAGTTTTTGCACATGCTCAATGCCTACTTTGAGAAGATTCTACTTTGATATTTTAATAATTAGTTTAAACTTATTTTAAAGCATTGAAATAAATCGGAAAAGAATATGCCATCATTTATACTATCCCTATCGTCAGATATATTAGCCAAGAAAATGCTCCAAAGGACTCATGCAGACTTCTATTAGGGTCCTTCTCCCTATGACTAGAGCACTGAGGCACAACTGCAATTTATGTAATAATTTACAGAAAATCAGTTCCTACAATCTTTTGGCTGTATAGCACCATGATAAAAATTATGCAAGTCTACTGTTAACAGATACTCAGGTTCAAGAAGGATACAAAATTAATTTTTATTCAGACTGAAATTATTGCTAATTTCCTAATGAAAAGTAAATCAGTCAAAAATAAATTTTTCAAGCACTTGCTAACATCCTTCTGCCAACTCGGTGAATCTTCAGCACCCTCTCAAGACTAAAAGGAGAACTGAAGAGGTATTTTGTGTGCTGCTGTTACCAGAAAAATGCTGGGGATTTGTATGAATATATGTATGAAATATGAATGTTTCCCCTCCTTGAAATTAATACATCTTTGACACTGTTTCTATCTCTACAGTAGAAAACTTTAGTTTTTATTAATCTTCCTTTTTAATTGAGCATGACAAACCTATCACTAATGATTCTTTAATTTCAGTTTTATCACCAGTATTTTCACTCACTACCTCTCCTCACTTTCTCTCATTACAGCAAGCATATGCTGTCTATTTGAAAACGCAGAGAGTAAGCTTCCCACTTGGTTTCAGGAGACAAATGTTAGTTTGGAAGTCAACTGAAAAGAAGAATTCTTGGTCATAAGTTCCTTATTTATACCATGGTTACACACTATGTGAAATGTTAGAATCTCCAAGTTTCAAGTCATGTATACTCTGTGTATCAAGCAAAAGACACTCTGACAGTCTTTAAGAAAAGGCAGTTAATAATTCTCAAAAAACATAAAATAAATCTACTTAGGATTAGGAGGAATCTTGAAGTCAGGAAAAGAAACTATTCCAGTAAAATCTTCTTCTTCTATAATATCCACTTTTACTCCTTCAGGATCCTTTAAATTATAACAGGAAAGAACCAGCAGTTACATATCATTCTTATCAAAAGGAAAATCTTCATTCAGTGATCTCAGTGGTAGCCTGGCCATAACATATTTTTCTAAGAGTTTTGCCCATTTCACAGCATGAAAATACAAACATTTTTAGAAACAACTCAGACTGAAATTCTGATAAAACATTTTACTGTGGTTCCAACAATTAAAAGCCGTTACTACACAATGCTTAAAATTGCTAAAAAGTTACTGTAATAACAACCCTATTGTTAAAGGCTAAAAAATGTAGTATAGTAGATACTGATTATTTTTATACCTTAAATGAAATAAACAATAGTATGAAAACCATATATTATTAAAATTCCCTCAAAAATCCTTTCCCCAGATATTAAAGATAATTGATATTTTTCCTTTTTTTCCATTCTGTAAAAACTTCAGATCTGGTAAAACCTCTATACAACTGTGCAAAGTCATTTTTAGATTTTTTAAGAGATGTCTGGCTACCCGCAAACACATCTAACAGTTTTATTAAATATTGACTGCAATACTGATTTACCATCTAACTACATTTACTATTTTTGTGATCTACAGAATATTAATATTAAATTCAATTACAACTTACCACAAATGTTAGGACAGTTTCTCGCCGAGCTGGCTGCAGTTCTTCATTAAGAGAGTAAACCCTGACTTTCACTGTAAGAATTATTACAATAAATCTCAACGTCATACCATTATAGAGATTTAAAAAACAAACAAATAAAAATACCCCCAAACCCAACCTTTTATCCTTACTAATTTTTGAGGTTTTTAGTATTTTCAGAATGCTCTTGATCTGTTGTCAGTATGATGTCCAAACAGTATTTATTCATTCTAGCAACAAGACACCCCGCATCACCACTCTTTCACATTGAATCATCACAGTGCAGTATAATTTTTTATAATCCTAGCATATCACTTTTGTAGGAAAAGAGCTCAATCTACATGAAACCAATGATTCAGTCATCATTTCTTCACAAATATTTTTAACATATTCCCAGGAAAATGTTTTACTCTTTGGGCCACAGATTAGTCATTTAGGGTGTAGAGGGCAGGGACTGAGAGGATATCAGGAGAAGTATGATCAAATAGTTCAAAATATTATTCTGCTGATTGAAAAATTAAATAGCAGCTGATGGCAATACAACATAACCAAGAGCTTAAAGGATATTTAAATCCTCATTCCTTGGCAAAGTCAACAGACCTTAAAAATTAAATAACGGCCAAGAGAAATAAGCATTATTTACCTGACTGATCAGGAGTATAAACTGGTTTGTCTGTATGAATAAAAAGAAACCCATTCTCATAGGAAACAGGAATTTTTTTTAATCTTGTAAAATGTGGAGAAACAGCTTCCAAATACACATACTTGACCGAATTCTCTGTGCTTGGTAAATCTGTTGGTTGAAGCTGGGGGAGGTGAAATAAAGATTTTTAAAGAATATTAAAATATTTTTCAAGTATTTTTCCCTACAGTATTTTTTGTTGAGAAGAGTATCTGAATAGCAATTACTATCCTGTTGTTAATTATTATTAAATAAAAACATCAACACCCACAAGCATTTAGTTTTGCTTACATCATAGATGATGGTCTGGATATTAAGCTACAAACAGATATTTTGAAATTTTGCATTTTATTTATGTCCAGAACTAAAATAGCAAAGTGCAAAGCCCAGTTATGAGGTTACGAGAGTACAAATTATCAGACTTCCATTTATACACATGATGAATCTTGGCCACACCAAAGTTGCTGTTGTGGTTGGCAGTTTAGTGAAATAGCTATTTTGGCTGAAAAGGAAAACTGGGCGAGAAGCATCTCCCAGGAGGCATCACGCCAAGTAAAACCTTCTTGGTCATCAGCTTTCAGTAAAAATCTATTTAGCTCCCTGCAGTCTTTGCTTCAAGTAAATTAGTTAAATAAAGCTTTATGGTGAAGTCCTAGCAAACAACGGTTTGTGCTGGAAGGACTGGAACAAGGAGTGAGGTATACCATCTTTGTGATGGCCTATAAGGGAGACCGCCAGAGCAGAAAGACAGATAGTGCCTTCTCAACATTCTCTCCCTTTTTATTTTTTAAAGTTATGTGTCTATGATAATGTTTCTAAAATAGTTTGATTATATGTTTAACTTTGGTGTCACTCCTTTACACTAATTTTATCCGATGTAATTTCAATTTCAGACAAACTAAAATGAAATAAACTACATATAGCAAACTGAGAAATCGGGGCGCTAGGCTTCCCTTCCCAGTTTAAACAACTGAAAACTTACCATAATCTTTTGTAACACTTATAACTAAATGTGACAATAAAAATACTGCAAGAAAAGTCTTAATTCCTTACTGTTAAAGTTACAGCATCTTGGAATTTGTTGGCTGGAGTTAAAGAAATATGGCCAGAAGAATAAACAGCAAGCTTATCTGGAAAGCTTCTTATGGCAATATTGACTGGAAATTCCTTCTCATAATCAAAAGCTTGAACTACAACTTTCTCAGATGCCCCAACTCGGAAGATCTTTGGTGCTGTAAGGACATATCTGTATATGGAATATAAAACAATAAAAGGGTAATGGAACTATATTTCTTTCAGATTTCTTACTTCCATTTGTAATTCACTTTGTACACAGTGTTAAAGCAAACAATATATTTAGGCTAAGTTATTCTAAGACACTAGTTAAAAACAGTAGAGCCCCAGTCAGAATAATTTTTACAAAAACTGTAATGTATCATTACCAAATAACAGCTTAGGCAAAGTAACGTTTATGGATTTGATTCTGCAGACACGCAAAAGCATGTCTACTAAACCAGGCTATTTACATGGAAATAATTATTCCTTTTGCTAAATTAAACCCTGAAACACTGATCTTCCAAGTAGTACACTTTTGTAGTTTTTCCACCAGTTAAAGTTCTTACTGAAATAAATGGTGCAACTTACAGTAAAGGCAAATGTGAATAAATTCTTGCAGGATTACTCTAATTTCTTCAGTGCTTTATAAACTGAAGTATGCATCATTCCACAAAAGCACTTGTCAGGCTTTAGCACCTGACCACATAATATATCTAAAATACATATCAAGTGCCGTTGAACAAAATATTTGATATATGTGCATCTTTTTCTGAAATGCCAAAAGCACGTAGATTGGCTGCTTTATATACACCATTGCTAACAGATATCAGAATCAAAAAAGCACCACTAAGTACAATTGTAAAATACACATTTAATTAAGAGCTTTCATCAAGCCTGTACCAAAGTATCTGTCTTCAGGCACTATAGAAAAGCAAATGAGCACCAGCTGTCTTTCTTAACCTTTTTGCATGTTTATCTTGTGGCATGTAAGGAGATGACTCTACCTCTTTCTTTGGCAGCAAATACAGTAATTCCAGAAGCATCAGTCCTTTTTCTAGCATTAGTCCCACATACACTACTGAGAATTTTGCTTCTGAAAACACATCAATTTGGATAGTGCCTTTTGTATTGGCTCTACTTAAATTCTGTATCTATTTACCTAAAATAGCGGGCACCAACCAAGTAACATTTCCAATAAATTCTATATTTGCTTTACTTACGTTTTCTCTTGGCTAAAAGTTGTTCCAGAAAATAGCAAAACAAAAAGATATATTAAAATAGTCATAGCGTCTATGAGAACAAAAAGCAAACCATAGATGCTAATGATTCTGGATTAAACTATGTTTGTCTTCTGCTGTAGACAAACCACCAACACATTTCACTCACAGTTAATAATTAATTGCAGATCATGTTTTACTAAAACGTTTTTGCCCCGTCCCAAGGAAAGCAGAACAGTTAAACTTAGGAATTTTTTAATTTAGGATTTCAATTTTTGAATATGTCCAGAGAAACCCTATGACAGTCCTAACTTTCTCGCTGTTTGATAGCTACATAAAAACCCACAATTTTCAGACGTAGCAAAAAAACCTCCACAAACAAGAAATTAGACTCAGTTTGTCCTTCAGAAAATAATTTTTATTTAAATCAAAGTGATTTTAAATTTGCATCTGAAGAAAAAAAGCATTTTAGTTATATCAAACATAATGCGCTGATATGTTTAAACCAGAACTTTCCATTTTTTTGTTTTGAAATAACTCTTCACTTGCAAATTTCTGTTAGCCATTTGTATTCCTGATTATGCCAACTTTCTGAGCACTTCCATTACAAATAAAACTGCAATATGAAAATATTAGGGCACAATACATCTACAACATGTGCTATGTTAAAAAGCATTTGCAAAAAAACCATGTGTGACAAAACCTTTGCATGCCTGATATCTAAGCATAGGACCTCAACAAATAAGTTTATGTAAAGTTAAACTAAAGTTGTGCAAGACTTCTCAAGTTTAAACAAATACCATAGTCAACCTTTACGGGAAAGATATTTACAGAAAAGGTATTTACAGAACTATTTCTGATCAATATAAAATTAAATTACAAGAAGGCCAACTTGGGCTTCTCAACAAATGTAATAAACTACAAAGGAAGCAACAATATATAGAATAAAATCTTATAAAATGTAAGGTGCTTATGACTTGCGGGAAACAGACTCCACAATCTGTAAGATTGTAAAGTAGGTATGTTTATTCAGCGCTGGGCGGCACGGGGGGTAGTCCCACCAAAATCGTGCGCGCCCCAACGCGGCACTCACTGTACACTGGTCAGTGATTTACACAGGACACTTATCTCGTAAATTAGTTTATGGCTCAGGCCAGACAATGGCTCTGTTATTAGCCCTTAAGTGTTAGTTCCCTCTATCACTTAACATTATTAAAGATAATGGCCCAAATGCCTATTACTAAATACTAAACAATGCGAATTCGTACAGTAAGTTTACATGGGTGGTATGTAAACAATAAGGAGCAAACGTTGGAAAACACTTTAAAAGTCTAACAAAATTCTGAAATAATGTTTTTTAAATCTAATTATGTCCCTTCCCTACCTTTTTTTTTCAGATATGGTCTACTCATTTTTCAGCCCTACATTTCACACGTAGTTGTACAGATTCCAAACTAACACAGCCCAAACCCGTTACCAGAGATTTCTTTAAACACCTCTGTGAAAATGGCGGCAACTTAGGCCTACTATATTGAGTTTATCATGATCAAATGTAGTATGTATTTCCAATGCTACATGCAAAGTTCCAGAGTAAAACCCATCTATATACCATTTTACACTGATAGGTTAATATGTGATACCTACAGGCATATAAAGCAGGGACAAAAAAACCAAAAGCAACCAAACAAAAAAACCAAACAACCATAACCAGGGCAGGCTTTGTTATATATACAGTGACTTGGACTTTAATTAGAACAAAACCTCTCAGAATCTACCCCTTCGCAGCTGAGGACCGGGCAGAGGAGGGACGGCCGGCGCTGAGGTAAAGCGGCCGTTGGCAGCGGCAACATAAGGAACGGCAGCGCACGCGCCAGAGGGCCCATCACCGGCGGGAAAGCTGCGTGAGAGAGGGGCGTGGCTTCGCGAGGACCTGCCCCGCCCCTTCCCCGGGCCCGCTCACCCGTGGCCGGCCAACAACCAGACAAAATGGCGTCGGTTCGGCGCCTCGCGCCGGGCTCTTAAAGGAGCCGCAGCACCTCGGGCCTGGTGGCCGGTGGAAGGCGACGAAGGGTCGGTGGAGGAAGGGAGGCGGGAGAGAGGTGCTTTGAGAGCCGGCACCTTCACTCAGGGTCGCCCAGAGGCCCGCCCTGCCTGCCACTGCCCCGGCGGCGGCGAGCGGGAAGCGGTGAAACGGCGTTACCATGTCAACGCAGGTAATCAAAGCGGAGGCCTGAGGGGAACCGCCCTCGGTGGGAACCGGGATCTCCCTTCAGCGAGCATCGCCGCTTCCCGGCCGCCTCACTGCGGGCTGGGGTGCGCGGCGCTGCCCCGCCGCCCGGCCCCGCGGAGGGGAGCTCTGCCCGGGCTCAGCCGGCAGCACCGTGCCGCGCTGGGTGGTCGCCATCCTGTCAGGTGCGGGCCGGCCGCGGCGGGAGGGCGGGGAAAGGCCGGTGGCTCGGCTGTGGTGCCCGCGGATGGAGCGGCCGCGGCGGGTGCGCAGCCGTTAACCGGGGAGGGAAGGAGGGAGGGAGCTGGCCGCACCGAGGGGCCGTCTGCTCCCCGCCCGGGCGCGGGGTACAGCCAGGGCACACCTCCGCGGCCAGGACAGCTCAAGGCTCCCCTCCTCCCCAGGGTTCCAACGTGAGAGGTTTAGCGTGGTTTTCATTGCAAAAGCACAATTTGTTCTCAAGAAACCGCATTGAAGTGTCTAACTGCTCTCTTTAAAACATGAAGAAACTTCCCAGAGTAGGTTTTTACTAGCTCACCACCATCTTTCCTCCCTCTCCTGCCCCTTCCAGTCTCAGTTTCCTGGCCCTGAATGAGTTGTGCCTCCAAGTATTGAAGAGTGGCTCCTTCTTTCTTTTTGAAGATTCAGGAAAAAAAATCCATTTTAATGAAGAAAATCTTCTTAAGACATAATGTAATCACTTGTATAGCTCAAAGTTCCCTTAAAAGCATACGTTTCTATCTTAATATCTTAAAATGTGCTTTTTGTTTCCTGGGTCTAGGTTTTAGTAAAAAACCTGTCCGTTGAAGATGGTTACAAGGGCTTTCACGCACAGAATGCATACATGACTGCTTCTACGCTTACCCCTAGGGAAATACATCCGTCCCTGGGGGAAGTTTCTGTTAACATTCTCTGGCATTTCCCAGGCAGTCACGGAATAACTTGTTTGCAGAAAGGGGAACACTGAAGGAATGCTAGTGCTAGACTGATGTTGGGGTTTTTTTTCTCTGTTGCCCGTTTTTGCTTGTATTTGCTCTTCTAGCTGCAAAGTGGGTGATTTCTAGCTTTGGTAAAAACAATTGGGATCCTAGTCCTCTCTTTCTGTCCTCTGCCATCTATGTTGGTCTGAGTTGAGAGTATCTCCAGACCTGACAGACTTTGTGTAAGCCATAAATTGCAGACCAGTTAGCAAGATGAGTTGCAAAGCAGAAAGCAGTTCAGCCAGTTCCTGGTGGCGTGCTGTAGAATGGTGTAAGTAAAGAGGTATACCATTCCTCCGAATATGTGTAAACCCATGAAAACTGGAAGCTGTTGCCCATTGGTGAATTGGCTTAGATGTGGTTTTTTGGCACCATATCATTGCTGGAAATATATTCTTATACTAAAAAGACAATTTTGTTGGCATGCAAACCATTAAGATTTAGACTTATGTACAGACTGATGTTTATTTCTGTTCTTCCAGATAATGGTCATATGATACTCTGTATTTTTGGCAATGAAGAAAGGCTCAGTAAGAAAAGCATTATGTAGAAAAACACAGATGTCAGCTTCTCGGACACGTAGTCCAATGTCTCCTGTTAGTTCAAGTACCAGATCGCCATCTCCTCTTAGCCAACAGACATCTCCATCTGCTTGCAAAAACACGGAGCGGAGGCACCGACAACTTGATATTACAGCAGAAAATGTAGAAGCTGCTTTTGAGTGTAAGTTTCATAAAGGTATTGTATAAATAACTGCTGGTATGAAAGTACATACTAAAAGCATAAAAAGCCAGTGTTCTGTGAACTGTATGATTAAAGATATATGATCTGTTGGAAACAACCCTGAAAAATTTGCTTTCGTCTTTTGGTACTCAACTGTAGAAATGATAATAATGAAAGCTGCATAGAATAATGAGACTTTTACTCCTTACATTCTGTGCCGGGGGAAAGACTGGTAAAGGGAGATGCATACTGTGCCTTTTTGAAAAGGCTATACCCACTTACTCTAACATGTCATTTCCTGTAAATGTGTCTGGTGTGCTGTTTCTTCTCATCCCTTGTGGGGGGCAATAATTTTCAATGTTTTCCCAGTATTCAGTGTGAAGTAAAAGACTAATATAAAAATCACCAATTCTTTCACTATTGAAGGTAGTTTCTCTGCTTAATTTCAGGTGAAAATGGTGTTAATGCAGGAGTTAGGTACATTACTGAACCCCTTATAAAAGGTCTGTCAAAACAGGAAAATTTGGCATGTATAAGCTCACTGAATCTTTCTTCCCCAAAGGATGGGGACAAGAAATTTAAGGTAAGTTATTGAAAATAACTGGTAATTAAACAAAGTTAAAAATTCAATTTGATTTATTTTTTAGTCAAGGTCTAATTTTAAGTGGATGTAAACAGCTATATTCTAATTATATTAGCCTAGTTCTACAAGCAGTTTCTGAAGAAGAAGAAAGAAAAAAAAAAAAGTCAGTGGAGACTTGTGCAAAAGAAAAAATTTTGGGTTAATTAGAATGAAGTTTAGAGTGCCATCCATTTGTGTATTTTTTAGCTTTTGAATTGTGCTGGGTTTTATGTGGGGTTTATTTTTGGGTTTTGTTTTTGTTTGGTTGGTTTTTTTAATGGCAATTTCCCTTTTGTGTAGATGAGACTGGTCCACTGTAAATTTAAAATCTAGTTTTCCTCTTCCAATGTTATAGAAGACTGTATCTAAAGCAGGGTTTCAGAATGCAACAGTGAAACTGTGATTAATAAAATGTTAGAATACTTTGTATTTTTTAATTAACAGGTGGTTGTTAAAAATAGAAATCTGCCTTTCTCTTTAAAAAAAAAAAAAGCTGTAATGCTAATGGATTAATTTTCTGTTCTATAGTACATAGAAAACTTGGAAAAGTGCTCTAAACTAGCGACACTAAATCTTAGTAACAACCAAATAGAGAAGATTGAGAAGTTGGATAAACTGATGAAGTTGCGTGAACTCAATTTGTCTTACAACAAAATCAGGTAAGCAGAAACACTAATGGTTTTGGTAAGCCCAGATACAATAAAGCTGACATTCTCTTATTGTTTAAGTGAGCTCTCTTACAGGTGTGAACAGTTAAGGTGAATTTCCCATCAGTTGTATATCAAGACTAACAGGCTTCGGTGAGATCTTCTTGAAAAGCACAAGCTCTTAGGTATTAGAAGGATAAATAGTTCTGGGAGATGCTGTTAGTGTACCATAACTGCAGTTAAACTTATTTTCCTAGGAAATCAAGCCAGAAATGCAAGTTTCCAGATTCCAGATAATGAAGAGTGTACAATAACCCAATTAAATGCATTAAAAATTTATTTAAACTTGTACTGCATATTATTACAGGTAAATACAAGAAGTTTTCGTTTAGGAGAGGAAGCTGAATGGGTTTGATCAGGCAGGCTGTAAACTCACTAAATTGCTTTTTCACTTTCACTGTTTTGAGAGTCTGGTATCTTTTCTGGGTGGTATAAAAATGCTGAAGGGTAATGGTTTAGGCAATAGCAAAATTCTTTGTTTCCTTTAATTTTTCTGTTAGTGAATTATGATCTTTAAATGAGACTGACTTTGCAGTGGAGAAGCTGCAATTTCAGAAGAGAAGTTAACAATAGGAAGTAAGCAAGACACTAGCATTTCTATACATTGCATTCACACAACTTCCTCTCTCAACAGGAATTGAAAAGGTCAGAGTAGCTTTTAGCTACTGCTATATCTTTTCAGACTTTAGTTATATACCCTTGGTTCCTACTCAAAAAATAGCATGATCACAAGACCATGTTCTACTGTACTTTGTTATAATACTTATATCTTTAGATAAATGTCCAAGTAAACTAAAATGTATGTTTTCCTCATTAGCTATATAGTGGCTTAGTGAAAACACTAAAAAATGAAGTTCTACACACTGTCACTTTACAGCTGATGCTTCCTTTGTATAGAAACATAGACATGGCACTTAAAGACATGGTTTAGTGGTTGACTTGGTAGTGTTTGATTAGTGGTTGGACTCGATCTTAAGAGTCTTTTCCAACCTAAATGATTCTATGATTCTATTCTCTGCTTCTATTAAAAAAAAAAAAACCCACCTTTATTTTGGTTCATCTGTGTCCCATAACATTCTCAGGAGAAACCAACAAAATTTCCATATTAAAATGGAATTACCATACATTAAAAGAATTTTATTATTAAAATTAAGAGATGCAAGAAGTAAACGTTTTGCTACAGTGAGCAACAAAGTCTTGCTGTGAAATTATTTTTTTTTGTCTTCATGTTGTACTTGGAAGTAAACTGGTGTAATTTAATTTGAATTGTGAGTCCATGGCAGTAAACAACTGTTTTTGCTAATTTCTTGGATGATAATTATTTGAGACAGATTTTGCTGTAGTTTATCCATAATGCCTCAGTTACACTGTAAATTTGCTATGCTTCATGGTAAGTTATGTTTTTCTTCTAATTTTCAGTAAAATTGAAGGTATAGAACACATGCAGAATCTACAAAAGCTGAACCTTGCAGGGAATGAGATTGAGCATATTCCTGCGTGGACAGGGAAGAAACTGAGATCCCTGCGCATCCTTAATTTGAAACAGAATAAAGTGTCATCAGTAAGTGATTATAGTTAGGAACAATAATTGTTCAGAATGTTTTCATGAAGTGAACTGGTACATTTACATTGATTGACTTACCCTGAATAATTGCTGAGTGTCTTTCCACAAAGTCTGTTGTAAAATACAGCTGTTGTAAGCCTTATAAAGTTGTTTACCAGAAAAACTCTCCTTCTGTGCCAGGTACTCAAAGCGTAAACCTATTTTATGTTGTTCAGGAAATAGTACGTTTTTGGAAACTTAGGAAGAACTTGGTGAAAATGTGAAGACTTTTGCATGTTATTGGTCGTGTCCCGTATGATAAGTTAATTATATGGTTTTGGAGACCTGTAAATAATCTATTTGCTTATATTTTGTATTTAGGAGATGATTAGATTTACTTCTGTGGTCCAGGTTAATTTCCATGTTTTGCAGCTACAAAAGGGTGTCTATGAAATGAAGTCACTTAATACAGTTCCTGAAGGAGTCATGCTACTTAGGAGGAGAGATGAACCAGCTTTGTTTGAGTACTCCTCATGATAAAAGCTCCTTTTTCTTATGAATAAATCTGGGGGAATGGAAGGTTATATATATCCACAGGCCTTGTTATCGTGAAATTTCCAAGGTCAAGCTTGATGAAATTTGCCCTCTTTGCAGTGGTATTTTTTCACAGAAGGAACAATTTGATTTTAGGGAGTTACTTTAGTCATAGTATTGTGTGTTTTGGTAGGTTTTTAGAGATTCCACTTTAGTATAAACATTAAAATAGATCCTTTGAGGTGGACCTAACATAAAACATTTTATACAATCAGAAATTCAGTAATGGAGGTTTAATTATTCTTGGAAGGATGTCTAATCATTGTTCCATTTGTCTTTTGATTTAGCTCCATGATATAGCTAAACTAAAGCCTCTACAAGATCTGACTTCTCTATTCCTTGCTGATAATCCAGTTGTAAGTCTGTCTCACTACCGCTTGTACACCATATTCCACTTGCGAGCACTGGAAAACTTGGATGGACAGCCAGTGACAAAACACGACAGGCAGGAAGCCCTAGAGAGGTTTAATTTAGGTAATAGTAATATGTTAGAACTAAAGTGAATGACAGAAAAATTACGTTTAGAAGGAAAGGATTTTCTGTTTTTTTGTTTCGTTTTGTTTTCAGAAGAGATAGAAAAATTAGAGAGAGAGTTGGAAAACACAGTAAAGGAGATGGAGAACCTTAAACTTAACCAGTCGAAAGTGCTTGAGCAACTTCACCATCAAGATGAGGTCAACAGATCATTAAAAGAAAAGACTTTGCAACAGAAACAAAGCTATGAAGACCTACAAAGGGATCTGGACACCAAAAATGAACTGGTAAGATAATTACTTGCACTAAGTAAATATTTGGAATTGTTTTGTTGTCAGAAAAAGAATTGTCAGTGTGAGAGTTCAGATGGCTGGAGATTTATGTTTAAAATAAAGAAAGACAAAACTTAGGCACTTCAACTTTTTAGAGAGTGATTATTCCTTGACTAGTAGTTCTTCAATATTCTTTCTGTGGAAAAAAAGTAAGTATATTGAACCGGCAATCAGTATCACTCTCATAATTTATGGTTTATAGTAACCTACTTGTTTGTTCTCTAGTGATTTTTTTTGTTTGTTTGTTTAAAATTTTGTCAGTTGATGAAAGATTAAGTATCCCCTAGCTGCTAAATTGCCGATGTACTGAATCTCCTGCGTTGTCTGGACTTTAAAGTGCTGCTGCAATAAGGGAAAAGATTAAATGCTTTTACAAAAACAAGGTGTGCATACAAGTTGTATGTCAGTAATACCCCTTGATTATTATTTTGGGTAATGTCCATTAGTTTACTTGTATTTTATTCACATCATCCTAAAATCTTAATGCTTGACAAGTATCTTTCATTGGTAGCTATAAAATGCAAGATTTGTACAGTGATCCTGGAAAAAGTCCTGTTGGCTTGAGAGTGCTCAGTTGTGAATGACCTGATGGGAACTTAATATATGGGTTTTACCTTACTTGTTAAACTTGTCCTTTAAAATTTCATCCTTCAGAATCTCTATAGCTAATATTTCTATAGCTGTTTCTTCTGTGGACACACACACACTAACCAGCAGCCTATTTCTAAAATGTAGTTTTCAGTATAGTGAGATTTAGCAGCATATATTTTGCAACTTAACCCACTCTTATCCTTTGGATGACAAACTTTGCTTGCTTCTTTCTTCCTTTAGCTGGTGTATTGGTTTGTCACAGTTCCCTTTCCGCAGAGCCTTTATTCCTCACTAAAGGTAGCCCCACTGTGCTCCTGGGTTGCATGGTTATTTTTATTTCTAGGAGTTATTTGCATGTGTACTAAAGTAGGAACATGTGTATGAAGTGTTCCAGTGAGATTTGATACTCACTGTGGTTTTTGGATACAATTTTCTTGATTTTTCTTTTCTTTTTTTTTTCCTTTTCTCTGAAAAACAGTTAATTTTTGCATGACATATATCAGTTTTTAAAATTTCTCTTTAAGCCTTTCCTTTATTCCAATGTGTTCTATTTGTTTTCCTCCATTAGTCCTACTTTCCACTGTCTATTGGAATTTTGCTGCATGTTCTCCCTCAGGTATTATGCGTGAAAAGTTGATTTAAAAATAAATCACATGATGGACCGTTATTGGAAAAAAAAAACTCAAAACCTAACTAGCACAAGGTTAAGCTAAAATGAAATGCATAGGCTCTATACACTTGACAATTGAGATATTTTGTTTCTTTTACAGACAATGAGTCTTGATAGTTGTCACTGCTCATTAGTAGCAGTAAATACATTCATTATTTGGCGTACATTTTGCTAAAGGATTGTACCCAAATTATTTTTTATCCTAAGGTAGTGACAATTTATTTTCAAACCTTTGATACATGTAAACGTAAAAGGCCTTTCATGTGATCATTTGTGTTATATTAATTGTGGGGTTCTTGTCTGCTCTTAGTCATCATATTGTGTCGTGTAATAAACTTGCGCTTTGTGATATATTCTTGATCCAAAATACACCATCTTAACTTTTTCTGATATGAGCTTTGGTTCAAAGTTAATGTCTTTGCCCTGCTCTCTGCTGAATTGAAATGTATGTGATAATGATGACACTTGAATGAATGCACCTTACCTTGTTTACTGGTTTATTAGTTAAAGCAGAAGACGATGGAGCTAACCCGAGCTTGCCAGAAGCAGTATGAATTGGAGCAGGAACTGGCATTTTATAAGATTGATGCAAAATTTGAGCCGTTAAATTATTTTCCATCAGAGGTAATAATTCTAAAATAATGGATTTTTTCATTGCTGTTTTTCTTGCTTTTCAACTTGGAAAATAGAAAACTTAATAGTTTTTCTATAATTCTTATAGATACTGCTTTATTAAGAGTTATTAGTTATGAACTATAAAAATTTCATTTTAAAATCATAGGTTACAAGATTCGAACTAAACTGAATCTGAGTGACATTTAACGTGTTAAATATTAGTATACATACCTTTACGCATATGTTCTAGCTAAGTAGAGTCAGTGAACAAACATTTCATTCTTATTATTAACTAAACGAATGATAGTCCTTTCTTCTGGCTTAATTTTGGAGGCCCTTTCACTTGGAAAAATTCCATAAGCCAGCATGTTCTTGAGTTAGACGGTATTAGAATTTCTGTCATTTTTCTGATGTTTTTTTCCTCCTAGTAGAGCTAACCTCTGTTGTACTTGCAAAAAAAAAGTAGAGATGCCTGAATGAAAGGAGTCTGGCTGCACAAGAAATGTAAAGATCAGTAATCATAAACTACGCGTGATTTTTTTAAGTTATGTTTGAGTAAAGTTTAAGTGCAACAATGCAATGGACTAAGTATAATCTGTATTACTATTAAGTCTAAAATATTGAGAAAAATTCCTCCAGTTGAGTATCCACTTGCATTTGCCATTTGCAACAAACTGATCATACCCCAATTGGATTTGTTTGTTTTTAATTCCATTATAAAATAATAAGACTGTTGAAGGCCAAACAAGTCAAGTGTGGTCGGTTTTCTTCTAATTGTTCTAATTTCAAACTGGTTTTCCTTTATATGCTTGTTAAGAGAGATAAATGTATGTTATGAGTTGACTGCAATCATACTTCTGAGATAGATATAAAGACACATTGCTTCATGCATTTCAGGATGTTGAACTTGATAATGTACCTGGTGAAAGCCCATACATTGGTAAGGCCAGGTATAAAAGAAATATGTTTATAAGAGAAGGCTACATTGCTAACAAAGCTCAGCAGATGGAGATTGGAAAAATGCAACTAGATGAAGATGACTTCTATAGGAAACCCCAGCTGAAATTGCAGCTCCAAACTCTAGATGAACTATTAGACGGTAAAGAAAAAAAGATTAATTCAGGTAAAATCTTAATTTTTATAAAATAAAAATTAAAATATGTACATCAATGTAGTTTATTTACCTGATTAAATGCTGGACGCATTTGATGTAAGAATAGCAATAGTGTGTGAAAGGCTGTAAGTGCTGTAATTTCTAAACACTGTACTCAATGCATTTTGTGTCAAAACTGTTACAATTTCTTTCTGCTGTTATTTTGGGAGAACTCAGGATATAAGGATTAAATATTATTGAAAAGAGAATGCTCGGGAGGTTTCATATTTGATGCATTAATTTAATTGTGTAAAGCTCATTAAAAAAACTTTAGACATAATTTTTGAGAAACCAGAACATATTAGCTTTGATTATTACTGTTTTAAGAAAATGCATTCTGATTAACGTGTTAACAGAAAACATATGCATCAATGTTATACAGAATATTATAATGTATTTTATGGGGTTGTGGGTTTTGTGGTTTTTTGTTTTGTTTTGTTTGCAGCAAAAAGAAGATTGGAAGAACTACAAAGTGCAATAGGAAATGCAGAGCAACAAGTTTTGAAAGTAACAGGGGAACTGCAACAACTGGAGGATGCTCTGGCTCAGAAAAAAGTATGCAAAGAAGTTGCTACATGAATAGGAAGGGAAAGCATTCAAAGCAGTGTTGATGTAGAAAATATAACTTTTTCTCCCCGTTCTTTTTTTAAAGGGGCCATTGTACATATGTAAATCCATTTGTCATGCATCAGAAAAACTTACAGGTTTTAGCTTGTTTATAAATAAGCTGCCAGAGTTGTAGTGCAATTAATTGCATCAAAACATGTTCCATGTGATGATGATGGTCGTTAACTTTCCCCAGAACGCTTTGGAAGAACATAAATGTAGACTTGAGTACTTCAGTAAGTGGACAGTTAGGGGTCTCCACATTATGCAGCAGGAGACTTGGATTTGAATTTGAACATACCTTCTCGGTTCCAATAACCATAAGCTTATAGCTCCTTAAAGGCTTAGTAGACAGAGCAGGAAGTAACAGAGCAATGTCACAACACCATAGCAGTGCTGATGACATGACATAAATGTTCATGAGAGAGGAAGTTTTACCTGAACCTCTCAATGTAATTGTGTGGATTGAATATATCCTGATTTATCAGAAAAGGTCTTTCAGTAAGGACTGTAACTGTGTAGGTTTAGTTGTGCAGCTAATAATAAGCAGTGTAACTACAAAATTGACAGCAAGAATTAATTTAAACTTATTTATTAGTGTTAAACTAAAATTGTATCTTCCATTTCTTCAACAACTGTCATAACTTATTGCTATTTTTAGTCTTTAAACTTGCCTTAAAATCAATGACCAGGATCTTCCATGTTTTAACTTAAGAAGTCGTAACTGTGGGAGGGGGCAAAAAGACATTCCAGGTAGTCATCTTAAGACTGCAAGAAGGAATTATACAAGAGACTTTTGAAGTCTTGTTGAAAATAAACCACTTTAGGATGATGGTCAAAATGAAGATTCTGGTGTTTCCTGGTATGGTAGACTAATGTTATGAAATTTCTAGTTACCATAAGCAAACTGTCTTTCTATTTTCTAACTCTTTTTGAGAAAATCCTATGAGTTTTTGTTAGCTTAAGAAAATAAAGAAGATTCAAAACAATGAATAGATCATTTTTAGGCAACCTGTTAGGCTAAACTAGCAGTCTGATTTAAATTTTAAAAATGTTCTTGATCAGCTGTCTATTTCCAATTAAACTATTTTACCCAACCTCCTAATGCTATCTCCAGATATCACAGGCCAACAAGGAAGGTCTTGAACAGCAATTGAGTGAAAAGATACAAATCTTGCATCAGCTACACGATGAAGCTTTAGAACTGGAAAAACAAATGGAGAAACAGGAAAGAGAAATAGCGAAAAAGCAGAAAGAGCTTGAGGACTTGCAGAGTTCTCTTGCTTGCATAAATCCTGAAGATCCAAGACATGTAAGTAAAACTGGAATTCTCAGTTGTTATGTACTGCATATATTCATGTACTGAGAAATGTAGTAAAGGCTATTTTAACTGATTACATTCAGTTGCGCCTATTTCGTGAATTATGTATTCTTTTGCTATTTATCAATTTCCTATCTGTTATCATTTGAAAAACACAGAACTCCTCACAGTTTAAAAAAAACAACCAAACAAAAAACCGAACCAAACAAAACTTAAACAACTTTGGTAAAATGCTTGGGCAACTAATTTTGAATGCAGTTGCTGTACAGCACGTTAAAGAACTAGATCTTTATGCTTTGCAAAAACACGTGTGCAGAGCCTTGGAGAGAATTTCTGTGTAAGAAATCCTTAAAGCATCTTTTCATAGAATCCGGCCTTAAAAGATGTATAAAGATCTGTGTAACTGCCACAAACCTATAGCTGAAGTCCTTCTTTGTCAGAGAGCTCTTGCATTGGCAGAAAAGTCTGTTTGCAAGAGGTCAGCCTAGAAAAACTGTCTGGAGTGGCAGATGCAGCTGACCTGGCCGAAGTGGTGACAGCTTATATTAATATTCCAGCCTGTGACCTGCAGACAGCTGAAGGCAGCAGCAGCTTTGGCTTTACACTGTAGAGCAGCATCCTAAAACTAGAATCATTTTTCAGTAAATAGTTCTAATTCTGAAAAGATTTATACTGCCTTTTTGGTGGGGACTAATGCCCTTTCTCTGCTGTCGCATACAGTCCTGTCGTTCGACAGGGTCTCAGAGGTACATGTTACAGGGTTGGGGCAAAGCTGGGTGCACCAGGAAGAGCTCCAGCTTGATAATCTTGATCTCCAGGGAAGCAAGACTTTTGAGTTCTGAGTTACTAACTGTGTTCAGGTACAGCAAATGTTTATAGAAATTTTAAATTAAAATGGAATTCCTTTTTTAATAGTGTTTTTAAAAGCTTATGTCTTTTTAAATGAGCCAGGCCAGCTTGATGCTTTTAAGTATGCAAAGAAAGACTATTTATGCTGGGCTCCCGTTTTCAGCAGAGGCCTGCCAGCACTTTTGAAAAATGCACTTTATTGATTTTTTTTTTCCCCAGCAGTTAGGTAGAAGGAAGGTTTCGGGCAGGGTCCCCGCGCTAACGGCCAGGCCCCGTGCAGGGAGCCCGCCCGGCCCTGCCCGCAGCCGCCCCGCGCTTCAAATCACAACACAGGAAGCGCCGGCCGGGGCCAACCGCCCGCGGAGCGGGGAACGGGCCGGGCCAGCGGCCGGCAGCCCCGGCCCCTCCGCTCGGCGGGGCCGCTGCGGGAGCAGAAGCCTTCGGAGAAGATGGGAGACTCTGCTTAACTGCTGAAGATACCGGTTCTTTAGTCAAATGAATTCTAGGTCAGGGGTGGGGCGTTTTGCAAATGGTATCGAAGGAAGAAAAGACAAAGGCAAAGCTGTAAGTGTTTGGTTTTTTTAAACAGCGCTTTTGTGACATTCAGCAGCTGCAGCAAAATGACTCAGCAGCAGCGCCTCTGCTTGGGTTTTACTTGTTGAAATTTCACTTTTGAAAGCCGAATGGTAGTTTGTCTTTAACAAGGTGACAAGTTGAATTGCGCTAATATGAATGTTAAAAATAACTTCCGGTTTAATACATGAAAAATACAGAAAGCTATGTCTTTACCCACTACTCTTGTTACAGAAGCAACTTTGGGTGTGATTTTTCTGAGAACTTGTATTTAAAATTTCTACTGCTAGGTTGATTTTTTTTTTTTTTTGGAGTAGTGAGAAAAAAGTGTTTATCGTGACAGTATAATTCTGTATTTTTCTAAGTTTTGTGGCATTTGAGTCCTATGTGAGTAATTTCATACCAGTGAGAAACAGATAGCACTATGGTGTGTTGATAATCAAGTTTTGCATACAGCTGAAACAATCAGCTAAATTCAAACAAAATTTATGAAATCCTGATCAAAGTCTGTGTGAGCTGTAGGTATGGTGTATTACCCAGAAATATATAAAAAAACAACAACAACAAAACCCAAAACCCTGCTGTAAGTAATTCTTAGCTATAAAGTTGGCCTGATTTTCTGGTTGTTCAGAGTATTTTCCTTTGGGTGGTGACCTGACATGTTCTAAAGCATCATCTGCTGTGAAGGCAATGCAGGATGACAGGATTAAAGCTTCTGGAGTAAATCATGTTTGTTCTTGAATGAAAGAGGAAATGATATAACAAAAAGTAAAGGCAGGAGGAAAGGTAGTAGCCATAAGTAATAATTTATAAATGCAGGCCTTATTCATCATGCCTGGGCAAGGGGGAGACTACTAACGATGCTGTTAGTCACACAGATTGCTTGCCTATCTGGGATTCTTTGTCGGGCAGTAACAAGGAAAAATATATAAAAAAAAAAAAAAGAGACTAAACCCCAAGCTTCACAATGTCTGCTGCATTTGTGACTTTTACTGCTGATAGTGAGACACTGCAGAACTGAGCTAAAATATTGATTGGACTTTTTAAATCTGTATTGATGTTGTCCCACTTTACCTTTCCAACTGTTAATTTACAGACTCACATGAAAGCTCAAAAAGCAAGTAAAGAACAGCAGTTTGATGTAATGAACAAACATTACAAACAGCTTGAGAGTCGCCTGGATGAGATGCTCTCTAGGATTGCTAAGGAAACTGAGGAAATCAAGGACTTGGAGCAACAGCTCACTGATGGTAAACTTTTCTTTTTGTCTTACAGTATTTCTTGTGTCTAGGATAACATGACAATTGAACTGAGGATTCAGTTTTGTTTCTTTGCTTAAATTAAATACAGAATATGTAGGAAGAGGTTGAAAACTATTCTTCACTGATCTAAAAAGAGACTTCATGTACAGTTTTTTTTTTTTTTTTTTTGGTCACCTCACTTGTACATAGTTGGGGGAGGGTAGTTTGCAGGATTCTTCTTTCTTTTTCTTTTTTTTCTTTTTTTTTCTTTTTTTTTCTTTTTTTTTCTTTTTTTTTTTTTTTTTTTTTTTTTTTTTTTTTTTCTTTTTTTTTTTTTTTTGTAAGGTGGAGGGGAAGCAAACAACTGCTGTGATCATTGACTGATTTGTTGCTCTGGGGTTCAGGATCAAAATGCAAGGCAGGAAAGCCCTTGATCAAGTCTGAGCTGAGTGGTGTTGGTTACTTCACATAACTTTGTGATCTGCAATTTTGTTGTCACAGCAGAAGAAAGGATTACTCTGCTTTTAATTGTATGAGTGAAGTATTAATAGTTAATACCCTTATGATACTGTCTTTTCATTTCTACGTCAGATAATAATCTAAAATAAAGAGCTGTTACATAGCTAGTACTCAAGCTGACTGAGATTCACTCGTGATTGTAGCCTCTGTAGATGGGTCTTTTACATTCTGTGTATCAATTTGATCGGAGTTTTGGAAACTGACTTAATAAAGTCAATGAACTAAACTTATGTATACATTTACTATACACATAGTCTATGTGAACGTAAATATCCCAGAAAAGAATATGAATATAAAAATTGAAACAAAATTGATTTAGGTGTAAAGGTAGTAAATGTCATCTTAGGTGGGAAGTGGGAATGCACAATGAACTGCATTTTCTTTTTAACCCTTCCAGTGGTCAGGTTCATATGGTAACATGGGAAGTCCTAGCCTTTAAAATACAGCACAGGCATTTTCTGGTTGAGTTCAAGTTACTTGTTGTTACTATGTATTTCAATAGGTCAACATCTTAAAGAAGATTAAGAAAGGCAGTTTTGTTTGTTTTATAAATAAGTGTGGTTTCTTAACTATCTCAAATTTGTTCTGCATTTCTGCAGGTCAAATAGCAACAAATGAAGCACTGAAAAGGGATTTAGAAAGTGTTATCGTTGGATTACAGGAATACCTGGACAGTGTTAAGTGTCAGGCAAAACAGGCCAGCGATCAATGTAAGGAGTTGCAGAAGGATAAAGAATCTTTGCTACAGAGATTGGCAGATCTAGAGGAGGAAAGAAACAACCTGGAAATAGTTGCCATGGATGCAGAAAATATGAGAAAAGTAAGGCTTAATACTATGTTTCTTCCCAAATTCAGATACCTAAGAATAAACTTGGGGGTGGGGGGGGAGGGGAAAGCAAGTGACCAAATTGGGAATAGCAAAGCACAGTTCCTTGGAAAAAATAATTTTTTGATATGATAACTTCAATTACATGTGCCCACACACATTAAGAACAGAATTTGGCTTTTAAAACCAGTTGCAAGAGACACAGTAAATCTGTACTTTATGGAAGATGTCTAAGAAATGCAGGCTTTACCTTTCAGACGCTACTAAAAATGGATTTGTAGTCGATGTCCTAGTGAATTGCATTAGTGAGAACTGTCTGGACACTAGCTGAGGATGTGCGTGTTATTAGCTTGCATCTGTCCTATCAGCCAATTACTGAGAGAGCAGTCTTAGTGTCCTGACAAGTTTTATGTAAAGCTTAATACCAGGGACAAATGTGTATTGCTTTAAGCTACACCTTTCTAACTTGAGTGTAGGTTTTTGTATAGTCTGTCACAGTAGTGTCATTGACCTGACCTTTGTATGTAGTAGTGCCACCTAGCTTTAAGTTTTAGTGTCTCTCTTTTGATCTATCTGCTGTCACATTGATGATGAGTTCCAGAGGAAGAGAGGCAATGTACTCTAAGAAACTGTGGCTCTCCTGTGTACGTATTTCTAAAATGAATGTAAAATTCCAGGAAATTGCAATGCTAGAAGGTGCACTTCAAGAGCAACGAGAAATAAATGAATCGCTTAGAGATGCACAAGGAGACATCAGTGCTTATGAGGCTGAACTGGAAGCCCAGCTAAGAGACAGAGACACTGAAGCCAATCAGCAAAAAGAAGAATTGGAAAGACTGAAACAACTTAGCCAGGTAAGAACAGAGCTCTTACGCCGCAAAAGGGATAATATACCCCAGGACGAAGGACGACCAAACTTTCTTCCATACCACATCTCCAATGTTGAATTGCAAATAATTGTTGGTTTAGGTGTGCCCCCAAATGGAAGGTGGTATCAGTTTGCTAGGATTTGTAACTCTGCATTGAAGCAAGGTACAGATCATTTGGGGACCCTGTAGAGAATATTCACCATATTTAAAGGGAAAATAATAATCTGCATCTTTCTGGAAAGCGATAACTGTGCACACATCAAAGAAATGACACTAAAGCAGTCCTGTGAAAAGTAGCAGGTGAAAGACAAAGTTTGCCTTTGCTCTTTGTAGTAGAAATTGAGTTTTATAGCACATCCTTTTTTTTTTTTTTTAATTTTGTAATATATTATAAAGTAGTAGCTTTCTGCTGGGGAAGAACAATGTATGCTTTAATTTTACAGTCTCATTTTGTCTTACTGTTGGGGATCCTCATTTGGAGTTGTGTATGATGGTGATGTACAGTAACTGCTATCTTGGTTCAGTTTCCATTCATCAGAAATCAACATGGTGGGGGTTTTTTTGCAAGACGTATTTCAACTGCACATTCCAGATTGCAGACAGAAATGAAAATGCAAAACACTAAAGTGTGATGTTCTGTCCCCAACCCCTTCAAGTCTTTTAGTTTTGACGTTTCAGGAAAAACTTGAAAGTTCTCTATAGAACACTGATAAAATGTAAATCTGTCAGTTACCTGGTGGGTAGGTCATGCTCATGCTAGGTCTAGGTTAGAATTTACAGTACAAGTCATGATGATAATGATGTTTTAAGTACACCTGTTATGTATATATGGTGATGGGTTGATTTGGGATGGTTAGGGTTGTTTTTTGTTTGGGTTTGTTTTTTTTTAGGAGATGTGGTCATATTGTTATTGTTTTAAGAAATATAGCTGCTCTATATTTGGGTGACAGGGTGCGGTTGGGAGTGGTGATATTAATCTGAAAGTTTTCTGTGTTTGTAGATGGAACTGTCAGCCCTCCAAGCTGAACTTGAAAAAGAAAGGCAAGCATTAGAGAATGCTCTGGCCAAAGCACAACTAGCAGAAGAGAAGGAACAACAAAATTACAAGCTCCTTTCTCAGTTCAAACATTTGCAGGTGAAGTATTTGTTGCCTTTAAAAAGTTACCTGATAAGCAGGTTTCCCCACTCTGCCAAGGGGAAAGTGATAAGAATTTTAAAGGATTCTGTGTGAGTCTTGTTTTGAAGTTCAGCAGTATTTTTTACTTCTCCTGACTTTAATTTTCTTGTCCAGAGACCCTACACCATAGTCTTCTATCTGTCTATTTTAGATATTTAGATTGACCTTTGAAATAATTTCAGAGCTGCTCGGTTATACTGCAGAGGGAGTGATAAATTGTTAAATGTATCTTAATTTCCCACAACGATTATCCAGTACATGTCAGTAAGAAAATTATTTGGATGCAGAAGAAAAAAACTGATCCAATACCTAAAGCAGAATTTATTGCCTCTGTTTAAAGCTGTGATCCGGAGGAATCTGACTTAATTGCCACAAAGCAGTAGGGGTGTCTAGGTACAATAGGCAACAGAGCTTGCAATCGTTGAACTCGCAGACGTTTCATGAACAGCATAGGTGTGCTGAAACACCTCTACTTTAATATAGTGTCACAGATCAGTGCCTCATCTTTAACTGAGATTAGAAACTGAGTGTTCCTCTTTCTAAAGCTGCTGAAAGGCTCAATCAACAGGATTTCTCTAGGCAAGGGTAATAGACTGGGTTCAAGATCTTAAAAATATGGCTGGCAAAGAAACACGCACACCCCCCACCCTTTTTTTTTTTTAAGTGCTGCGTGATTAAAGCAGTTTCGCTCATTGTGGGAAGGTTGGGTTCAGTCCTTTGTATGCTTCGGATCCCTTTTTCCTATCTCACATACTCCTCAAAAGATACAATGACCACCAGAATAGAATAGTTAGTTTGGAAGGGACCTACAATGAACATCTAGTCCAACTGCCTTACCACTTCAGGAAGAGCTTGTGAAGGATCCTCACCAGACATTAGCACTATCATTGTTGCTGAAGCTTGCCAATGTACAGAGAAGAGTTTAAGACCAATGGGGCCAGGACAAGTGTGACTTTTTAAGGGTCTAGTGGCTGGGACAGTGTCTGCAATTGTTCCCTCCTCTATTACGAATAGATAGTGTGACAGGCTGTTGTATGCCACTGGGCTTTGCTTATGTAAAGACAGTACTTCCTTAGTTTAAGGAAAGGATAAGATCATTTTTGAACTGGCATTTAAATACTTTTCAACATGAAGGAAAGTGAAAGGCAAAGATTGTTTGGGATGTTTTTGTTTTGTTGTTGATATTGGTTCAGGCCACACTGAAAAAAATGTTTGGACTCTTTATTTAAAAAACAGAAGAAACAAACAAAAACCCCAACCCCCAAAAAACCCAAACCCAACAACAACAAAAACCCCAAAACAGATCTAGCTTTTATCATTTATGCATTTGTTTGCTTATGGTTTTGTGGGTGGGTTTTTTGTCTAGTTTGTGGTTTGTTTTTTTGTTTTAGGGAGACAATAATGTCCTGAAACAACAGCTTAAAGATCTTCAGAATCAGCTAAACCATGTGGTTGATAACTTAATTCATCCTGAGCAAGTCTTAGCCTGTATAAATGAACTCAAGCAAAAGCTTCAGACAGGAGTTGGAGAGATTAAGTGAGTAAAATAAACGTGTAAACAGTGTTAGATTTGTGCATGTGAAAGTGGTAAGTACACGAGAGCAACAAGGTACATGTGCTGCATCATACTGACTGCAGTATGGGGGCAGTTCAAACATAAACTTCAGCACCCTGAGAACATCACCTAAGTTCAGTAATTATATTACTGAGGGAAATACGCAGTCCTCTTGGGTTTCACTGCAAGGGACCGGGCAAACTTTTTCCACCCCCTTTGACCCCAGCAACAAAGAATGGTAATAAATAAAGACAGAATGGTATAAATAGAGCTGGGGTGGAGGTCCGTCTATGCAGTGTAATGTGTTCCCTGCTGCCCCTGAATTCATTTACACTGGATGTCTTAAACTTGGACTATTGTATTAGGCTTTGTTATTTCAGTATCTTGTAAACAATTTAAAATCACTATTTTCGGTCTTGGAACCTGGATTGTTTCTCTTTCAGATGTCAGAATTCAGCTGATGTTTTAGAGAAAAGCCTTGCAAATATGCAGGAAGAATTTAATGACATCCTTGCTGATGTTCTGAAGGAAAAAGAGGAAGCAAGGGCTAGACAGAGACAATTGCAGGAAGAAATGGTATCCCAGCAGAAAAAACTGGAAGAAGTACAGGAGAAATACAGACAGGCATGTATCAAAACAACAAAAGCAAGAGCAAGACAATTTCAGCTTAGTCTAAAAAATGTAACTCGCAGCTGAAGGATCAAGTTTCACTACAGATGTAGCTTTGCTACCCTCCATCTTTCAGAGAAGTATAATTTTACTGAAGTTAGACAAATTGAGTACATTTAGTTGTCAGAAACACATTGACAACTTGCATCAGAGCAGGATACTGTTACTCGTGATTAGAACAAGAATACTAACCATTATTAGAGTTTTGATTTTCCTGTTGTGCACAAATGTATGTCATGTAGTAATTTTCATTATAAAGAAACTGTATAAGCAGGCAAAAGCTTCTGAAGAAGGAAGACAAACAATTGACCACTTCCGTACTGTCTATACCGTGCAATTCTGGTTAAAGTAGTGAAATATATCAGTCATTCTTGCTTTCTTTTGATAAGCATTAAATCGGATATTTGACAGGACACATACTCCTTTGCAACATTTTGTTGGCTTTTATTATATAAATCTTGCAACAATGTTGCTTGGAGAAGGGGTTAATGTGCATTAAAACTTCCACAAGCAATCTCTAGTTTTAGCTGTATGGTAAGAAGGAAGGACCCACTTTTTGGTGTTCATGTCACAGTGGTGTCTGATTTTTTTTTTTTTTTTTTTAATTTTTTAATAGTCTTTATGATTTTTGGCTGATTATTTGGTGAATTAGAACTTAGATGTGATACATCTCAGAGGCAACAAAGAATTTAATTATAGGTAGAAAAATATAGCCAGTAACCTCCTTGAAAGATCACTATGCATACTGCTACCAAAATAACATGGGCACTTTTAAAATGTAATAGTTATAGTGGCAAAGCAGTTCTTTTTCCTTTCTCTTCTGGTACAAAGTATGCTGGTAACTGCACTTCCTAAAAAGTTATTTCTATAAATCATTACAGTAGGGTGGCTTTTGGTTGAAAAATTTCTGGCTACTCACTCTAACTTATTTCACTTATAGGTTAAAGCTGAAAACAGGCAGAATAAGAACAAGGTCCATCAGTTAGAGAATGAAATTCAACATTTACATGAAAAAATAAAGAGCATGGAAGAAATTCAGGGCCTTGCTGATCAACAGCTCCAAGAAGCAGATGAAGAGAAAGAGACTATTCTTGCTCAACTGGAAGATTTAGAGAAAAGGGTATGAATGAGTAAGGACAAGTCCATGCACTGTGTTTGCTCATGAAAAGAAGATTCAAAAACTTCTGAATTATTTTGCTTTCTAAGATAGGTCAAATACAGGAAGGAACACAGAGGTTAAATATAATATCTTTCTTTTCCTTAAAATTTATTGGTTGTCCTCACTTTAGTTTTTTTCCTGTCATTTCTATGCATACAATACCAAATGGGATATGTGGGGTGGGGGGGAAAAGTCATACCAACAGAAAGCCTTTCTTCCATGCTGCTTTTTACTTAAAACTTATAAAGCCTATTGTTTTCCTGGTTTCAGAAAAAAATAGAAGATGCCAGGGCACAAATGCAATTTGTCCATCTAGATAAAGAACTGAAGGAATTAAAGAGAGCAATCATCACTTCAGATAAACTGGCAGCCAGAGAGCTCTCCATTGCTAAAAATCAGCTAAAGGCTCTTCATGGGACTGTTCTCAGAATTAATCAGGAGCGAGCTGAGGTAAATCAACATTGATAATTGCTTGTATGTAAGTAGTACTTTCTAATGCCATCATAATGGGAACAGTCTTGGTATTGTCTTTTAAATTCAGCTTCAAAGCATTATTCTGAATTGTCCTGCTGTACAGGAGCTCTTGCTTCGGACAGTCTCATCTTGAAGTATAGTAGATGAATGCCTGACTAAATTTGGATATGGACAGGCTTTCTTGCTGTGTGTTAGAAGGTGAGAGAGAGGCAAGTTTAATCTCATTAATTGAAAGTCAAACAGTAGATAATACATTGTTATGTAAGATAGGAAAGCAAAAGAAGGGACTATAGAAGTTTGTTCTTAGACTTCAGGTTTTTAAATGGAGCCATTTTTGGCTACATACTAGCATCTCCTCTGTAGAAATACTGTAAAATTAAAGGAGAAACATTATTTTACATAAACTTTGCCAGTTTCTGGTATTTCAGAACAGACGAGTGCTGATGCGTCTTATTAGTCAGCTTTTCACAAAGCTGCATGAGACATCTGCAAGCTTGTGAAGTATTCTTGCAAACTAAAGCTCAAACTAAAATTTCAATTTCAGGAGATTGAGGAAGCTGAAGAGTTCTGTGCTGAGGCAGCTCGTGCAGCTCGGGATCTTGCCAGAGCAGAAGCAGAAATAGAATTGTTACAACAACTCCTTAAAGAGAAGGAAGAACAAGTAGGTTGCAGTGATGTTTGCTTTATATTCTATGAGGAGGATAAAATACTTAGATATATTGGTTCACTGACTTTCTGAAAATGCCGTAGGGGTGTCTGCCACACTCTTTTTCCTCAAGTTTTCCCAAGTCACAATGTTCTTCCCTCCCCTGACATCTGCCAAAGAACAAAACAAAAACCTCACTGACTAGAGCAGCTGACTTTTAAGGAAAACTATCACTTGTTCACTTAAATGCCTTTATGTGGCTATGTCTGTAAGCCTTGGTCATATGAGGGGATGAGAACAACGATGATGTTGCATCAAAGTGGTACATGCGTTTTGTTGAGTGAGCTTTTTTGTAGGGATGGATGGGCATGTTTAAAAAAGTTTTAGCACAGTCTAATTTAAACTGAAGTGCTTTACTTCGATTTAGACTTATATTTTAAATAGTTTCAGCATGAAATGGAGAAAGCTGGTGAGAAGACTGTTGCATCAAGCTCTCAGAAGTTTGAAATTGATAAATTAAATGAAGCGATGGAGCAACAAAAAGCAGAAATTGACCGTTTAAGATGCTTGTTGGGTAACATCGGGACAGGTAATCTCTCTTTTCTCTCCGCTTCTTGCGGATAAGCATGGATGCAGAACACTTCACTTTCTTCTCCATATTTCTTGCAGTACCTTCGTGTACAGTTCCTATACAGGATACATTCAGTCCTTAAGTCACTGTGCTTCAGTGGATTCACTGTATCTATGTATAAGAAGCAAACAGCACGATGTAACTTCTCTGAAGTAAGGTGTTTCACAGTGCATTTGAAATGCACAGAGTGCAATTATGTGAAGTGTATGGGCCTTTGCTTCTTCAAATATGAAGAATGGAGGAAATGGATGGTTAAGGACCAGCAACGGCACTAGCACTTTCTAGGTTTTTAGCTTTGCCCATTGATGTGCCATGTGACCTTTGGAAATTTACTTCAGTTCTGCCTCAGTTTGAAAATCAGAACGACAGTGTGTTAGTTTTCATTAGTTTGTATTAACAATACTTTTTACAACTATTTAGAAAACACTGATTGTGTTATGCATTCAGTTTATACTGCTCTAGAACATTGTCAGAGATCTATATATAAGGAAAAATTAGCATCAGTTACCTGTATATGAACTTGTGTTTCTACAATCTTAAAATTACAAACTTGCAAGGGCCAGCATATATCTACATCACTATATAATAATGTTTAATTTGTTTCCCCTGGCAATTCATTTTTAAAATATTGTTTCAGATTAACAGGTTAACAGTGAGGGAGAAGCTGAATGCAGTATTTATGGATTAATTATTTGCCTTATAGGCCTATAAAACTGTGATTAATTTACAGGTAACAGAGATGAAATTGACAACTTACAAGATGAAATTGCAGCACTCAAAAACGTGCTTTCATACCAGAATGATTACATCACCGGTATAGCGGATCCATTGAAAAGAAGGGGATACTGGTATTACAAGCCATCATCACAGGTCAGAAATAAAAATCCAACTATGTGGAAAGCCTTTTGGTACGGGAAAGTCCATTATAAACTTGCTAGGTCTGGGATAAACTTAAGAAAAAATATTGGCTGGCATGTAAGAGAAATACTGAAATGACACATACACAAATGTTCCCCAATAAAGCCTATTACTGTGTAGTAATAGGAATCTGATACACGTAAAATCTGGAGACAACTATTCAAAATGCAGTATTGTAAATCCATTTAGGTAAAGGTTAAAAGGGGACATTACAGACAAACATTTCTTGCAAAAAATCATTTGTCTGAATTTAAGAGAAACATTATTAAAATATATTTAGTGCTCTCTTTTAAAGCAGTATCATGCTTGGAAGTGAGAGAAAGCAGAGTATGTATAGCTTGTTCTTGAAAAATCAGTGCTTTAGAATGTCTGCAACAAATAATTTATTTTACATGATTTGTTATTTCTAGATTAACACTTGCTCTTTTTTTCTTTAGGGTTCAACTCCTGCTTCCCACAGCACAAAAGATTCTGGAGTCTGTTTACTGTGTTCTGGCACATCCCCACCCAGAAGAGGGTATGGGCAGGACGGGCAGTGCAGGAAGGAAGACTTGCCCAATCAAGGAGGATGTTGGGTTTATTCACCAGTCAGAAATAGGTTGTACAAAACAAATTCTGGTAAAGGTAAGTCAGTCTCATGGTCTCAGAATGTTCAGGAGCGTACTAAAGATGGACTTGCTTAGAGTTCATAGTGATTTTTTTTTTTTTTTAATGTGCATGGGTGAATTAAAATGTTTATTACTGTTGAACTCATTATTCAGTTTAAGCAGTGTTTATTACATTTTTGTACATTACATAGAATGTGTGTTATTTTAAAGTGTGCATTTGAAGAATATCTTTTACTGAAAAAGTGATTAAAAATAACTTCTTCTTTCTTTCTTTCTTTTGGTAAAGATAAAAGAGCAAAAGAAGATAATGAAGGAAGTGAAGAAACTCGTGTTTCCAAAGACCCTCCTTTTGTACCACCACCTGGTACAGTTATTTACACAGTCCTTCCAGATGGTGCCCCTGTGCCTCAGGGAACTGTGGTTTATGGCCCTCCTCCCGCAGCAGCAAGTGGAGGTTCAATTGCTCCTGGATCTGTTATCTATGGCCCACCTCCTGTGGGAGCCCAAGTTGTTTATGGCCCTCTTCCTCCAAATTTCACTGTCCCGCTCATTCCTGTTGGAGTGCTTCACTGCAATGTGCCTGAACATCATGATTTGGTAAGACACAGAGCTGTAAGCTGCAGGCTTAACCATAGGCAACTGACTTACGAATGGATTAGGAGCATCTTTTAACATATGCTTTCTCAAAAAAAATGCAAAAATCAAAACCTCATTTTCACAGGTTAGATTAGTCCAGTTTTTAAAAAAAATAAGGTCTCTGCTAGGAAGGTTCTGGATCTGAGAGAGCTTGCTGATAAAGAATGATCTGTCTTCGGTGCTAATAGTCCAGTCTTTGCTATCTGTAGCTGCTCCTGTGTCTCAGGAGGACTGAAATAGAAAATAGCTCTTGATTTTGTTGTTGTATTTCCTGTACGTAGGAGAGTGAAGTCTCAAGGCTAGAAGACACTGTGTATTATTTAAAGTCTCAGAAATACAAAGATAAATGGTCAGAGGCAGCTGAGCATAAATGCAAAAAAGAGGTGGAAAAATTGCATCAAAACATTGAAGAACTTCTGCATGAAAGAGAAGAGTTGGAACATGAAGTAGCAGAGCTACGAAGAGCAGCTCAAAACCATAAAAAACGCAAGTAAGAACACATTTAAAGTAAGCATGTGGAAATACCTAAAGTGTTTTCCAATGAAAGTTAATTTTGACTCACTTACAATTAATGTTCTTGTCTGTATAGCATGTGTAATGGACTAGAACTTCAAGAGGCTCTGGGCCTCTGGCGTTTTGTATTTTAATTCCGTGTCTGTCTTCGTGACCTTTTAGGGACTTTATTGAAGGGTATACTGACAACCTTATTGCAGAACTGCAGTTAGAAAAGTCTCTTAAACATCATGAAGATATTGCAGATGAAATTGAATGTATAGAGAAGACTCTTCTGAAACGACGAGCAGAGCTTAGAGAGGCAGATAAACTACTTTCAGAAGCTGAAGTGGAACTTGAGAGCACACGGGGAAAAGTAAGTAAAGCCATAACTCTAAGTGCAGAAGAATTTGTGTGTTGCATTAACATTGTTTTAAGCAGAGGATTTTGGTTTGTCTAAGCAGTGTATTTTCACTTGGATAACCTGAAGCCTCTTAAAATGCTTCTATTTGAAAATAAGTCATGGGATAACCTGTGCTAAAAGAAAATGTTTCAGTACTTGCCAAAGACGAGGAAGCTTTTCTGCTCTGGAAAAGAGAGGAGAAAATGTTCTACTTAATGGTATACAAAGGGAGAAAGCTTAGATGGAATATTCAAGCCAGGAGGAAGTCATCTTTAGACATCTAACCTGCAGGTTGTGGATGTGGAAAGCATAAGATGGGAATGTATTGTCTCAATAATCTTCAATTTTTGCTCTAGACTAAAGACACTATTCAAAAGTACAATCATGCCAAACAGCATTTGTCCCGTACTGAAACAGAGGCAAAGGAGCTAGAGCGAAGGGCTCAGGAAATGGCCATTAAACTTGTGAAAGCAGATCAGCAATTAAGGTACACTGTTCTTGTGAATTTGTATCAAATGGGGATGAGGAGAACAACAAGATTCTTTCAAATATCGAGATAGTGCTTTTGAAGAGGGAGACCTGTTAAAACATTAATATGAAAAGGCATAAATGCTTCTTTAGGTTATTACAGGCAGATACAAGGGATTTAGAACAGCATAAGAGGGAACAAGAAGGTATTTTGAAGGAAATAAACAAAATCTTGGCTGCAAGAGACTCTGAGTTCCAGTTGTTAAACCAGAAGATAGAAATGCTAACTGAAAGGTAAGTATTTTTAATTTACCATACACTGTATTAGATAAAATAAAGATATCCTCCTCCTGCCTTAAGGTATTCTTGTTTCTTTTGAGTCATGTTTTTATCCTCACTATCAGTCTTCAGAAGCTTCAAGGAGATATTAAAGTTGCAAAAGGTAATGAAGAACATCACCTCCAAATCCTTAGAGAAGCAGAAAACCTTCTTCAAGGCAAGAAAACTGAACTGGAAAGATTAAAAGATCAGGTAAGGCTTATCTTATTAACTCTGGACTATCAATTTTGTTGCTTTTGAGATAACTGAAAGCTGAGAAAAGTCTTAAGTTCTGAACTGCCTTGTCTGAAGAACTTAATTCTTAAGTTTATTTTAATGTTGGTTATTTGAATTCTCCTTGTTTTGTCTCATAATAAGTATGCTCCCAGTCTCACTGGTGTTTCTGCATAATAAATGTTACTGCAGAATTCTCTATGACAATTCTTACTGCATTTCAGAGTAAGAAACTTAATGCTATGAGGCACAGGACTGCACTGTCCAGATCAGAACATCAGAACTTAGTCTTTAGTATTGGCTATATTATACAGGTTTAGCAAATGAAGCTCCTTGCTCTGAGGGGATCCTTCCATGTTATGCAATTCCAATAGAGCTCTGGCAGGGAACAGCGTACTGCACTTGTTCGTGTGTGTGTGTGTGTAGCTACAAAAATAAAAGCTTTCAGATGCTTCTTCTGTTAAACTTCTACATTGTAGATTACTGCTCAGCAACAAGAGCTCTTGTTTCTGGAGCAACAGTTAACTCAAAGAAAAGAAGAGGTCCATGTCCTTGAAGACTGTATTTCTCAGAAGACAGGTGACCTCAAAGAAGTTCTTCGAGATGGAGAGACTGAAGCAAATGAAAAACTACGCCAAATAAAAGTAACTTTTCCAAATGAGTTTTCAATTCACTCTTAACACTGAAGAACAGCAAAAGAATAAAAGTATCAAAAGCATCCCATACAGTTTCCACAAAATCAGTTTTGCTTTCTATGATCTCCCAAAACCCACTGAAATATAGACCAAGCAAGTTTACAGTTTTGTGTGAGCTTAGTCCAGATGCACAAATAAGGAGGACTCCCTAGTTCCAGTAATACTTACAGAATTGGTCCCTTGAGAACTAAATTATGTTAAATAGAAGTCTCTGAATGACTTACTGTTGCTGAGACAAGCAACTTCTAAAGCACATCAGTCTGATCAGTGTGTGTAAAACACAACAAAGCTGGCCTAAGTCAGCTGTCTGTCTCCATCCCCATTTACTTAGAAAGGATTCTGTACTTCCTTTCTTTCTGAAATAAAAAGTATCAAGGTTAATTATATTTTGTGGGGTGTTTTTGTGGGGGCTTTTTGTCTGACTTTCTGTTTTAAGGCCTACTTATTGTTCACTTGAATGATGGTGTTATGGTCAGACTTGTAGATCAAAATCTTTGCAAGATTACTACTTTAAATTGTCAACAAGCAAGACTTTAAACTAAATGTTACTTTTTGTTTGTTTACACCATTAACGGTAACTATAAACTCTGGAATTAAATTGATCAGAATATTGTTGACAGACTTTTAAAATTTTATACATATTTAGAACTTCTATTTAAAGAAAAACTTTATTTAAAATGGCAAATAATGGCATTCCTTGTAACGCTGATATATTTCCATAGGAAATAAAACTACTTTTGGAAGAGCTTAATGTTGAGAGGAAAGAACTGGATGTCCAGATTAATGAGAAGAGAGCACAGCTTTTGTGCATAAAGAAGGATATTGGAAAAGAGGAAGAAAATCTTCAAGGAATAATTGGGCAAATTGCCAGGCATAAGATAGGTATGTCCCTGGCTTTACTAGATAGTATTTTGTGCAGATTGGAAAGAAATACACTCCGACCTCTTAGTTGTACAATGCTGCAATCTTCTGTTCCTCACTCCTTTTTAAACATTGTGAACGACTGCAGAGAACGAGTTCCCTGTAATTCTCGTAGTTATACAGAGCTGACAGATCCCTTTGCTGACGTTGAGGCAGTGCTTCATGCTGCTTTGTATTTGGGATGGGAGTTTTTCATGCCAGAGAGAAATGTCCACAGATCTGCTGTCAGGACTGACCAGTTAAGTTCACACTCGAGCACTGTGTGGTTAGGAGACATGAGCTAATTGTGCACATTCACAGAAGAAGAATTGAACATCGGGATGTGCGGGGAAATGGAGGAATCTCCTTCCAAGCAGTTATATCCTGTCAGATTGTGGAAAGTATAAGCAGCGGCAGTTTGCAACTTTTGTACTTTTTCTGAAATATTTTCTTTCATTGTTTATCAGTCAGATACTCTGTCCCAGAATAACTCCTGAGCGAGTTACTTGAGCAGGAGGCCTAGGGACCTGCAACTTGCTGGTGGAACAGCATCAGATATAATACCTGGTGTGTCTGACACAGCAATTGAAAACGTGACGAGTTTTTACAGGGATGATATCAGTATAGTGTCTCTTAATTTTTCCTTAGTGCCTTTTTTTGCAAATAGAATGCATTTAACGTGCTTGTAATAACCTTCGATTTTTTTTTTATCTTACTAGAACTGAAACATGTTCTGGAAGTGCTGGAGCTTGAAAATAATGAACTTCAAGGCTTGAAACTACAACATGACCAAAAGGTCAATGAGCTAGAAAAGACTCAGGTTGCAATTCTAGAAGTAAGTACTTCTTCTGTAGCTAATATAGTAACTGGAAGAAGAGATCTGCATATTCTGTAGTTTTGTTAAGATCTGGGTAACAATGTCCCTACACTTTTAAATCAATCAGTTTCTAGATTGATTTCAGCTTATCACAGAAAAGTCTTAAGTCTGCTTAGGCCCTTTAAAATAATGGGATTTTTTTGGTGCGTATGAGGGAGAGAGGGCAAAAAGGCAGAAGGCTCTTCTGTGGCTGTAGAATGATGAGTACTGTTATCTTAGCATTAGCTTCTAGAGTCTTTTTGTCTGGACTCTATGTGTGTCTTCACTTGCAAAGAGTAAGTATGGAAGACAGTTTACTAATTTAGCTGGATGATCTTCTCTACCATTAAAAGGTATTTTAGGTCAGCTAGTCTCTTCTCTTTTTGACGAATAAAGACAGACATTCAGCTTTGCTACCAGCAGGCATAGAGATCAGTGGCATCCCTTTGGCAGTTTCATAGCAGCTACAGGATCGTTAGGTCAGAGTCCGGGATAGCTCTCCTTTACTCAGTTGTGTAATGCCAGAAAATTAACGTGTTTGCTAAGAGAGCATTTATAAGCATATGTAAGCAGATATTACCTGCTGCTTACTTTTAGAAGACTTTATCTCCTCTCTCTGTACCCTTTCTGTGAAGGATAGGGAAAAGAAGGGACTGGTCGACATGCTTGGTACCTTTCTATTACCACGCTTAAAGTGGTCACCTTACTACATTACCTGAGCATCTCACAGCCCTGAAAGTGGTCATTTTCTCTCAAAATCCCTGCAATGAAGGGATGTGCTACTCTTATGGATGGGGGAAAAAATGGTGGTTAAACTATGATGGAACAAAGAATTGCACCCCTATCTTCCAGTCCTTGTGCTCATATTCGTCATAATCTTCATCATAAATAACTCCAATTAAGCTGGCACTTTAAGCAGTTATCCCTGTTACAATGCAGTAGTTATAGAGGGTACTCCAGCCTGCATGTGATCTCTGTGAATGAAAGTTTTTTAAACTGCTGCAGCTAAACTTGTTCTACTCCTTGACCATATAAATGTGTTGTTCACAATGCCTTCTTTTGTAGGAGAAGTTAAAATTGGAGAATATTCAGAGATTATTTCAGTGTCAGCAAGGGGAAGTAGATTGGCAGGAACAACTACTTCAGAAAGACCGTCAGGAAAACGAACATCTGGTTTCTCAAATGCGCACTCTGCAAAATAATATTGAATCTTTGAATAAAGAAAAGGAAAAGCTTGAAGAAGACTGTCAGAGTTTGGAAAAGAAGTTGTCACAAACCAGAAGGTGGGGGGGAATATTTTTTTCTGCAAAGATCAGAAGTGATGGGAAGTGCCTTGAATGTCTGTTTATCATAATTAAAAATATAACTATAACTTTGAGGTGCCCAATTATATACAGAATATGCAGTTCCTTATATCCTGTGGAGGTTTTATTTTAAGCATGTCTAGAGCAGACTTATAGAAAATATTCAGCAATGAAGCTGATGAATGCAATGCATTTGTTACATCATGGCAATGCAATGAGAAATGTTATGAAAAGCAAAATGTTAAGTCTTGGAACAGGACAGCTGTCTTGCTCTCATGACTAGCAGGTAGCATCCCCTTGAGCTGAGAGAACTTTTACTGAAATGCAGCTGTTTTTTAGTCCCCACCAAGTACTTCCAACAAACCAAGAATATGTATTCACATTTTACAGAGACTTAACTGCTGCTGAAGACAGCAGCAGAACTGCTTTGTCCAATGTAGAAAAAATGGAATTGGATGTTAAAAACCTGCAGCAGGAGGTAGATCTACTGAACAAACATAAAAAATCACTGAATGGAGACATTTTTGTTGTACAGAAGGATCTTCAAGGTAAAGATCCATTTTTGGTTTTAAGCTGTAATATATTTTAAGAGAAATTGTGTTAAAAGATTAACTGTACTGTATGATATTGAATATCCAACATGCTCAAATATCTACAGGAAGAAAGTACTTAATGTCAAAAAGATGGAAATTTTAGAAACTGTTATTCTTCATTTATGAAAAGAGATTATTTATTTGGATAGGTATTTCAAATTGCTGATCAAAAATCTCTGTCACCAAATATTTTTCTAGAAAAAAAGGAAGAACTAGAAACACTGAAAAGAGAATTAAATTATTCCAGGCAACAGCTTCAACTGGTAGAACAGGTTAGTTTTGGTGAAATACGTACTTATTTTCACATAGTGCACAGAAACGAGGGGTGTCACTTATCACAACTGACAGTCCATCATTATATGGCTAGTTTATTGCCTTGGTCCTGCTGAGGTTGGAGTGGTTTGGACGACAGCAGGTACCTAACCAAATGAGATTTCTGTTCTGGGTTTTCTGTCTAAGTGGCAACTGTGATGACTCTCCTAGTCAGATTGTTATTACCAAGTTGGAGTGCGGCTTTTCTTGGTTTTATTTCTGGGTTGTTTGGTTTGGTGGGGGTTTTGGGGTTGGTCTTTTGTGTGGATTTGTTTAGTTTTGAATTTATCTTCTTTCTAGAAAACAATCCAGATTCAGAGGCAAAATCACTGTGGTTTATTGTTTTTTAGGAAGAAGATACTTCTTTTTTAAAAAACAAAAACAAAAAACCAGTATCTTCTAGCTTTTTATCTGGTGGTTCCTATTGTGTTAATTCACTCAGTGGCTGGTTTAAATGGAAGGTCATCTTCAGTCTGATTAGAGGTTAAGTTTTTTCAGATGCAAGCCTTTCAGCCAGAGAGCTGTTACTCTTACCAGCTAATTATGTCACTTGATTTTATGTTTTATATTGCAGGATTTGAAAAGTAATACAAGGCATCAGAATGAGTTGCTTAGAGAGCAGGCAACTCTGAAAGAAGATATCCTCGAGTATTTAAAGAAACGTAAGGATTGCCAAGAGAGACAGAAAAAGAGGGAGAACCAATTGCAGCAGCTCCAGAAAGAGATCGAAGAGAAAGAAACAGAACTAGCCAAACAAGAAGCGGTAATGAGCCTGCTGACTTGCCTCACTTTTGCCTGACCTCTAAAAATAATGCAGGCAAAAAAGTTGTGGGTGCAAGTTTACAAATAATATACCAGTGGTTTAAGAAACATGAAGCCTCATTTTTAGAGGAATAGCAGTAAAAAAAAGCTTCAACATTCCGTTATGTTTTAGTGAAAACTACTGTGTCACAACAAAGGACTGTGTTTTCCTTTTTGACAGGGCCGTCTTATACTGAACTGATAACAAAACCGCTGTAAAATCAGCACTGACCACCGCGTGCAGGAAGGGCTGGTGTGGGGGAAGGCAGCGCAGTGTGGTATCTTGGCTGCTGGCGTAGCCGATACAGATGAGGAGATGGACTAGTACAGATTCTTCTCTATCATTCTGTTTCGTCAGCTGCCGAGATACAGCAGCTGGGTATAGTTCAGAGAACTCCTTCCCATGCTGTTGATTTCTCTTGGGAGATGAGGAAACTATGTAGCGTACCTGAAATGGTAGAATGGATTTCAAGTGAAACTAATCAAAACTTAACTCCAGCTGCATTCCGTAACTCCAAAACTAAGCAGAAAAAATTCCAGGGCTTTTTTATCCTGAAGTTTCCTTTGATTTTGAGTGCATCACTATTGGCAGCTAGCTTTTGTTCTTCTCTTCTACTGTATTTCTGTGCAAAGCCCATTAGCTGTTCATTAAATTAGGGCTTAATTGTATATTCCTGTAGTAAAATTAACTTATGTTGGCTGAGCAGTTTCAACAAAGTGTTAACCAAAAGGAAAACTGAGGGAGCTGTACTGAAAATGAGAGACAAGAAAAACTGATAAACTTTTTTTGTCAGTAGGGAGTATTAGACTACAGTTCTTTCCAACTTACGTTGCTTTAACTTCTATAATGTCTTTTGGTGACGGTATTTGTTTTCATTGAGTTGGTGCTAGTTAAAGCTTGAAGTGGTGTTTTTTTGGCAGATTCTTCATCGCCTCAAGCAAAATTCAGATCGTGAAGGGAAAAAACTGGAAGAATGTACTGCTAAAGTGAAAGATCAGAAAATATTATTGGAAAAGGAACTAACAGATCAACAAAAGAAATTGGAGCAGGCAACAGTGAAAGTAAGGCTGGCAGAAGAAAACCTCAGGAAGCTGGAAAAGGAGGAGTCCCGATGTGCAGCACTTGAAGAAACTGTCAGAAAAAGCAGTAAGATTAATTGCACAAATAAATTGTTACCATTTATGGGTTCTAAGTCTTAACGAAACCAACAAATATCTCTGATAATGTCGCTTGGTTTCTAATGCAGCACCTGGATTGACTCTCGATCCTTAAATTGACATGTTCAAAGAACTGAAACTCTAAAGCCAACTGGTGTTCCGTCCTGTCTCACCTTGTGTCAGTGTTTTTACAGCCCATTGCTCAGCACATTAATGTGCTTGAAAAATATCTAATGTGTATGAAATATGCCAAGATATTTACATTTCTGCTAATCAGGATTGTTTTAAAAAAATGTTAATTACAGAACATCAGCTCTCAGAAAAAGAATTACAATTACAACAAAAAAATAGAGAAATAGAGTCTCTCCAAAAAGAACTGGAAGTCTCCAAGTCTGAGCTAAACCATCTCCAAGATCAGATAGCATCAGAGAGGAAAAAAGCAGAAAAACAAATTCTGAGTCTGAAAGAAGCAATGAAAATGCAAAGGGTGCAACTTGAAAGAAAACTGCACGTAAGTCCTGGCTGATTTGGGGATTTGGGTTATTTTTAAACGGCAAATTTAAAACACCCATTTTTATCATAGGAGGAACAAAATAATGCATTAACTTCATGACTAGACAGAACTTGAGGCAACCAAACTGGTTCTAGATTGTGCTGCAGAACACCTCTCTAGTTACTCCTATTTAATGCTGTTTCTGCCTTTTAACTTGGAGAAATCGTGTTATGTGGGTCCTCTTGATTCATTTTTCTGCAGTGAATGTTCACAGTAAAAGGAAATCTTTCTGCATTTTCCTAGGAACAAAAGCATGAAAATAACTGTTTGCAGAGTGATATAGCAACGGCTGAACAAGTAGCACATGATAACCGTGAACGAGCCAAGCGCCTTATTGAGGACCTTGGCCAGATCCAACAGGACTATGTGGATCTCCAAACTCAGGTATAACTGAGTGGCCACATACAGGCGGGTTTGAGGGAAAGCTGTGTCTTCCAGACAAGTTTATATTGTATTGGTTTTCAATCTCCTCCTGCCCGCTGTATCACAGAAATAGACCTACTTAAAGTTGCTGTGTGATTTTCCCCCCCCCGCCCCCAAATCTGGGAGAAGTTAAGCTTTGTTAGCAATCAGTAGGATCAGGCAGCTCAGTAATCTTGGTTTAAAAATGAACAAACCAACTCCAGCCAGTCAGTCGTGTGCGGAGTTCTCAGCGTAGGGCTGCCAAGCTCTAAGGCAGTATTTCATTCTTCAGACCCTGAAGGCTGTTGCAGAGTGGCACAACTGCGTGGTTGCCTTCCCACTTCGCGTGGTGAGTTACAGGCAGTTGGGCCACTTCAAGTGGATTAACCCCTCTCACCCAGTAAAATGATGCCTGAAAAAGAGAGCGTCTTCTTTGGAGGTGGGCTGAGGGTGGAGGGGGCTATTCATCCTAGCTGTTCGTTAAGAGTAATTGGATTTGGGTGCTCCCAAGATAGATGGCAAATGCACCATAACATTTGCTGTCAGCTCAGTTTAGGCAATGCTTCAGTCAAGAACTAGGACTCCGGCTCCTGTTTACATTAAGGTTTGGTAATAGGAACTTGGCATAACTAGAGTCATAATTTATGCAAATCACTAAATGTTATCAAAGTTCAAAGCTACTCAATAAGCACTTCACAACTTGTTAGTGCTAACCTGGGCCAGCATTTTCTTCTTTTGATACTCACTTTAAATTAAAAGGTGATTCAGCATTATCTGACTTCTTCTAGTCCTTTAATAAATCCTTTATAAATTGTTTCTAAGTCCTTTAAAAATAGGGTCCTTCAGAGAAGAATGTTGTTAGCAACTAGGAAGCATTCAAGGACACTACACGAAACCAGAGCATGAACAGGTTCAAGTTAAGAAGTTGTGTCTTGGTTACCATCCGAGGGGCTTCCTAGGCAAAGTTCATGTCAGAATTAGGGCTGCATCTGTTCAGAGGTTTTGTGATTTCTGATTGCAATAGTCAAAATGTAAACATTTCAGAAATAAGCCTTGTTCAGTTATAGAGGAAAACCCCTCTGGATTGATGCATTTGTAACATGACAGCAAAATGGTGAGACTGTTCTATGATGTAGGTTAAAACTCAAGACCTGGAAAAGAGACAAAGGGAAATACAGAATGCAGCAACACTGCTTAAACTGGAGGTTGAAGATGAAACTGGGATGAGCTCTAAATTTTCAAGCCCATCTTCTCTGGAACCATTGGAAGATTTGGAAGCATCTTCTGAAGTAAAGGGAGGTCTGCAGTGTGACTCTGATGACTTGGAGAAGACTGGTCCATTTGCTGCTGCTGACAAACCACTCCTCTCATGGGAAGAAAAGTTGAATTTTTCTAAAGTCTTCTTAACGGTAAAATGCTTTCAAAAAGTAGCTGCTACTCGTGCTACAGCTGAGCGTGTCGGTATTGGTACCTTTAGCTGTAACGCCCCGTTGCTGAATGTGCTTTTGTTCCCAAAAGGATGAACAGTGGCGTGGAGAGGCTCTCCGAGAAAAACTGCAGCATCACGAGGATCGGCTGAAGGTGGCGCGTCTCTTCCCAGTCGCACGCGTCCATCGGGTCCCTTCTAAAAATAATCTAAAGAGCCCAGGAGCGTGGGGGATCCTTCTCCAGCTCTGCCATATCCGCTCTGTACTTAGTAACAGGGTATCTTTGGGTGGGAACAGTAAAAGAAAGCCTAGCAACTGCATGCTATATCAAGATTAATAATTTGAAGTAACAGTTAATTGGATTTTTGAGTATTCCAACAAGATTCCCTCATTGACATCATACTATGGTATATTAGCAACAGGACAACTTACAGTTCGGGAGCAGCCGTGATCCCTTTAAATACAGGTGATGGCCAAGTTTAGTCAGAATGTATCTGTTGCTCTCTCTTCAAGCAGTTCATGATAAAGGCCATAAAAACAGAGCTTATTTCTGACTTGAGAGGTGAACTATTTAAAAATAATTTGCAAACCCATTGCCGCCTGCTTGTGGTTGGAGGCACCAATTACATCCCTTAAGGCTTGACTTTAAGGTCATCAGACTTTTTCTTTTTAAACAGTCTTGAAAATTACACTAGCTGGATATAAATAGAACTAACGATGTGTTTAGGCTCGGCTCCGGCAGTGCATGTCCAAGCAAGTAGAAGTTTTAATCAGAGGAAAACAGCAAACAGAAGGCACCCTGCACAGCTTGAAGCGACAGGTGGATGCACTGGATGACCTAGTCAGCAGCACTTCTTCAGATTCACAGTTTCTAGCCCAAAGCTCAAGTCTAGAATCTCTTCATGATGCTCTGAATTTAACAAAAACACAGGTAATGCTCTACTGTGTACTGGAACTCTGGGTTTGGTTTTTTTAATAATTTTTAGCTCACTGATAGTCTGCTACAGCCATGTGCTCGCCATCACAGAGGTGCTGCAGGGGCTTTCTGAAGGTGGGGTGATCGTACTGTACGCTTAGTTACTCTGGCAGTAGCTAACTTGTTTGAAAAGGGTAAGTCTTCCCAAAGTTGTTTGGTTTGTTTTTTTTTACTTGGTTTGGTTTTTTTTTTACACTTTGTCTTACCTTCTATTCCTTAAAATCCAGATTTTTTTTCCTTGTTTTTTAAAGATTAATATGACTCTGCTAATTGAAGACATTAATTTGTTACTCAGACTTGCTTTTACTGCTTTTTCTAGGCTACTCTGACAAGACTTGCTCCCTTCCCCGGCAGGCCGGCAGGTATTTCAGTGTCTCAGACGCTGCGTCCCTGCTGGCGAGGAATTTCTCAGTAAAGGCCAGAGGTGAGACACGGCTGCAGCCTGGTTCAAACCCCCTGCGGAGGCAGGAGTGTCTTGAAGGCTGGGGCTTGGGGGTGGTGGTAGCCCAAGGGCGCAGGACTGTTCTCAGGCAGTGGAAGCATTCCCGTGGCTGGGTCGGCTCTTAGACGTGTATTTTCAAACAAATTGTGGGCGAGAGCTGCTTGTAAACTCTCATCTGACACTGAGAAATGACTGCTGGGTTGACCAAATTAAGTGTTAAGCTACTGCCATCCTTGACCTGTCAGTAATGCTTTTCTGGTTTTAACAAATGTATAGCCTAGCAGCTAAAGTTCCGTTACAGCTAGTTACAGTACTGGCCTGGTACTTAAGTGCTCTTTTGTAATGATCTCAGTTAAAAATATATTACTTCCAGAGCTGCCGTACATCAGAAGAGCTTCAAGCACAGCTACAGCTGCTTCTAGGAGGCTGCCAGCCAGCGGGACAGACAAAGCCTCTGCAGCTGTAAACGCTGCCTGTGCTGAGCAACAGCAAACAGGTCAGATGTGCCATCAGTTACCGCCTCCAGTGACTTCTACCTCAGGGTTTTGCAAGCCTTTTCTAAAAAGGCATTTGCCACCACTACCAAACAGCTGGCTGCAGGCTGCACTGTACTGTGAAGTTTTTGTACGATTAAATAACTGAGCTTTATGTATATAAGTTTTTTAAAAATGATTTTACATGTGGATTTAAATGTGTCCAAAACAACTACTTCTATTTAAGTATTTGTCAGTTTCCACTTTAAAGAAAACTTGTGAGGAGGACAGAGTTGGCCATTTGCCATTTACCTGTTTTCAAATACATGGATGTTTTAAATACAATTATTTTTGAGTACTTCCTTAAAATAAACTTCAGTGACTGATGCTTACTTTTACCTATGGTTGGCTGGTTTTTTTTTGAAGTTGTTCTCCAGAGGATGCAATCCTGGCTGGGACAGCAGCAGCACGCTCTGACCCCTCCAGCTCTTATTTGCAGAGAGGGAAACTTGTCCCATATATACTGGTATTTCTGTAGTTGTAACCGTTACTGGCTGCTGTTTGCAGGCACTCGGCTGCCCTCCTGTCTCTGAAGCATGTAACAAAGTTCCAAGCAACTTTCTCGTAATTAGTGGAAAAACCACCTTGTACAGCCTTTGGGCAGCAGGAACGAGGCACCGTGTTACCGCACGCAAGTCCTGAAGAACTTCTCTTCACCCTCTGGCAGGAAGCTTGCCCAGTGTCTCCTTCCCACCCCCCTCTACCCTTTCCCTCTAGACAGGCTTCAAAATCATTCTCAATCTTGCTTTTTCATCCACGTTAGTAATATAAACCTTTTCCATGCAGCAAGTGTCACCTAGCAACCGTGTCACACTTCACTGGGAGTGAACACCACTACCCAGCCCTGGCCACTTGTTCTGGACTCAGCAGTGGCCTGTTTGATCTTACAGAACAAGTTCTGGGCTCCAGAAGAGACGGGCAGGCTCCTCTTGTGAAAGGCCTGTGAAGTTTTTACCACTTAGAGTCCATCATAAAGGTTAAACCCAAGCAGTTAAACCACAAATACCATCACTACAAGGAATTCTTACATCATCTTGGGTAGTGCTCGCGCTCCTCTCGCCCCAGCTTAATGAGACGCTTTTCTCAAGAGCCGAGGGCCTGGCTGCAGGCAAGCAGAAGCACCTGCTTGGCAGCTCCTGTGAGCCAGCCCCTGCAGCAGATGGAAAATAGCCTCTGACTTTTGGGGTGAAGAGCTCCAAGGAACAAGCCCCCTCAGAAGTCACACCACAAGCCACTGTGGTTTATCTAGATACAGGTACTTTATTTACAAATATTTAGATTAATAGCATTGTTACATCAAATGAGGAGTACAGCAGCCCGAACAAATCCTTTCTGTGACAGAAACAATAAGACCTGCTGTAACTTACTCTGGGAGTACAGGTATTGCACCTCAACAAGCTGTAGTCATTACAACATCGACTTCGTGTCAGCAGCGGGTCGTGGTCCCTGGGCAAACCCTTTGTGGTGCAACCTCGGTTTAAGCAGGATGCATTAGCTGTAGGTCTTGAACATACCATCTACTTAAGAATATTAGTTAAAAAAAGGACTAACCAGACAAAACAAAGGGACAGTGCACAAGTTACCCAAATCCTATTGTCTGCACATTCCAGTTTTGGCTTTTATTTAACATTGACTGTACAATACTCTGGTATCACTGTTTACTTACAAGTCTGAACATTGTATAGTTTTAGTGTCTAGAGAGGGATTTTAAGACTACTTTGTATTTTAAACACTGCAGTAAGACTAACCTTGGACATTTGATCATGGTTAAGCACTTGCCCCTTTCCATTTTTAAGCTGTATGTGATGTTTTCCAAGAGAAGCTTCGTGTGAAACAGCAGTGCTGCACGTAGAGCCGCACGCTCCAGCCTGACACCACGGCAACATCCATATGCGCCCAGTCACCAGGTGACACCTCCCCTTCACACGGGCATTACAGCTGTGCCACCCCACGCAGGGGGTACTCAAAGGCTTGATGAAAAAGCCCAAGTCTTACAACAAACCCTCACACAGGACTGTTAAAAAATACAACAGTAGCTAAAAATCCCTAGAGAGCACACACCTTGTTCCGACTGTCCAGTTCAGCCTCTGACCATTCAAAAAGTTAAAGGTATAAAAGCGTAAGATGTGCAAGAGAACCAGCCTTTTATACGACGCAAGGCAGGTGATGAAGCCCAATAACGCAAAACGCTTACAGAAGAGAAAAGCGGGTTAGCACACTGCTGATTGCACAGAGCGGGATTAATAAAATGGCATAGATATACCACAGTGCAAAGATGAAAGACAGATTCCACTAGTGTTAGTTTCTGCATCAGGATTAGAGCTCCCCCAGCACAATGTCCACTGTCGACACACGGGGTTAAGCCTCGGTTAGTGAGCTGCAGTCACACCTATTTCTGTGCTAACGGGGCGACGTGGTCACATATAGGTCATACTGTACAAACTGGTATTTTCTTATATACTGTTCTAATGCCAGTAATCATTTTCTTCATTAAAATCATATACACAGGATGTATTTAACTGTTAGCTCAGTTCCTTCAAATTTTATACATATTTACGTTCTGTTAACAAATGTAAAAGATAAAAGTGGCAAAAAAATTGACATAAAGCTATGAGCACAAGAGTGAATGGATTGTTTCCCTGTGCAAGTGGTACGCTCCTGCGCCAGCCCACCCCTGCCCAACACACACCACAGGGAATTCTTTCAACAGAAGCACATCGTTACAGAGCCCCTCGCTACCATCGGAATCATTTCACAGCAAAAACTTATCCGTTACTATGGACAGCTCTAAACAGTTAGAGGTGGGGAAGAAAGGCCAAAGAACCATAAAATTAAACCGTACAAGACAAAGCCCTGCGAAAGTGTAAAATCATGAGTCCAGCATGAGTGCTCAGTTTAAATTATGTATCGGTGACACTATCACAAGGACAATCAAGGAAAAAAAAAACTTCTAGATTTACCATGCAGGAGAGGTTTTATTACTCTACTTGCCTTTGATAACCTGATTACATCTAAAGTTGTTTAGCAGTTTAGTACTGTGTTAAACTTGTCTCAGAGTTTTAATTAAACCCAGTAAGATGTACAGAAGACAGGGAAGCAGTCAAAAGCACCGCTCCCAAGAGACAGAGGTGAAAGGTCAGAAATGGAGCCATGAAACAGAGGTCACTAGCAGCCGCAGCCTTCTCTCTGGGGCTGGGGTTCACTGGTTAGCCGCCCCCCCTGCGGAGCTGACGGTTTGTGCTGTACGCCTGACTCTGCAGCGTTCAGATCCAGGCTTCCGTCTTGGATATTCTGGTAGATTTTCTTGGCAGCCTCCAGGAACGCGTCCTCGACGTTCTCTCCGCTACGAAGAGAGCAGCAGGAGTTATTTAGGCTACACTTCAGCAAAGCAACGCAGGTTGTGGAGGCAGCTGGCTAGACACCCTTGCTGGGATCTGACAGGTCACCCAGTACAAGCAGTTGCTACCCAGTCCTCTTACACGCAAGAAGAGCTCACAGTACTTACAGCAGGCCCACCACAAGTGGATAACCTATCCTCGGGGCAGCCTTCGACAGGGCAACCCGCTCCACTGAATCTATTAGGACTAGCCAGGAATAAAAAAAAATACATGCCAAAACACTGAGTAGCAAAAATAAGCTGAGGCACTGAGCCACGTGCACAGAGCAATTCTGAAAGAGGCTTAAAGACAGGGGAGCTACTATTAATCAAAACCTTTTCATTAAAAGTCCCAGGAAGGCAGGCGCCAGTTGGAGGCACGTTTACTAGTGTCACTGGAGACCTGACAGGCTCCCCAGCCGACACAGCCTACCCCAAGTACGGTGCGGCGACTCCTCCCGGTGACCGAAGGGACCGGCTGTTCACTACAGAACTTGCTTACAGCTCCAAACATCCGAGGGAAGGAACGTCTAATTGGGAACCACTCTTACCCACACGCACACATTCTATATTCAAACGATGTCTTAAAACCAAATCAATTCACTTGAATTCAGCAAGTCTTTGCCTGAAATGTAGCCAGAGGTCTAATTTCCAAGTCACCTTCAAGTCAAAGCTGACATGACTGAAACCACTACACATACTCAAACATAATGGTTTTTTCACTTGTAAAACCCTACCATACCTGAACCCTATGGCTGTACTCAGTCATAACCAATATATTCCTCTTAAACAGATCACATCTGAATTATTACTCAGACAAAAGTAACTTACGTTTTTGCACTTGCTTCAAGGAACAATAAACCTGTCCAGAAACAGAGGTTTAACAGTCAATTCATAATATATTTCAAATAGCCCTAAGTCAGTCACATCAAGACCTTCCGATTACATGCAAGACACTATTTTAGTACTAAACAGTATTTTATGACTAAGTTAAGGCATCAGTACACAAGCTGATTTCTAGAACTAAGCACAGTTAGAGTTAAGCCAGACTTTCTGAGGCACAGTAGAAGTCTGTACATATAATTACACTACTTTGGAAGTGTAAGCTTGCAGCTATCAATGCTGAGGATTCACTTTAACATCACTATCTTGTAGGAAATGTAACAGCTTAAGAGAAGAAAACCACACACCATTTTCTTCAGCAAATTGTTTGGCTTCTTCATACGTAACATCCCTCTGTGCTTCCAGATCTGCTTTATTTCCTATGAGGATTATCACCTAGTTCAAAAGAGAGAAAATTAGTCTGGGAAAAACGCTTATTAGCTTTTTCGCTACCACCCTCTTTAATAAGAGATGGAAAACACAAAAGGAAACATGCAGAAAAGTTTAACTGCAAAACCCATGCATCTTCAGGAAAACACTGCTTGAGCAGTGCACCCTCCGTTAAGTCAGGAACAGCGGCTCCAGCTGTCACTTCCAAATGCTTTAGGCTATTCGCGTGAGATGAGGTCCTAAAAAGCAGTAGTCCTGCTCTTTATTCATGAAAGTTTTACTCAGAACCACTTCTTGCATTCGTTTAATCATCTGCTAATCCAGCCAGAATCTTCAAGTTTTCTTTCATCGCAGCAGAGTCTTCCCACTAGCTTGGTGCTAAAGTATTTGAGGGGTATTCAGAAAAAGACTGAAGGACAACAGTTTTGTGATACAGTCAAAACGACACAGACAAACCTTCTTCCTCCCTCCAGAAGACCTGGTCAGCTTTTGCTGAAGATCCAATTTATATTCCAATCTAAGATGAGATAGCATTCACCTCATTACGACCACAAAGCAAGAAGTAGTAGTAACAAAAGTTAACGTTTGTTCAGAGTTAATCATGATTTTGACTCCAACTGCTGAAAATAGGCCCCTGAAAGGTGAGTAGCATGACAAGACTTTTAGAAGAAACCACTGCTTTCCTGCACAGGAGCCTATGCTTTCCCACCAGCTGCGGTAAGGGAAGAGAGCTGCAAAATGGGGACATCACGATAACTCAGAGCTAAGTAATTGAGAAAACACAGGCAGCTTATTTAAGAGAATACTGCTACCACCGCAGACGCTTTGGCCTAAGCCTTCCACCTCTTGCTTAGAGATAAGCAATCTTGCTTTCAAGCTAAATAAAGTCCAACTTACAGTATTTGGATTGGTGAGGTTCCTTGCATCTGTCAGCCAGCTGCTTAAGTGATTATACGTACTTCTTCTGCAAAGAATCAAGCGAGTATAGTTTTAGCTACAGTATTTTTTTAAAATACGTAAGTGCCAGTCAGCATCCATTCTATTGTCATGCCATCCCTATTCTTCTCCCCAACCTCAAGAAAGACAAAGCAGCCAGCATCTTCTTTGGACTTGGACCAAGATTTCAACAAGTCAACTTTAAACCCACAGAGCAACTCATACAACACAGGTGGAAAGATGGACCAATTCACACTTCTAGAGTGTGGTAGTTTTACTGTCTTCACAAGGACAGCATTTGTATTGTTTTTTATAGAACACATTAAAGGATTTCCTGTCAAATACTCTTATGGAACACTGCAGAGTAGAATAGCACTTTAGTAACAAACAGTGCATAAGATGATTAATGTTTTACTCAAGATTTAAGCAAACAGGAGATATACCTATATATGCAGAAAAAAAGACATGCTTAAAGAATACCAAGAACAGCCCCAGAGGAAGATGGGAGACATGTGAAAGCAAAATTATTTCGTGTTGCACATCTGATTAATTACTCATTTAGCAGCATCTTCAATTTTCATCTGTAAAAGGAAGACAGGATAGCTTCTATGCAGCCTCATTTTGTTGGAGAACTAGCCCGTGAAGAGGCCCAGAAGTCAGACTTCTCCAATGCTCTCATCTATACAGAGCCTGTTAAGCATGTTTACATAGCGCACTGCAACAGAGGTAATATTCTGTCCTGTGCCTATCCTAAGAATATTTCTGCCAGGTAAGCAGCAGTATCCATTGCCTCCCAGGAAGAGACAAATGCATGCACTGAAGAGTAGATTTTAAAGACAAAGCCAGTTCTTTAAAGAACTTCAACACTGGCAGTTAAGGCCTGAGGTGGCAAGATCCTCAGGTCTGTCAGCAGTCAAGTTTTCCAAGAAAAGCAGCTCACATAATTCCCTATGTTTCATTTTCAGCTCTTCAAATACTTAAAGTATTTAAACGAAGAAGTGTGGTAAGCTTCACACAACAGCATACAAATCCATCCAGACAGAGTCTTTAAATTTAAGTCAAGGGGACAGACAAGACAGTACATACAAGGCTGTGGTATCCAAACAGCTTGTCAAGCACGCACGAGCTACGACACAAGATGCTCCAGTCAACAGCACCTTACCTGGTAATGTCGTAGACCATGAGAGCTCCTGCTGCTCCTCTGTAGTAGCTTCGTGTGACAGCCCTGAATCTCTCTTGTCCTGCTGTATCCCAAATCTGTAGTTTAATTTTTTGGCCACTAACTTCAATTATTCTTGTGCCAAATTCAACACCAATTGTGTGGGGACAATCTGCCATAACTGTCATGAAAAATAAGAGCAAAGATCAGATCTTTCTAGTACAAAGTCTTGCTACAAGATATTACCATCACCAGTTTTTAGTTATCTTCACTGATTTTTCTGTCTCTAAGAAAGCATTTTTACAGCTACAGTACCCAAACTGTATCACTTAACCAGATATAAAATGAAGTATTTCCTGAACTGCTGTTAGTTTTAAAAACAGTTATAAAAATTCCTTGCCTTCTCTGATGCATGTATACTGATGCTGTTTGGCCATATATATCAGAAGGTATCAAGTCAGTTGATTCTCAGTCTATCCGTGTAGAAACGGTTAACTATTTTAATGCAGTAGGAAAAGATAACTTTTAGGGAATTACCAAGATACAGCTAAAAGTCTGTAAAACAGCTTCAAAAACAAATATCCAAGTTTTTCAGACAGGGTAATAGCATGACTGTCCACAGGAAAAAGCCAGTTTCATAAGTACCTATCAACACAACAAATCAAAGCCAAAAAGGCATCTTTCTAGTTATAATAAACTTATCTTAATAAGTTCATCTGTAAAAACAATCAAGAAAATACAGAAAGGATGAGTACCTATTCAAGCTATCTACAGTTAGTGACAGTCTTGTGGCAGAGGTGTTTGGTATGCTAGTTTGTTCAGTTGTACTGCGTTGGCTTAATGCTGACAAACTAAGAACATGACAGTCCCATCAAGACTTCTACTGTATGCAAAGTAGCATTTAAACAATGGTTGATACTGGATTTTAATTAAAAGCAACAGTTACAAAAATTCTATTTCTACTAGAACACAGGAATATTTTAAACCATAGCTCCTACACACTTATTGCCACATCTTGAGCAGCGCACAGTAAAGACTAACTTTGTACTAATAAATACCTACGGACTTATCCATTGAGTGTGAGCTTCATGGAAAGTCGTAAGAGCTAATAGCCGCTGAAAACTTCAATGTAACACACATTATTAAGAAGAATTGAAGCTAATTCTTATTTAGTCATGATAGCTTACATGAAAAAACATTACAGCTGAGACAGACTGCAGTAAGCCTTAAACATCATCACACAGGGCAGTCCAAGTGTCACGAGTCACAGCAGCTACAGAGAATGACAGTGCTACTTAAGTTCGCAAACAAGGAGTCGAAGAAAAATAAGCACTTCAAAAATGAAAAAAAGGATTCAAAAGCACAGAAAGCTCACTGCTTGTGTTCAAGCTACATCAATACAGAAAACATGCAAGTTTCAGACACGAAATTTCACTTTGTTCCATATCAAAATTCCCCGGAAAAGCTGTAAAACCAGACACAGTCTTCCCACTCATCACAGGTAGGACTGACTGAAGCAGCAGTTTTGCCATTACTACATTAACATTTTGTTTCTACATCTGCAGGAGTCAAAACAAAAGTCTAACCAAGTACAATACAAACCCATACAGATACCACATCAAGCTCATGCATGATGGAAGCAAAAGGGCAGGAAAGAAGGATGAAGCACACCAGTTAGAATAAATATTGTGAACTTAAATACTCACACTTCTTTTCTGTAAATTGATGAAGCAAACAGGACTTTCCTACACCCATGTCCCCTGTTACAGAAACAATAGTTAAGGCTGACATCACATCATTGTTTCAACAAGCACCTTTTCTTCATTCCACACAACAAATGGTACAGAGGCAGGCAGCCATTCCTTTCTCAGGTCTAGTGGGCAATGTTCTATACCTGGCTACAGTCCTTAAATTTATCAACTTTTGCACTATAGTTTTGGTAAGAGGTGCAGGGTCGCAAGCAACAGTGGAGCAGAAAACTCAAAAGAGAAGTTAATCTGTATTACTGATTTTACAACTGTATTTCACAAGGTTGAGAAGCACACCTGTAAGAAACTGAAATGTAAAATATACTTTTTAAGCGTTTGCCCTGCTCCTGTCTTACCTGCAGTTACTGGTAAGGACATAAAAAACACTGACAACCAACCCAAACACACCAAGAAATTGCTTGACTTCCACTGATCCACTTACACAATGCCAATAGTGAGAAATGACAAGATCTTTTAAAAACCAACTCTTCCACAGGCTGAGGCTGTCACAGCAGCTTGACTTACAAACCATCACAATAAGACTGCAGATCACTTACACCTACACAAGATCATTAATGACTAAACAATTAAAAGCAAGACCAGTTCTTCCAGGATAGTAATAAATGCAAATCAAATCCCTGACTCTAAACAGCCAAGGAAGCTTCAGCCAAAAGCAACATTTAAACACATAAAAATATAGCCTGACAAATAAGCCTGTCTAAAGGACGGATTCCCATTAGTACTTGTGTCTTCAAAGATTCTAAAATCTTTGAGACTAACGATGCAGAGACATCAAAGTGCTATAGTAAACCTGAATCAACACAACATCCCAGTTCTGTTGATTCCCATTACAGTTTTTCCCCCCATTTCCAATGGATTTAGCAATTTTTCTAAACATAAACTTGATTTAGGGAGAAAGGGACCACATGCACATGTTTTCAGAATCCCTTTTTTTCTAGTGCTATGCAGAGGACTAAGCATTATGGCCCTAACAGTGAAGATATTCAAGAATTCTGAAGCATGTATGTCAAAACAGTCATTTTTAACAGTAACTCAGCAATAAAGTGAACTCAATACAGGCACTGGTACTTGCCCTCACTCCCAGTTCACCTGCCACCATTACACCGCTCTCATTCTGTAGCACACAAAGGCATTTGCCTTTATATTGTCAGCTACTAAAGCTTTAGAGCAAGCGTGGTGATCTGTGAAGGACTGAGCTGGACAAGTGACTACTGAAAGAATCACTACTATATAGCAACACCCTGCAACAAAAGTCAACAACAGTACAGCCACAGGGTTTGTAGGTAGGCTGTCATGCATATACACATTGACATAAACACGTAAGTGCCCAGTGATACTTACCAATAATGATGTACTTAAAGATGTAGGAATAGTTGTAAGGTGCAGTTGCCATTGTGGCACTAAAACAAAAAAATAGAACACATCAGAACTGCTACTTGTTCACCAAACTCAACCCAATTCATCCAATTTAATTCATATAAGCAAACAAAACCCCCTTCCCCCTTCTCCCCCCCAACTATCCTCTCATTCACAGTTCAAATTTCTGTGTACTTCTCCACAGTCACTGAATTAGTGCCAGAGACATTCAGCAAAACTCCCATATCATTTGCTCTGAACCCCTGTCAGTAAGGCCTCTAAGTAGAAACATGCTCTGCGTAGTATTGATACTCATTCAATTTTACACAGAAAGATTTAAAGCTGTTGAAAAGCTCCAGTAGCTTCCTGCACTGTACAGAGTCACTCAGTGGACCAGCACTCGCTAGCCAAGTAGCCAATACATGAACTGAAATTAAAATCTGCCTCCAAAAAAAAAAAATCTGAAGAGGTTTAACAAAACCAGCAATTTGGAACTATTACCTCACACTTTTGATACTTGCAACAGGAACAAAGGAAACAGTGCAGCTTGCATCAAACAGCTAAGAATTACTTAAAAAGACGGCAGAAGAATGCTGTAGTAGCCATAACTGGGGTCTGGACTGCTACATGTCCATGTTAGAAAAGCGGTACAAGCCACAAATCAGATGTTCAGGAAGTTAGTTAACAGCTCTGTGGCTTTGTCAGCATAGCAGCATTACAGCAAGGTTTGCCAGTTTCTCTCTCTCCCCCCGACCTTAAATACACCTCACTGATTTGGTAAGATTTACTCACTAATCTATGCTCTATAGCGGATTTAAGTGATAGTCAAAATTAGATTGGGATAAGTATTTCCAATATTTCTGAGTTTTCCTATGCTTTCCTAGATGTAGGAGGAATTAGAACTGGCTTCAGCTGTGTAAACCTGCAAGGGGTAGTACTGACTTACCAACTAATACATCAGTTAACCAGGATTACAAGTCTGTACAGCCCAGCTATTGCCAGTTAACATAAAGGATGCAAAATGCCTGCTTTTGTCCCAGGTTTTTAAGTTGAACTAGATATAGTGTGATCAGTTAAGCAAGTGGAAAATTTCTACTAGGAATTCACCATTTCCTTTTCTGCTCTTGCATGGCAGATAGCCAGCCATCAGAAAGACATGGTACTTTTTATAAAGAACACTGCTTTAGCCTAGAAAGATTTTCATTCAGTCATGTGTCATTCACATGACAAATGAAACCAGTACTGTAAAGAAAGAAAACACGCAGGAAAGCTTACAAGCCTGTAACTTTTTCAGAAGCAAAGTATTGTTTCCTCAACCACAATTAATCCGTAACAGTGAACTGTAGTCTTAAGAAAGAAGGTGACTGACAACAAATCTCATTCACAGTACACAGCCAACAGCCACCGCTTCACACAGCAGAGGTTTAAAGCAAACGCTCTTATCTAGACCTTGGAGGGGGAACAACTCTAACAGGCAGCTAAAAAGGGTTTACTGTGTGCCAGTTGCTGATCTGCACCTTGCCTTTCCTTCATGCTTGGCTTGTGATATGGAATGTTTCAAGTCCTTCTATCCCAAGTAGTATGCAAAGCATCTACGCTAAATCCTATACACACACACTGTTCTAATAGAACAAGTTTAATCCAAAATAGTAAACAAAAGACAATTTTGGACAGTAATTCTTCGATGTGTTGGCAAGACAATTCCACACGAAGTGCTGCACAGGTTACAAGAACAGTCATTTCAACCAAGAAAATTTTAGAGGAAACTCTTCTGCCATACTAAAAGGATATCTCATGCAGCCATCCCACACCACCTTTGTTCTCCTCAAATAACCGCTCAGTGGACAGACCACTTCTTATTGCTGTACTGGGTAAGAATTCACATCCACGACTGAAAAATGCACTGCCCTTTACCAAAGAAGCCAGCAGCTTTACTGCCTTATTTCCTGGAAGTGGAAGATTCCTGAGTTATAGTATCAGCTTCAATACGTGCACTTATTATTTTCAACACCAGCAAATAAAGACATGTAACTGCTCCATTTAGAGTTCAAAATTAATGTGTCATCGTGGAAACATCCAATTTTCTGAACACATTATGTTCTTCCCCTTCTCCAGCACGTCCCAATAATAGTAACATTCAAACTGAGCATCTTCTAATCCAATCCATTTGTTCTTACAAGATACTTAACTTGCCACTTGCTTTCTAAGTAAAACTAGGAGGACTATATTCATGGCTTAATTCAGTTTGATAGCAGACAAGGTTAAACTGGTGGATTACAAGGTATGTAAGTGGAAGTAAAAAAAAAAAGCTCAAAAAGGCCAATTTATGTGTGCAAGTACTCCAGGAGGATAGCATGAACTGTACTTTTTACACAGAAAACAGGTGGGTACCACAGCCACAAGAGAGAAAGTGCTCTGTGTCCTCATCTTTCTAATATGCATCTAGTTTGAAAGATCTATGGTGCGTTCTGAGGATGGTAGTATCTAGTAACTTACACTGTTTTTAAAAAAAAGAATTCAGCATTGTAAACTCCCAGACAGGGAACCACTCGTGTGGCTGTCCTGCAGAAACCTAGGTGACCCTCTCTGCACAGTACTAGTTGGCTAAGGAATGCCAAGCACTCAGAAATACTCAAAGAAGCTTCATGTTTCTGACCATATGACTTTATAATATTCCTGTATATAACAAGTGAGGGGAACATGTCTTACTATCCAAGCTTGTAAGCAGCATCATTGGAAAGTGAGGAAAACTTCTTTTTTTTTTAAAGAATGGACAAACTGGGAACTCTGTGCAGGCTATATCACAAACTGCATTTGAAATGAGTCTCTTAAATAGAATCTTTACTGCAAAATATATATCTCTGTTTATTTGACAGACTGTTTTTGCTTGCTAAGATATGTTAATTTTCATTGTACTCTTTAGGTAAAAGAAGTCTAACTATGCTATTTCAATATAAAAGAAACTCTCACTGCTTTGCAACATATGTATCAAAATCAGTTCCCACTTCAAAGTGAAAGTGAGAAAACCAAATTCTGTGCTTGGCAACAAAGTCTGCTAAGAAACGGGTGGGAAGGGAGGACTAACTTCAAGCCACATCTCATTGTTAAAACTTCACCCTCATTCTCACAGTGACATTAGGCCCCTGCAGGAGGTGAGAGATACCACACCCCTCTGTGTACAGCCAGACCTACCATGCTCTCTCCACAGCTTAAATAAATGGATTATTAATAGCAATGCCAATAGATAAATTCACTCATATGATGCAGCTAGACCTTCTCTCAAGTCCCAGAGAGTTGCTGCAGAAGTTATTGTGTCCGATAGACATACATACTGAAAGCTTGCAGAAACACAGATATTGAGTTTAAACACAATTTCTGGAGTTAAACTGAAAAAAAGGCAACACTTTGGTATTACATTTATTGCAAGGGTCATGTTACAGAAAAGATTCTGAAATACTTAAAATTATTACTAAAGGTCAGCAATCTTTTCTGGAAAACAGATGACTTCCTTAAAAAACAAAAACAATAAAAAAGTCCCAACAAATAAACTTTTAAACACTCAAATTCCAATAAGGATAAGCAGGAATCCAAACTGTACTCAGATCTTGGAATAAAACTGATATGCCAGAAGGACTCTGTGCTGAAGGGGAAAAATAAATGCAACAAACTAAACACAGAAGCCATGGCGAGAATTCGGCCTTAGAAAACTTACAATCTCAGCATTTACTGCAGATGAAAGAAGGAAGTCTAGACAAGAATAGTGCACAACAGGATTCAGAAAATACAAAAAAATATTAGCTACATTTTAATGCAAGGGGTTAATATATGTTGATAGCATCAGCCATCTGTAGAAACTGGAGTTCTATCTCAACTTCACAGCCCTCTGTTTCAGACACATGAATCTTAATAATCCCAATATGGGGATTCTCCTCTTGGGAGAGCAAGAGGGCAAGAACCGCAGGACTGAGAAAGTTATACATAAGTATATGCAACTTACCTTCAGCCACTGCTGACATTATACAATATGACATCAAAGTGAACCAACCATGAATTTACTGTTAACAGACAGTAAAAGAAGTTTAGCCTGGAAGCTTGGTCTACCTGCCGTCTTTCTTCCGGGAAAGTGTGCCAACTTAGAACAAGTTTTAGCTCCCTTTTCAGAGGTAACAATTCCCCAGAGTTTAGAGCATTCATTATTTCAGGATGGCAAATAGCCAGAGGATCATGCTTCGCTATACACAGATTGCTGCTAGTTTCAAAGCTTTTACAATTAATTTCTGTATTACAGTTAGGACTAGAAATTTTACAGTGAACAGTGTCACCATAATCCATTTTCCATATATCAACTTCTCCCTTGGAGGCTTTTTTTTAATTTACAAAAAGTTAAAGATGACCTTAACGAGATACTAGTGACACCTACATTTCCTCCTCTAATCAACAAGTACTACATAGGTATTTTGACATCTCACTGAAGCCTTATTTCAGGTATCAGCATACATCTGTACAAACTGAGATAAGGTTGTTCTAGGCGCATTGCCGTAACATTCTTTATCAGAGCAACATAACTGCAAATATCATATCCATACCAGCTTTCGTGAGACCCATGTAGTTCCTTCTAGCTCAACTCAAGGACACAGTCACTTTTAACTCTTCACTGGATATCATTTGCATAGAGAAATTTCATAGCTTTATGCTCAGCAAGAAGCAAGTATGTTACTAGAAGAGACCAGAACCCGTCTGCACAGGTTTTATTAGACCCTGCATGTGGTTAACACCATCAGCTGGTCAATCCATGCAGAGATGATACCTCTGAAAACAGCTATCAGCTTCAACTTAGGACTGTCTAATTATTACAGGTTCCCCTTAAAAACATACCACTCTGCAGCCAGAGGACCACTGTTTAGTTAGTCTGAAGCAAGAGGCATTTTGTATTTCATCTGGCCATCCAGGTGTTCTTTCGGTCATTCCTCAAGGATATGCAACAGGAAAGGATCTCACAGTTGAAGTCCAGTTCCCTTCTATAAAAGGTAATGCCATTATATCATTCCTTTCATAAATTGAAACTTTTAAAGAGTTAGTTTTTTCATTTGGAAGAAAATATTAGTTGCATACAAGAACTGTATGCAACCAATAATAACTATTATTTAGAACAGCTTCTATATCTCTACACAAAATGAATAGGTAGTTATCCTCTTTCCCAGGGCACAATCTTCCTTCTCCTCCCTGCATATTTACTTAGGTGTTAATTAGTGAACACTGAGAAGAAGGGAGGGAAGAACTGGGGAGAGGTAAAATTGTTTCAATTCATAATTGCACTATTCCCCTGATGAAGACTTTTGTCAAGCACACAAAACAACGCAGTCTAACTGGTACCTTACTTTAGAAGGCTGCTAGAAATACAGTCTGCGATTGCTTCAATTGTGGTCTTCTGTAAAATCACACCATACTGGAAGGTAATAACAGTTTTGTTACCAATTAATACACTCAAGTAGTGAATTCCCATAAGTCTGTTGTCCATAGCAAGCTATGAGGTCTATTACAATTAAATTTCATTGTGGTTCTATGACTTCCACACACCAAGGACAGTTAGGTCTTCCTAAACACATAAACATCTCTGCCCTCTTTAAGATGATGGCCCCACAGCCTCCCTGGTCTGTTTGTTTATTTATTTTTGCATGGTTGTCTTTAAAAAGCCCTCTTCTGAGCCTGATCCCCGAGGAGTCTCATTAGCAACCTGCTAGCAGCCCAGTACTTTCTCTTTCACATCTGACAACATTACTTGTTGCTGGCCAGTTCCTTGCTCATTTTTCAGCTCTTCTAGAGTCATTCTCTCTAGCTTTCTCCATTTGGATTTCATCAAAGCATCTGATTAGCACAAGACAGTAAATTTGGTTGAACTGATCTTTGATCAGACAGCAACCCAGCAAGCTTCTTATGATCTGCTGTTTAAGATCACTCTGCATTTCCTTGTTATTTCCATGTCCAGTTATTCTTTCTGTGAAAGCACACGAGGCCTGCAGCTACTGGACTCAGACTAACAAGCTTGCAGCTATGCAGAGCCCCGTTTCAAGCTGTTCTTGAAGAAATGCATTTGCTATATTCTTTAATCATGTAAAACACCTTAACTCAACCTGAGGCCTAATAAGTGTTTCTAAAGACTTCACAAGCCTTCACTTCTCTTCCTATATGAGAACTTTGACTTTATTTATTTTTAAATCAAGGCTGTCATACTATCTTCACTTTTTGATTTTCCTCAACAGCTATCCAGTCGTACACACATTGCGTTGGTTATCCTTTTAATGGTTTCACAGCCTGCTCCATCAAGTTCCTCCATTTTATTTCCTAAGCTTCCTGCATTTATATGCACACACCTCATTTCTTACTAACCACACCCTAGCACCATAGCCGAATTAAATATTGCATACCTGTCCTCATCAGTAAGCGCACTTTCTCCGATGTCCATTCTCTCAGTCATAGTTCTTTATCCATTTGTATATCATCATTTATCCTATTTGCCTCTTCCTATAAAAGAGTCTAACCTGTAGCACGTGCCTGCGTTCATAGCAGGAGAATCAAGTTCCAGAGATATCAGGCAAGTTTAGGGACAGTATATACAGAAACTAGAAGAGGTTTTTTTTGTTGTCAGTTTAACAAATCAGAACAAAATGCGACTGTCTGGAGCCATTGCCTTGGAAAACACAAATACATTTTAGAACAAAGTTAAGTAAGGTCTACCTCCTTTGTTGCAGACAGATACAGCAAAATGAGAAACAATCATAAGCAAGTTCCATTAGATGCACAGGAGTGAGCTAGTAATTTTAAGAGATCTATTTACATTTTAAATCCTAGTACCTCCAGTATAACAGGTTTGTTTCAAACTGCTGTCCTTCACAGTAGCGTGCTTTTTTTTTGTTATTCATAAAATGGAAAAGGAAAATAGGAGCTTCTTCCTTCCACTCAGATTTATGACACTTTCAAATCCCTGCAGGAAGCTAGCAAATTCCTTTTTAATCCATATTAAACTATGTGATATTTAGTTATTAAGTCCCGCAGGGTTGAGATCTTCTTCCCATTCCTGAGCAATGCCCAAGCACAAGAGGCCCTCAATCCAAACCATGATAGAAATCAATCCCCAAAACAATGCATTCCATATGATAACATCTGGCTACTGGAAAAGTCAGACTTCTGATTTGGGGTTTGAAATGATTTAGGATATAGACAACCTCAGTAACCTTTTTACAAAGGGGTACTTTTACCTCTGTGAAAAAATGTCATACAACATAGAACCACCTGTTTCAGAGGCCTAGAAAGCAAAGTCTGCATCAAGTACCCTCCAGAGCAATAAAGCCATTGCCACAGAGACCCCAATGCAGACAGACACCTTTTCCTGGCTTTACTGCAAGGATAATTCAGTACAATTTTAATTCAAGACAAAGCTATCCACAGATGTTATAGAAACCTTAAGAGTGCACTGCAAGCAGGCACTAGACAACTAGGTGAAAGAACAGAACTTCATTCTTCTGTTTAGCCCAAATAAGCATTGACAAAAGAAAACTGCGAACAAGGCTAGAATACCTTTGTCACTTCCTCGAATAGAAAGTGGCATTCCCCTCAGCTCTCATGAAAGTTATTTTTCTGTTGAAGTTCATGACAGCACGGGTCACGGTAAGAATCAAAAGCACAGGTAACACCCCACATCGGCCACATACACAGTATAATATATACATGAAGTAAACACCCTACGTGCAACTGCAACAATTAGTAAAGGGCACATATATATATACCGAATGTGCACGAGTAATTGATGATGGCGTGTTACACAGGAGAGTGCAGTGCAGAGCAGGAATGGGAGGCGGTGGTGACAAACAGTGCAGCAGCGGCCTAGCTCCTGCCCAGCCAGTCTCATCCTCCTCGGCCCCAGACACACCAGCGGCCCCCTCCCCTTTCTGCTCGCCGTCGGGAGCGAGGGCGGCCAGACCCGCTGAGGCCGGGGACCAGCCCGCACCGCCCTGAGGCGGGCAGCGGCACACTGACGGGGAGCGCGGCCCCGACTAGGCCCCGGCTCCGGGCAGCAGCAAGAGGAAGTGTCGCCACCCGGGCCGGGTGGCGGCCGGGAGTCCGCCCCGGCCTGCCGACGAGAGGGCCGCCCGCCCGCCCCAGCAGAGCCCGCCGGTGGCCGGGCACCGGCGCGGGGCCTAGTGCTCTAGGCCTGGCCGGGCGGAGGGACGCCCCTCCCCGGCTCCTCCGTACCTGGGCTCGGGGAACGGGTGGCTGTGCAGCGTGGCTCTGTCGGCGGCAGCCCGGTCCCCCCTGCGGGCACTGTAGCGTTCTGCTTCAGGCTGGGCAACGGCCGGGCCGGGTCTCCGCCTCTCTCCGGGGCTCCCTCAGGCTCGGCTCCGCTGGCTCCACTGCGCCCCCATCACCCCCCTTATCCAAGATGGCGGCGCCCCTCGCACGGGGTTTCCCCTCCCACTCTCGACGGGCGCCGGGGCTGCACAAAGGTGGGCGCGAGAGGCCGCGCCGGAACCAATCGCGGAGGCCGCGCGCCGGAGCCTCCCCGCCTCCCCGCCGGCGTGCGGGGCGGGGCGGGCGCGCGCGCCCCCTCAGGCGGTGGCTCCTCCGCGGGTGCTCGCGCCTCAGCACGGCCCCGGGGGGGCGGCTCGGCCCGCGGCGCCCGGCGCTTCCCGGCCGAGGCCGGGACCGGGGCTGGGGGACGCGTGCGCGGGTGAAGGCGTTAGCACTGAGGGAAATCACCCGGCTTTTCATGGTGGAAAAGCGAGGAGATCCGCCGGGAAGCCCCAGCCCGCCCCAAAACGTACTGGCCCTCGATGTTCCCGCTTCAGAAGTCACCGCTGTAACTGCCTCTGCATTGTTACAGTTACCTTCCAATGTCTATTTTTAGATCATCTCTAGAACCAAGAACATTGATATAGTATAAAGACAAAGACGCCAAGATATTTCACGGGCTATCTAGAAGGATTACGTCCATGTTTCCTGTCCTGCTTCAGAATCCCCACAAAGCCAGTATCGTGTGAACGACAAAATCTCTCTCATCCTTACTGAGGCGCTGTTACTTGGGGAAGATACAACAGGAATAGCCCGGCGAGGTACAGGTACACAGGACGTTTATGCTCCAGCATAGTCCAATATCCAGAATCTAAGGAACTGTAGAGAGCTCTGTTTGTGTTTCCAGTTTCCAGTAAAATTATTATATCTCGTTTCTTTTACAATGTCCTGTGAAACGCTCTAACCAGTTTGTTAATTTTGGCTTTGATTTTTTTAAATAGGCTTTTTAAACCCTTGTGGCAGGCAATACTAAAGACCTAAGAATGCAAGATGCTGCACAAATCTCACAGCTCATGGGATTAAAAAAACATTTAGTGGTTCAGGAGATGAAAAAATGTAACAAAAGTAACATTATGAAGGATTCTATGTATCTCCAATTCAATAAATTTACCCAGATTCTCAGCTCAACATAAAAACTTCCATTACATGAACGCAGAAATTGTAGAAACAGTTAATGACTTCAGACATTCAAAATTAAGGCTCCTGGTATTCCAGATTAATATTCAGATTTTCAGTTTTACATTGTGTTTAACCGAAACTCCTTTGAGATTGGTGTTTTGGAAAGCTTTAGGGCCTACAAACCTGTTAAAGGTAGTTAATCTCTATTTAAAGAGAAATTACCACAAGAGCTGCTAGAGGGCAGCCACTCAGCGCGTTTTCAGTGAATGATTTATGCTTTTGGGAAGGAACAGGATGCTTCGTCAGCTTTAGTGCCACAAAAGCAAAGAGCTTCAATTAAAGCAAGTGGAGGGATTCTACTTATTTTAGAATTGAGAGTTGATTAGGGCTTAAGTGTGATTGAAAAGAGCTAATGGTTCTTCCTGCCCAAATACATATCAGACATTGAATCTAAATAATGTAATTTCCTCTCCTAGCAGACTGCTAGAGGACATAAGGATTTTTTTTCAGTCCCACACATTATGGAAAGCATCAAATTCTGTGGTGTATCAGTGTCCAAGATTCAGTCTGCCTCTTTCCATAAGGCAGCATGCCACTGATATTAACATTCCTATGGAAATCTCTTTCCAGAACGGGCATTTTCCATCTCCATTACTATGACATCACTCATTCCATTTTCTTAGCGTAGCAGTGTACAGGGAATCCTCTGCTTTCTGCAGTGACTGCTTTCCATGAATCACCCACCCCCGAATTATTACTCAACCCCTAACCAGGGAGGCACTGGATGCTGCACTCCACGTCATCTGGGCAGAAGGCTCTTACACAGGGTGAAAAACACAGATGAAAAACAACTAGATTTTTTTTTTTACATCTACATAATACATAAATAAATCAATCTCTGAGTAATAAAAAGCAAGGACTCAGCAGAAAGATATAAAATCTGCTAGCAATCTACTACAGTTGTACGACTACTGTCAGTTATTGTCAGGGTCCTAACTTTTAAATAGATAACACCATGCAACAGAACCATTTTCCAGTTTTGCAATACCTTATATGGAGTGACTTTAACTAGAAAAATAGGTCAAAACAAGTCAGTAAGAATGATTTCCACAAGAGGGAGTCTTTAAATGGAAAATGATGTGACTATTTTGACCCAGTTACAGTTTTGTTTACTGTCTTTAAAAAAATACAGTTCCTTTAAGCACTTGTAATTTCCCCAAATATTATTCTAATAGCAAGGACACTATAACATTTGCTTAACAGATTTTAAAATTCAAAATTGTTAAAATACCACACAAAAATCCATCGACTACTTTTCTATTTATGGTTCACTCTTGGTAAAGTTAGTCAAATGGTGTTAGGTTTCCTGTTTTTACAAGATAGACTTAATGACAGGTAATCATCAGCGTTATCTGTCATGCCCTGGAAAGGGCGACAGATGGCACAGCCTGCAAAGGGCGTAAGTAGCTGGTTTGAGTGGTATCTTCTTTTCCAGTGAAAATTCCAGGCAGTCCTGGCCCTTTCACTCTGCAGGCACACACGGAGCGGCTGGCTTCCCTACAGGGTTTAGTAACCCCATCACCTCCTGCAGAACTTCCCTAAGAGAAGCAGAACATTGTACCTCCTCAGTGACGCTAACAGGACAAGCACTTCTCCCCTCCAGTGGCCACAGACTTCAGGATTACTCAGCAATTCTCAAAATCTCTTTAATCTGAAGTCTGGGTTGTGGAGAACATCTTTTAATTCTGAACAGAAATGAAGAACAGTTTTGGAATATAATTACAGTTATTTCTTATCTGCAACAAAGAAAATTAGTAAGATTGGTCTTTTTAATCTGAAACTTCCAAACATATTTTATATAAAACTGTCTTCATTCGTCAGATGAGGTAAAAGGCAATACAGATTTGCTTTAAAGGTTCTGGTTTTGAATTGTTTTGTATGCTTTTATCAAATATTCCTATAAAGTTTAAAGTACACAAAAGATGTGAGCAAGACAGAAGATTGGGTAATGGCATCTAGGCATCTATATTTCTCCTTTGATTCTTTTATTCTTGTGAGTGCTTGAAAGCCTGCAGCAGTTTTTCAACAACAGTTATTGAGAAAAGGCTGACTTCAGCCTATTCATTCTGAACATCTGGACAGAACCTAACAACAGTAATTAAAACCCACGAAATTAGTAACAATACCAAATTGCTAGAGATGGAATACTGCCTATCGTCCCACCCTTCTTTGTGGATTTCTGCTAGGTCGATACAGCCTGCTCTTGAAAAGCCTCTTCTACGTGTCTCTTTCTGAAGTCTCTGTCAAGAAAGAACGGCATCCAAATTTTCTGGTCACATGAGCTTTGCTCTTGGATTTATTTTTTTACCACAAACCTCAGGAAAAATAAAGACTCAGAGTTAATACAGTTGATAGAAGGTTTGAGGATTCTGTTCTTTTCAAATAAATTACATACAATGATCTATAATATCTGCTTCCTTGTTTTAGAATGCATCCTTGTAAAATACTTTTAAAATAATGATTAAATTACATGTCAGCATTCGTGAAGAACGTGGAATTGAACAGTACAGAAAGTTACAGTCATTTTTTATCCAAAACACTTTCTTTTAACTGAGGACAGCAGTAAGAAGGCTTGCTTTAACCACTCCGCTTGGACAGAGACACCTCCAGGCCGGGAAGTTTTGATCCTCACCCAGTCTATTCAATCCTTGCCAAAGTCTGCTGTCAGTGACCTCAGTATGATCCTGCTACCCTCAAAGGAGCAAGACACAGCCCTCTTGATCACTGGCCCTAGGAAATGCAGGCTGGAGGTGTATCGCACAGCTTGCTTACCACACATATTTCTGAGACTGGAGGAAAAGAGTCACCATACCTTTCTTCAGGCCTCTAACACTCCTTTTCCACATAGCTCAGCCCAAGGACCAATAGGCAATGAAAAATGAAAAAAGCATGTTATAGGCTTTCAGAGCAGAAGGGGACTAATATCTGCTTTATAGGTGTTCCTAAGAGAAACAGTCAGTGACCCCTTTGCAACAAGCTGCTTTAAAATACTCTAAACAACCGATTTATTATATTATATCATATCCCTATACAGTGTTATATCCCTACTGGTAAAAACTGTCCACACTATATTATTTTAATCCTACAATAGGTTCCTTTCCTAGTATTGTTCCAGACACTCTCTGAAAACATAATATTACTTCTTATATTTTCAAAATTTCCTACCTTCATATAATAAAATGTATTGGATCTACCTATTACACTATAATTAATAGTTTTGCCAGTAATAGTTTTTATTATATAACTCCAAGTAAGGGCTTTCAAAACAAGCCAAAACATAATCCTCACAACATTCCTGTGAAAGGAGGTATTCTAATCCCCATGCTACAAATACAAAAACTGAAGACCAGTGTGATTGAGGGCTTTGCCCTAGGACACAAATACACCGAAGAGACAGAAATAGGAGCCAGGCTCTCTGACTCCTAACTCCCTGCTCAAACCACGGCTACGCTCCCACTTCAGTGGGACTGTTGCTTTAAACAAGTCATTGTATCTCAGTCAATTTTTAGTTTCCTTATTAAAATAGATTTTCAAAAAGAAAACAGAAAAAAAAAATTAAGAACAATATCACAATCTATAACATAGTTCACACAAGAAGCTTGAGAAACTCCATGATAAAGACCCTTTAATGCCCCTGTGAGGTGGCTAATTTACTTAGCTACTTTGCAGCTCTATAGAGCTACAATTCCTCCACCGCTCAAAGTGCATGTGCACAGATGTAACAGTGAGGCTCCATTAAACTAGTGAGCATTTGTCTTTCCACTGCAACCCAGAAATTTTCACTCGTCAGCATCTGAAAACATTAAGAGGTGACAACAACACAGAAATGCAGAAAACAATGCAGAAAAATACTCTTGAAATCACAGAGGAAGCAGGCCTTCCACCATTCTGTATGCACGGAAAAACTAGGGAACATGGTGCACGGTGGACAAGCTCAGCAACTTGGAGTAAAAGTCAAACAATTGGTCACTAGTTCCTTATTTGCAGTCACAACAGCTGCTGTGAAGTCATAGCACAGATACTCAATATTGCTATCACACAAGTTTGCTTATCCTACAGGAAATATTACTTCATACAGTGCAGTAGAAACCTTATTATAGTAGAAATGATCCATGAAGTGCAGCTACAGAAAACAACCACTGCTGGCACTACAGGGCAACACGGAAGCAGTAATTAGCAACAGTTAGGAAAATCTGTTACCCAGCAGCAACAATGACCAGATTGTCAGAATTTAAACTGCGACATCACAAACACAGTTAATGAAAAGGTAGTTAAAGTAAGGTATGTTTGTTCAGACTTGGTTTCTCTGTCTTTCTTCTTCCCCTAAAACCCAACTTCTTTTTCTGGCTTTGTTCAAGTTTATGTAGGCAAATACAGAAAGAAGCAGCATGGGATTTTTCAGGAACTAATTTGAAATATACTTCTGTGAAAGTTGATCATGTAACACTGTATTGGACTGAAATGACTAATTGGTCTTTACTTGTATTTTAATTTTGAGTTGCTAGGTTCTTCTTTCATATCTTACCATTTCAGTTCTGTGGTGTCTGTAGAAATGTCCCTGTGGTCAATTTTTTTTTTTTAGTTCCTTCTCTATCTGTTTTTAGTTCCTTCATCTCTTGTAAAATAGGTAGCCCAAAATCATGTTCTCATTGGCACTTATACAATCTCAAAGCTTCAAATTAAACTTATTAATAATATAAGAAAATTTGGGCCAACAGTAATTCTGGTGTAAGTAGATGTGGATCAGCTGGATTCTCTCTGTTAAGGCTATATTTCATTGAAGGCAGGGAATGGAAGTACAAAATGGAAGTATACCCCTTTGCCTGCCTGCCTTTCAACACTAACTTTCAAGCATGGCTTTCAAGTACATACAGCAGTGACTCCAGTTGACGGGGTCAGTGCTCAGCACGACTCCTTTTATCCTGACTAAAGATAAAGCTGAGCTGTATTGGCTTTGTTTGACTTATTTTGGAGATCACATTTATGCTCTGATGTCTCATTCACTTCTCCTTTAGCTTAATCCTCAATGCTGCATTCACGCTTGTATGCGTCATTTAGTAAGTAGCTTATATCTTAGCACCAAAAAAAATTTGTTACAGCAATAGAACTGTCTGCAAAATACCAGCATCAGCCTTTCAAAGACATGCAAGTTGTGTGTGGTTTTCCTGGCTGATATGACAACATACCCATAGACCAAATCTTAAAAGTGGTGAAAGAATGTATGAGTCAATCGTCTTGCACAAATCAAGATTAGATCCATGCAGAGCTTCTCATGAACAGAAAGCAATGACTGAAGCTAACAACAAATACCTTCGGATATTTGTGCACAATTTCAAGGTATTTTCTCGCTGAAGGACAATTATGTAGCTGTACTTTGCAAGTGCAGAATGAAAGGCTGGCACAGCACAACAGTTTGCCTCAAAAAGTTACCTTCTCATTCACAGTGAATCCTGAGGCTCTTCCTAACATCAATATACTATCTTGATTCCACTTTAGAAACAGATGTAATTCCACATCCCACTCTCTCTGTAGTGAGAGACGTTTCCTCCTGAAAAGCAACTATCTCAACTCTTTCAGCACATCAAGCTCACTTTTTTATATGGTCAACAACACAGCTGTAGCTGCATTTCCAGTTGAATAGGTTTGTTGTGGAAACTGGGATCTAAAATTTCCATGGAAACACTACAATTTTAACAATACTTTTTAAAAATAAAAAAATAAATAAATTGAATACTGTTTTTAAAAGGTTGAATCATTTTACATGAATCGTATTTGACTGACAGTTAAAGAATTTTTGGTTTAGCTGCATAATGATTATGTTATAAATGCAATTCATATGTGTTACAATATGTCTCTAACTTTAATTAAGAACAGAATTAAACATTTACATTTGGAAAACACATTTTGAAAGAGCAGAATTTCCCCTCGTTATTAGCTCTGATGAGGAGCCAGTCTCTTTGTAGCTCTAAATAGTACCTTTGCTTGATATGAACATGATGCAGAACATCAAGAAGATAATTACGCTATAAAAACAGAATGCGTGTGACTGTGTAACAGTGTTAGTACCTCTTTGCAATGTATGTTCCTGATTTAATGAAAGGCTTATTCTTGCCCTGGTTATGCACAGTTCTACCAGATCGTAGAATCAAAATGACAGTTTTTAGCCCTTCTAAAATATTCTGGATAATAATGCTCTCATAAAACAAAAGGATAGCAGCAATCTTCTTCAGTTACAGTGATGACAAAGGAGAAATATTGACCATCGGCTTTTATCATTAACCATGTCATTGTTCCATTTCCATGCAATTCCAGCAGCAGCTGAAGGCATTGTTGATGGCATAGAAACTGTTTTTGTAAAAAGCCTTAGCAGGGTGGCACTGTCTCGGTACAATGCTTCTCTCAAGAACACAAGACAGTTCTCTGATTACATGATGTAGAAAAAGAAAGAAAAACAACAGCCGTCTGTGGCCTGCCTGCCTGTCTCAGATTTACCACAACTCCCTTGTAGCATCTAGGAAAAACTACATAAAAAATGGAAGAAGTTAGAAATTTCAGTTGTTTCTGAGTAATGTTGAAAATATATTACTAGCTTTCAGATACGTTACCGCATATGATGTTTCACAAAAAATTGTTAATAGTAAATTGATTTTAAGGATCATGTTACTTTCTAGAGCCTCAACACAACCACGGGAGGAATGAATCTGCTCTATATGATATATACCAAGTACATGTGCCATAAAGTCCCTGTTTTCGTGTGTTTACTGTTATAACTCATCTGCTGCTGATAGACGTTGGAAGTTAAACGTTATGTGAAATTTCTTAGGAGCTTAAATGGGTTATCTAACCAATAATTATAACTTCTGTTACCCATGTCATCACAATTTGTTTACCAGATTCATATACACACTATGCCCAGGGGCGCTCACTCTTGCAAAGAAGATATTCTGGCGTACATTGTAGCTAGTAAGCATCAAATATTATCTTCGCATGGCTCAGGGCCAAAAAGACAACTACCTATACACACACATAACTGTGCATATGTATACACCGTATCTTCGACAACTAGCTGGAGGGAGTGGGTTTCTCAAAATAGGTGTCAGGAAGGAAGAGGTCGCTGGCCTCCAAGGCAATCACCAGTGCCGACCCCGCGGTCCTGCTGGTCCTCCCTCCCACTGTTGTGGACAGCGGGGATCACAGGCTGTGTCCCCAGACCACACGACTGGTTTATTATGACATTAAACCACTGTATCGAAGAATGATGTTTGATTAATTACTATAATCAAAGGAGACTGTACTACAGGCTTCCTGTACATGTGCTTTTGTATGGACATACCAATACTTGCATGAAAGTATATAAAAACAAAGAAGAAAACTCATACAACAAATTAAATCATTAAAACAATATCTGGAACTGAAGAGGTGGGAAGATGTGGCACAAGGAAACCCATTTAGAAGAGCTTAGAGTAATATATCAAGAAATGGGAATATTTGCCAGTTAGTGCAAAGTTTTCCACACCACAAGGAAAACCCCAGCTAAACAGAAAAAACAATCAATCTGACTTGGATGTATTTCACAAGACAGGGATAAAGCTGGGAAAAAACTAGTAACATCCAGAGAAGAGAACAAACCTCAGCATATCTTAACACACTCAAGTGAAAGGTATGAAGAAACGTGGAGAAGGATGAGTCAGGAAGAGAGGCTGTGGCCATCCAGAGCTGGAGAGGGGTGAACCTGAGTTCAGAGACAAGCTGCTTATCGTCCTGCAAAAGCCCTGCAAAGAGGCATTGACCCTGTGTGCGCTCACAACCCAAATACCGCAGACATGGCTTCGGGCGGCCCCGCAGGAGTCTCTCACAGTGTGAAAGCCATGGCCTCACGGTGCTTACTTTGCCTTCATCTCCCGCTTTGAGAATCAAGTCTTCCAGCACCACTGCCTCGCCGTAGGGTGACCCAGCCGCCGAGCCTCCCATGGCACAGAAACGAAGGGCTGCTTTGTTCGGCAGGCTCAATGCACGCCTTATTCCTTTGGGAGCAGAGGGGAGGCACGGGGCACCCGGCCTGGAGGGAGATCAGAAGAAGGGAGCACCAAGCTTTCCCCAGATTTCCAGGTGACTCTTTCCCCGTCATGGCCCCGGGATGGTGCGCCTTGTCACCCCTGCCTTGCGGCGATGTGCCGACGGGGCTGCCTGCTGTGTGTGAGAAAGGGAGTGAAGGCACAACCTCTCCCTCCAGCCACCTCGGCCCGCGGTCCGGCTCCGGCCGCAGGAGTTGGAGGCCCCGCGGTGGGCTTGCCTCGGCGCAGGCCGGAGGGCAGGGAAGGCCGGGCCTTGCGGGGGCTGAGGTAACGCGCGTGCAACAAAATGGTGGCCGAGGGCCTGGGCAGGCCGAGGCACGCACCGGCGCTGAGGGGATCACGGGCGGTGCCGGCATCGTTTCTGGCTTCGCCGCCGCGGGCGGCCCCGTCGCCAGGGCCGGGGCCGGGACACCCCGCGCGGGCCCCGCCGGCCGCTACCGGCCGT